>CAMXCT020002668.1:22500-40000 GCA_947184155.2 Cladocopium goreaui
GATTAGATAGGATTAGATAGGTTAGATAGGACTAGATAGGATTAGATAGGACTAGATAGGATTAGATAGGATTAGATAGGATTAGATAGGATCAGATAGAATGAGATAGGATGAGATAGGATGATATAGGATTAGATAGGATTAGATAGGATTAGATAGGATCAGATAGAATGAGATAGGATGAGATAGGATGAGATAGGATTAGATAAGATTAGATAGGATTAGATAGGATTAGATTAGATTTAGATTAGATTAGATAGATAGATAGATAGATATTATACATATGTGTGTGTGTGTGATATAGTAGCACAACAGTGCCATTTATATTAAGACCCTGAAATTAACACATCTTAACCGAATCCTAGCTTGACACAGATCTGGGACAATTAAAGAATCGCAAACTTTGACGGGCAAGTTGCAGTGCCAAAACAATATTGCCAACGATAGTGCTCAGGATGCCTCCAAAGATTGACAAGTGCCTGGTGGTACACGCAATGGATGGTGGCCACGGTGGCCACGGTGGCCACCCCGTCTTCGGACCACTTGGCAACTTTTTCGTCCCAGTAGGCGCAGGTTGCACCGGGCCGGTCCACTTCCAGAACCATCAGCATGGGTGGATACAGCCCGGAGACGGGAATCTTGCTGCCTTTGCCTCGGGACTCGGGACTGATTCCTCTGCTTTGGGGACTTTGGGGATGGGGAAAGGCCCAGTCCTAGCCATTCTTCCTTGGGCGATCTGGGCAACAAATGCAACAAACGGGTTCCTTCAATTGGTGGGGCTGGGACCAACCAACCTACTGATTTGGCGATAGGGCAGAGGCAAGAATTTCAGCCCCAGTGGCGGGTCCAAAAGTTGATGGAAGCTGGCTTTGATTGTAATGTCGATGCACCTTCACCTTCGGCCAATCGCCGCACCCGTTCATCAGCCAGCACGTTGTCTTTGCGCAAGTTGGCTGAAGCGTTCTCATTCATGGTAAGGATGTTCATCACCACAGGACCCTCGATGCAGCTCACGCCCAACATCTCCTCGGCACAAATTGGCACAGCCACTTGGTCGACATCAAGCTGCACCATGGTCAGACGTCAACAGAACGTTTCTGTAGGGCATGCGGAAATACATAAAATGGTAAAATTATAGATGCAATTCATACGCAGTGAACAGCCCCAAGCTGGCTCTTCAACTCCAAAATGTTTTCACCTTGACCTGAGAGCGGCCAGTTATGCTGTTTTGTTGTCAATGACTTCGCAGTACAAAGCCGATGTCCCAAAGCATACCCTCGAAACGCTGTTCTCAGCAGGGCATCCCTCAAATGGGATCTTGAACAGTGAAATGGTCAAAATCTAAAAGGCACCTGTGATTGATCCAGCCCACATGGCCCACATATCCATGTACCTGGATTGATCCTTTTGAAAAACATTGAAAAACCGCGTCCCTACCATTCCATTTGGATTCACAGATGTGGGAACCCTAAAACCATAAAAATCAACCTGGCTCAAGACCATTTCAAATGTTTCAACCCCCTGAAAATATGTGAAACCGCCGACCAAGTTTATGGTGAGGTCATCTTCACTGCTTCGTCCTTGCAATTCAAAGTCCCTTCACTGCTTCACTGCTGCAGAGCTGCAGGGCAAGAAATGATTTGCGCCAAGTTGTGCTGACCCACCTCCAATTGAAAACCTGTGTCCTTGGTTCATCTTGAGTCCGCTCCAGTCAAGTTGGCTCAAAAAAATTGCAGATACCACCAGAATTATGCCATTTCAATGAGGATGATGCTAAAACCATGGGGAAATTGGGATTCTAAATGTTGCCACAGCCCCATTTCGCTGCCAAAAACTCTTTGGAATACTTGTCTGAAGTATGGAAGTGAGAGCGCGCCTGCGTGCATGTGCATGCTGACATGTACGGTGTCATGGAAAATGTTGATCACCTCCATACATTCCAGCAACTTCCAACATATACGTATGCCCAACGATTTCATGGTAAGAATATGCAAACCATTTTCCTTTGGCCTTTGAAATTGAAATCCATTCGATTATATAAAGTGTTCCACGCTGGGGTTGTGACAGGATTGGTGGCAATATTTCAGAGAGGGTAAGCACCGGGAGTGGCAGGATGGTTGAAGGAACCATTGTCGGAAGTACCATGTTGAAGTGTTTCCCATCCGCGTGTGTCTCAAAATGTTGGTATATTCCCAGAAGAATCCAGAAGATACATTTGGGATCGCCACAAAGGGCTAGCAGCTACTCGCTGGCCAAAGAAGTTCCATCAACAAGGCTAGTCTCCCCGGAGCCGTGTATCAGTAGGCGCATCACAAACTCTCAAACACCTGATCTGATCAATCCCCATGGATCCTCATGGTCACAGGAATCCCAAAAACAGCGTAAAATCCGAAGTTTGCCTTGAACACCAGTGCCAACCAGTGCCAACCAGTGCCAACCAGTGCCAACCAGTGCCAACCAGTGCCAACCAGTGCCAACCAGCACCTCCAGCACCAAGTAACAGGGCCCCCACTGATGTTCACCTTCCCACCAGGTGCGACGCTCAAGGATTCCATGGACATCGCTGCCAGCTTCATGGGGCCCAGAGGAGTCTCGATCAGCACTTCTGAGATCAAGGGACCAATGATGGGGGCGTCTGGATCAAGGGTGCCTTGGGCAGCCAGCCATGAACACCACTTGGGGGTGCAGTTCCAGTCAACTACGTGGATATCTTATGATATATTGTATAACCATATTTAGACAGATTATATCAGTGATATCCCAACTGCTAGGGATTTTTAAATCCCATGGCTGCGGCTATAGCCATTAATAACCCCATCCCGTGACGGGTGTGCCGGATCCTGCTACCCAGCTACTGTTGTCGAACAAGTCGAACAAAAGGCCCAGGGCTTCCATCACACCTTCAGGGATCATTTTTCGGGTGCACCACAGATCGATTTTCTGTAAAAGGACTCAACTGCCTAGCTGTGGCATGATAAAAACAGTGCTGAAATGTGCTGAAGTATCTTCACTTGTCAGTCAGTTGGATGTTGCGGGACTCTGACTGGAAATTTTTGTCCATCAGGGAATTCTTTGTCTCTTAAAAACCCTCCAGGGTAGAGGAGAGACCCAAGGAAACTGATAAGGCGGGAAATTCACTGGAAAACAAACAGATCCATATAGCCACACTGTGTTTAGCTTGATGAATTATGGTTGATTGTGCCATTTTAATACAGTAAAGAAGGGTAAACCATGGATTTTGTTTATTCCGTTACATTTTCAGGTAATCTGTGGGTTGAGCATTAACATCATCTATTTATATCACATTATATAAATTTCATTAAGAATACTTAGAAATACTGCCAAAAAAACATACTGATCCATGCTGATTCTCCCTCAAACCGCATTGCCAGCACTAGGATCATAGTTTTTGGAGGACACAAGCCCACCATCTGGTTTCTATATGGTAGATTCACAAAAAGTGATATGGAAAATTCATGAAAATCCTTGGTCGAGGTCGGGGACGGAGGTTTCGATTCGCATGAATCCCTCGGAGTTCCTGTTGATTAGGCAAAGAGTACAAATAGTCAACCGGTGTGCTGTCGTCAGGGATCCAAGGTGCTTAGCGGCCAAGTGCTCCCAATGTTCGTTGTGCACTGGGCAGTGAAACAACAGTTGAAAGAAAATACACAGTTTCGCTGCAAATATCCTGATCGCTGCAAAATATACAGTAGTTGTCAACATTCCCCCAAACTCATATCCTCACAGAATATCCCATAAGAAAATGCCATTTGAAACCACCACCAGATCCACAAATCACAAATGGGTACCCTCCCCCACATGAATTAAGCAAGTGGGAGGTTGTTCATTCTGGTTTTGGCCATTAACCACCACCAGACTCTGGCTGAATTATATTATTTCACTGACCTGAAAATAATTGTTATTATACTGCCAACTACCAGTATGATTCCCCGAATCCTAACTATCATTCAAGGGGTGTAGAATAGTTTTTGTTTTTTTGCCTCAGGTTTTGGAATTGTTTTTGGTTTTCTTGCCTGGTGCCATTTGCCTTGTATTTGCAACAGTTTGGAACTAGAACCTGTCATTTTGCATGGAATTTGCTACATTTTGGCATGGTCACTTTGCATTTTGCATGGTATTTGCTACATTTGGCCATGTTCGCCTTCCATTTTGCATGGTACTTGTCACATTGTGGCATTTCAACCTCTCATTTGCATGGTATTTGCTACATTTTGGTACTTCAAACGTTTATGTGGGTCTCTTGAGGGTTCTTTAGGCTTTCATTTAGGGTCTAATTTAAGGTTTCATTTAGGGTTCATTTAGGGCTTTATTTAGGGCTTCATTTGAGGTTTTATTTAAGGTTTCATTTAGGGTTTTTTTAGGGTTTCATTTAGGGTTTTTTTAGGGTTTCATTTAGGGTTTCATTAAGGGTTTCATTTAGGGTTTCTTTACGGTTTCATTTAGGGTTTCATTTAGGGTTTCTTTGGGGTTAGGGTTTCTTTAGAGTTTCATTTAGTGTTTTTTTCCGGTTTCATGTAGGGTCTCTTATCGGGATTTCTTATCAGGAGTTGTAAACGTTCAAATGGGTCTCTTTAGGGTTTCTTTAGAAATTCATGTAGGGTTTTTTTAGGGTTTCTTTAGGGTTTCGTTTAGGGTTTCATTTAGGGTTTCATTTAGGGTTTCATTTAGGGTTTCTTTAGGGTTTCAGTTTGGGTTTCATTTAGGGTCTCATTTAAGGTTCCTTTAGGGTTTCATTTCGAGTTTCTTTGGGGGGTCTCTAGGGTTTCATTCAGGGTTTCTTTAGGTGTTCATTTCTATATATAGGGTTTCTTTAGTTCTTTAGGGTTTCAGTTTGGGGTTTCGATTTAAGGTTTTATTCAGGAGTTCATTTGAGTTTTCTTTAGGGTTTCATTCCAGGGTTTCTTATCAGGATTTGTTTTCACGATTTCTAAACGTTCAAGTGGGTTCCTTTAGGGTTCCTTTAGGGTTTCATGTAGGGCGTCATTTAGGGTTCTTTAGGGTTTCTTTAGGCTTTCAGTTCGGGTTTCATTTAGGGTTTCAATTTCGGGTGGCATTTAGGGTTTCATTTAGGGTTTCAATTTAGGGTGGCATTTAGGGTTTCAGCCAAGGTGTCAGTGAAGGTTTCATTTAGTGTTTTTTCAGAGTGTTGTTTAGGGTTTGTTGGGGGTGTCATTTGGGGTGTCATTTAAAGTTTCTTTAGGGTTCATTTAGGGTTTCATGCAGGGCTTCTTATCAGCATTTTTTTAGGGTTTCTTCGGGTTTCACCTAGGGTCTCTCTAGGGTTCCATTTAGGATACAAACAGAACAGAATAAAGCAAAAGAAGATGAAAAACAAAGAGACGGTAAAGACTGAAAGCAAAGAAACAAAGGAGCAGGAAGTAGAGCAGCAAAAACACATGACTGAAGAAAAGAAAAAGTAGAATAGTATAAGTAGAATGGCACAGAAGCACAAAAGCAGAGAAGCAGGGAAAACACAGAAGCAGAAAAGCAAAGAAGCAGGAAAAGCAAAAAGCAGAAAAGCAGAGAAGCAGGAAAAGCAGAGAAGCAGGAAAAGCAGAGAAGCAATGTAAGCAGAGAAGCAGAAAAGCAGGAAAGCAGAGAAACAGGAAAGAACCAGGAACCCCCCCAAAAAAAAAAAAACTACCGCGAAAAAAAAAATAGCCCTCCTCATTCAAGTGACTTCACGACCTGAGGTCATGATCAAACTCATCCAGACAAAATCCACATGATGTTTCATGATTTCGAACATTTTTTATTGTTGAATCCCCCCTTTGGATGGTAAAGTCACCTACTCACCAGATCCACCTGACCAGATATATCCCAATGATATCCACAATATTCCCCTATAAATCCCTACTCGTGAGTATCCAGATGGGAACCTCCACCCAAAGATCACTATTAATGAATATATTCCAATGATATCCCTGCAACTCACTCTTTTTCATTTTCTGGATATTTTCTTGGTACCAGAGGGATCCAGCCAGATCCACACGGCCTGCTTCCTCCGCAGTTTCCACCTCCTTCACCGCCTCCTCCGCCAAGCGCTGCCGCGTCTCCTCCAGCGACGCCAAGGCCTCGCGGCTCAGCAGCGGTGCCGTGGAGCTGCGCGTGGTGCTGCTGCTGGTGCCTGAGAACGGGAAAGCCTGGGGAATTCTCATCCGTTTAAGCAGTGTAAGGGAAGAAAAATTGGGTTTTTAGAATTTTATAGAACAGGTTTGAGCATCAAGAAATTTAATTGACTCAAAATGACGATTTATTTATTCAAGGTAGTCACTAAGTTTGACCCTGTAAAACGACTGTTTTGAAAAAGTTCAAAGTTAAGTTGGTCCGGGTTTCCTTCAAACGTTCCCTTGCACCAATTCTGCAATATAACATGCAAACAAATATGTTTTACATATATATATGTGTGTGTATGTGTATGTAAATATGTATTTGTACATGTGCATGTATATGTATTTGCATATGCATACGTTTATGTATATGTATATATATGTGTGTGTGTACAATTATGTATATGCATTTGTGATTGTGAAGTATATATATTATATATACAGTACATACAAAATACATAATACACATTTATATTTTTACCCGCAACATTACGCATATATGACCGCCAAATCACTGGGTACCATCCCATATCGAAACGGATTTTACGCCTAGTAACCCGTTAGAACGTTTTATTAGTGGGGTGCAATTGGGGCGTGCATCCCGTTTATGATGTGCTTAATTAGTTGTATTTAAAAATGATTGCGTCAATATCATTTATCAATGGGTCAGCAAACCAGGTGATTGAAGCAATCAATATACCAGCTGGGTCCCTCACATCCCCCAGCATCGTTCCCCAAGGCACAGCAAGGGGATGGGCCGTGAAATCATGGTCGTATCCTAGTTGCTAACGATGTTTTACAATGATCTACCCACTGAAACTGGGTAGCCTTGCGTATGTTTCAGTGAGCGGTTTGGGTGCTAGAGCGTAGGTCGGTGGCTTGAATCCCATGCAGCATCTAAAACAAACCCAAGCACCCAAACTATGATGCTGGCCCTGGGTGCCTTTACTCAGGCTGCTCCTCAATGATGAATAAACACCATGAACACATAATAGGTGTTCATTAGACCCCTACTGTTTTGGAGGCCCTCTTTGCGGGGCATTTGGTTCCCTCGAGACTTGGACCTAGGGAATCTGATTTCCAAGTTGGACGGTCTTGCAATGTAATGTAAGGCAGCTGAAACTTGATTTCTTGAAGCTAAGAGTACTGGTAGTGCTGCTGGTGCTGCTGGATGAACTGGTGCTAGAACTGGTGGTCACTGTGGCCGTGGAGCTGGTGCTGGTCGTTCGTGAAACTGTACTACTGGTGGTGGTCGCTGACGTAGAACTTGTGCTGGTGCTGCTGCTTGTTGCACTTGTTGTTGATATGGTGGAACTCGTTGTGCTCGTGGAAGTTGTTGTTGAAGATGTTGCAGTGGTCGTAGTGCTACTGGTCGTAGTGCTACTAGTGGTTGTTGAGGTGTTGGTGAAGGTGCTCGTGGTCGTGCTGGTAGTGGAACTGCTGCTCGACGTGCTGCTGGTGGTCGAACTGCTGCTCAACGTGCTGCTAGTGGTCGAAGTGCTGCTGGAAGTGCTGCTGCTGGTCGAGCTGCTACTGGTTGAACTGCCACTGGTGGAGCTGCTACTGGTCGAGCTGCTACTCGTTGAGCTGCTACTGGTCGAGCTGCTGCTTGATGTGCTACTGCTACTGCTGCTACTTGTAGTACTTGTGCTACTGGAACTTGAGCTGGTTGATGTGCTGCTGGTGCTACTCGTGCTTGTGGTTGTGCTGCTAGTAGATGTAGTGAACGTGACCGTTGAAGATGTGGATGTCGTGAACGTGCTTGTCACAGTGCTGCTGGTAGATGTAGTGAACGTAACCGTTGAGGACGTGGATGTCGTAAATGTAGCCGTTGAAGATGTTGAGGTTGTTGCGGTCATAGTCGAAGAACTGGCGGGGTTTCCGGGGAACTTGAGCACTGCCGCCCTACATCCGGATATTGTCACATATTAAAACCTGTATGTTTGCTAATTTAAGTGTCCCTTGCCATTTCCTGCGTAGGCAATTTCTGCGCAGGCAAACAAGGTTGAATTACTGTAAATGAGTCAGTCGGGATGCCTACTTTCAAAGGCCTTATCATGCCATATCATGAATTATTAAAAAGTAAACCAGATATCATCAAAACACATTGGCCAAGGAAACTAGGTGACGGATGGCCCGAGAGCGTAGAGAAGCATAGCTACTCAGGTGAATTTTAAGTTCTTACGGTAAAAAAAAAGATAGTATAAGGACAATGTAGTAAGTACGTAGGAAGTATGTGAGAAGTATTGTGAGAAGTATTGTATACTACGAGTAGGAAAACAATCATAACAATTGAAAATGTAGCAACTGATTGTCAGAAAGATGACAGAGGCAAGATGCCAAGATGTTGAGATGAAAACTAAAGAGGCGCATGTACACATTTGTACTGACACAGAATGACAAAGAGAAGATTTAAAAAAAATGCAAGGGAGAAGCTGCATGAAGGATACAGGGTGGTCAAAGATGGAGAATGTAAGCCTGTAAGTTACAGTGCAGGATGTGCAGATACAGATACATGTACAAAGAGAGGTAAGAGGCCCCACAGAGATGTGTGAAGATGATAAGAGTTTACACACAGACACATTGTCACACGGCACCTTTGACACACAGACGCCTTTACACACAGATGCCTTTACACACAGATGCCTTTACACAGAAGTTTTTACACACAGACGCCTTTATACACAGAAGTTCTTGCACACAAACGCTTTTACACACAGGCGTTTTTACACACAAAGACATCTTCAAACTCTGCACGCAGGTTTTCTTTACAGACATATGGTGATACACGCCTTCAAACACAGACGCTTTTATACAGAGACACTTTTCAGACAAACGTTTTTACATCCAGAAACTTTTACGCACATAAGTTTTTACACACAGCAGTTTTTACACAGAGCAGTTTTTGCACACAGAAACGTTTTTTGCACAGTCGCCTTTGCACACAGGCGCTTTTACAGAGACGCTTTTGCACACAGAAACTTGTACGCGCAAAAGTTTTTACACACTAAAGTTTTTGCGCGCCCATGCCTTTTACGGACAGACGTTTTTTACACACATACGTTTTAACACAAACGCTTTTACACACAGACGCTTTTGCACAGAGACGGTTTTACACACATACGCTTTCACACAGACGCTCTTATACACAGACGCTTTTGCACAGAGACGCTTTTGCACACAGACACTTTTACACATAGACGTTCATGCAGCAGAAACGCTTTTACACACTGACGCCTTTTTACACACAAATGCCTCTGCACACAGATGCCGACGCCTTTACACACAGACGCCTTTAAACACAGAACCTTTTACACACAGAAGCTCTTACACACAGACGCCTTTGTACACAGAAGCTCTTGCACACAGACACTTTTGCACACAGGCGCTTTTACACACAAAGACGTCTTCAAACTTTGCACGCAGGCTTTTCCTTTACAGACATACGGCGACATACGCCTTCACACACAGACGCTTTTATACAGAGACACTTGTCAGACAGACGCTTTTACACACAGTCGCTTGTATAAACAGAGGTTTTACACAGAGCAGCTTGTGCACACAGAAACTTTATTACAGAAACGCTTTTACACAGACGCCTTAAACACTTTTACAGATACACTTTTACACACTAAAACTTTTACCCACGCAAGTTTTGACACACTAAAGCTTTTGCACACAGAAGCCTTTTACGGACAGACGTTTTTACACACAAGCGCTTTTACACAGATGCTCTTACACACAGACGCTCTTGCACAGAGACGTTTTTACACACAGACGCTTTTACACACAGACGCTCTTACGCAGAAACGCTTTTACACACGGACTCCTTTACACACAGCAACTTTTACACACAAATGCCTCTGCACACAGATGCCGACGTCTTTACACACAGACGCCTTTAAACAAAGAACCTTTTCCACACAGACACTTTTCCACGCAGACACTTTTACACACAGACGTTGTAACCAAGTGTGGTCTCTTTGTCTGTGGGCATTTTTGGCAGTTGAGACTATATGGGAACCATATGGAATTTTATAGAAACTATATAGAAACTATATGGAGATTTCAGGGGGAAAATAGGCCACTTGCATTAAGAGATCATATTATAATCATGTTGTTTTCATAGTATGGTATGGGATGGTGATGATTGTGAAAGGTTACAAATAGTATAATTAAACATAGGCATAAAATCAAATTCACATTCATGATTCATGATTCGTGACTGCAATGCACACCCCGAAAACAATGTGAAAAACAATGAAAAAACAATATATATATGTATGTATGTATGTATGTATGTATGTATGTATGTATGTATGTATGTATGTATGTATTATCAATGTCACGGAAATGGTGTTTGTAGAAACGGTTTTGACGGTTTCCGACTGTATCATGATAGTACGATTTGGGATAGTCTGAAACGGTCTCGACGGTTTCATACTATAACATGTCGGGGCCTTTTTCAGAGACGGTCTCAGACGGTCTCAGACGGTCTCAGACTATATCCGTTTTTTCTACTTTTTTGGATGGTTTAGTGTGAAACGGTCGCGACGGTTTCTGACCCTAATGACTTTTACAGTAGGAAACGGTCTCGACGGTTTCAGCACACATTTTTTTTGCTACCATGGGTCATCATATTTTTTGATGTTAAAATTTAAAAACATGATGTAAATCATAAAATCATGAGAAATATGATATATAGAATATATTGTGAATACTTACAATCAAAATTCATACGGAATGCGTGATGGCGTTTTGAAATTTCAGAATCCAGATTCAATGAGAAATGAGGATAGTGAAGCATACATGATGAGGATGTTACATGAGGTTCAAGAAAGAAGATTAATCAATTGAGGAATGACGATTTCATGAGGTTCTAGAATGAAGATTAAATGAGGGATGGGGATTTGGTGAGATTCTAGGCAAGAGAATTCAATGAGGGAGGATTCAATGAGGGACTAAGATTTGGTGAGAGAACGAGGATTGGTGAGGTTCCAGACTGAGGATTAAATGAAGAATCAGGATTTGGTGAGATTCCAAAATCAGGACTAAATGAGGAATGAGGATTTGGTGAAGTTCCGGAAAAATGAGGAATGAGGATTGGGCGAAGTTCCAAACTGAGGATTAAGTGAGGATTAAAGCAGGAAACCAAAATATGATGCTTTCCAGTCTGCGGCTCGCAGAAAATCTCATAAAGCTAGGCTTTAAGGCTGAAGGAGAGCTGGAGACCGTCTCAGACCGTCTGAGACCGTCTCTGGGAGCCTCGTTTCAATAGAAATCAGAAAACATGCAACATACATACAGCAATCACAGGAATATAATGAAACTGCCATGATCTATGCTGAAACCCTGGGGCTGTGTAGAATCAGGGGGCTTGTGAAATTTGCTAGGTTTCATCGAAACCAAACCGCTCATCAGGGGCGGTGGGCTGGGCCAATGCCATGAAACAACGCACACACACACATATATATATATTTAATTATTTATTTATTTATATTGGCTGAAGGGTTAAGGTTTCCAGGGTCAAGATTTAGAATGTTGCTGAGTAAATATCTGCACATTCCAGATGGAAGTGATTTACATCTTGGCCCGAATGCGATACCCCATCTCATGTGTCCAGAAACTCGTTTATTTTTCACAAACCCCGAAATTGACATGAACCTATGAATGGACATGAATCAACATAAGCACTGAACACACATCATACAGTCGCGCAAGGCCTACAAACTGCAACATCAGGCAATCCCAAAGAACAACATTTAATAAACAATAGAATCATACGTCATATCATTTCATCGTATCAAAGAATCATATATCATAGAATATGGACCATAGGTCACAAATCACATCAAAGACTGTTATATATAACTATATAGTTATAGTCGTAGTTAGAACAATAGTCATAGTTATCTATAGTCTTTAAACTCTAACCTATCTTTAACATTGATACGACTGACTCATTTGTCACATGATTATGATATGATATAACATGAACAACATGATATGATTCATGATATGATATATGGCTCTGATATGGCATATGACAAGGTGACATGACACGACATGTCAAATATCACTTGTCACACCTCAACCGACAGAAGCAGGTTGGCTTTATGTGTCTGTGGTCCAAATAATAGTGTGTCATGACACCAGGTGATGATGTATATGTGGCTTCAATTTGTTTTACGCCCCATTGATTTTCCGAATTGGCTTGTGATATTCAGAAGGAGATGAATGAATCAAAATTCAATGGCCCGAAGGCTAGACTTGGAAGACCGTTTTTTTTTTCAATAATTATGTTATTTATTTACTGAATATATTATTCAAATATTGTTTTATACACTGTGTGACAAGTGACATGTGAGTATCCAGACAACATTGGCAAGATTTTTCACAATATAGTTTCTGAAATTTCAATATAGTTTCTATATAGTTTCAGCTGATATACTTATAGGTTCTGAAATTCCAAAGTGTATACGTCAGAAACTAGCTGATAAAGAGGCCATACCGGGCCCTAACACAGACGCCTTTACTCTTTACACACAAGATTTTTTATACACAGGCGCCTTTACAGACAGGCGCTTTTAGACACAGAAACCTGTACAAACACAGACGCCTTTACACACAGCACCTTTGACACACAGAAGCCTTTACACACAGATGCCTTTACACAGAAACACGCAGACGCAGGCCTTTTTGACGCTTTTTTATAGACATACGCCTTCACACACAGACGCTTGTATACAGATACACTCGCTTTTACACACAGAAGTTTTTACACAGAGCTGCTTTTGCACGCAGAAAACAACAGTTTTTACACACAAAAGCTTTTGCACAGAGATGCCTTTTGCGGACAGACGCTTTTAACACACATACATTTTCACACAGACGCTTTTACACACAGACGCTTTTGCACAGAGACGTTTTTACACACAGACATCGGGGTTTTATTTGGGGGGACCTCTTGGGTCATGGTTTTGTAGCTGTAAAGTGGCCCTGCATAACCATAACCAATATAAAAGTCTTGCATAGCCTCATTTTTTTTTACTACACATGCGTCCTGTCTTCATAAGGGTTTACAACAAAAATCCAGCGATTTGGGATGTAGATGCTGAAGTGAAATTTCAGTAGATCTGTCACTTGGTGACATTGCCTTCCCTTTTGCGTGGCACTCGCGGCATTGGGCTGGCTCTGGTGGGGCGCTTGGGTCTGCATGGTCGCCCGGGGCGCCGCGGCACTTTGTGTGGCAGGCGTGGCACTTGGTGACATCCACCTTCGTTTTGTGTGACAAGCGTGGCACTTGCGGCACTGGCCTGGCTCTGGTGGCGCGCCTTGGTCTGTGCGACGTCGCAATTCTTTTGCGTGGCAGGTGTGGCACTTTGCGCCATCAACTCTGACTTTGTATGGCATGCGTGGCACTTGGTGACATCCACATGGCTTTTGTGTCTTTTTCACACACACACACAACATTTTCAAACAAAACTCTTTCATACGCAACTCTTTCACACACAACACTGTCACACACACTAGATAAATTGGATCTTTGAAGAGATCCATCAGGAACTGAGTCCTGTAACATGCAAATTAGTCAGGAACAAACAAAAATGGGAACCTAAGTTGATCAGTATGAGGTACTCCGAGAAGACAATCGCTGCCATGAATGTCATCAAATCGAAATCCGCCAGATACCATCAAATGACCCGTAGACCAGGACCAAGACGTCGAAAATAAATAAATAAATAAATACAGATTGCGACAACAGTGCAGAAAATGCAAAACGACTTGGAGGTTTTGGAGTTGAGCCTCTTCCCATCATCAGAAAATGAAAGTTGAATGGAAGCAGACCCTGAACAACAGGTGATCACAACAATGCAGGTACACCAGGGTGATCAGCCCCGGCTTCCACCATCATGCATAGCTTCGTTGGCATGCGTTTGCATGATGGTCGCATGCCCCCTGCTTTATTAAAAGGAGAGAAGAAAGAATGAAAAAGAAAAAAAGATAAATTTTACATCTATTTAGATGTTACACTGTTACACACACACACACCCGGCCGGAGCCTGTTCAACCCTGAAAGGCAAGAAAAAGGAAAAAGCGGACACAGACGACGGGCAAAAGGCCAGAACAGCGCAGGAGGGGGTAGGGAACAAACGAACCTCCAGAACCAACTCACGCGGCGAAACGGACCTGACAAGAACAGAGCACACACCTAAACCCCACGACACATTACAGAGAAGCTCAGGGGAAGAATTTGGGACCGAATGGGGACTAGTTCGTGACGGGCGCGAATCAACCAAAACAATTAATCTAAAAAGGACTCAGTTCCACCTACACTAGAAGTTGTGCGTTGCTCCCCTCCGCTGAGTGACTGATCGAGTGGTTGAATGGCTGAGTGACTGAGTGGCTGAGTCGCTGAGTGACTGAGTGGCTCAGTCACGGAGTGGCTGAGTGACTGAGTGGCTGAGTGACTGAGTGGCTGAGTGACTGAGTGGCTGAGTGGCTGAGTGGCTGAGTGGCTGAGTGGATAAGTAATGGCTGAGTGGCTAAGTAATGGCTGAGTGGCTAGTGGCTTTGCTGAGTGGCGGAGTGGCTGAGTGACTGAGTGACTGAGTGACTGAGCGACTGAGTGGCTGAGTAGCTGAGTGGCTGAGTGGCTGAGTGGCTGAGTGCATGGCTGAGTGGCTGAATCGCTGAGTGAGTGACTGAGTGGCTGAGTGGCTGAGTGGCTGAGTGGCTGAGCGGCTGAGTGGCTGAGTGACTGAGTGGCTGACTGAGTGGCTGAGTGACTAAGTGGCTGGATGACTGAGTGGGGCTGAATGACTGAGTGGGGCTGAATGGCTGAGTGGCTAAGTGACTGAGTGGCTGAGTGGCTGAGTAGTAGTAGGTTGTAGGTCGTAGGTCGTAGGCCGTAGGTCGTAGGTCGTAGGTCGTAGGTGGAAGGTCGTAGGTGGTAGGTCGTAGGTGGTAGGTCGTAGGTCGTCGGTCATAGGTGGTAGGTCGTAGGTCGTAGGTCGTAGGTTGTTGGCTGATTGACTGAGTGGCTGAGTGGCTGAGGGGGTGACTGGCTGAGTGGCTGGGTGGCTGAGTGACTGAGTGGCTGAATGGCTGAGTGGCTGAGTAACTGAGTGACTGAGTGGCTGAGTGGCTGAGTGGCTGCATGACTGAGGGGGTGACTGGCTGAGTGGCTGGGTGGCTGAGTGACTGAGCGGTTGAACGATTGAATGACTGAGTAGCTGAGTGGCTGAGTGGCTGAAAACTGAGTGGGTGAGTGGCTGAGTGGATGCTTGGCTAATCTTGGCTAAGTGGCTAAGTGACTGAGTGGCTGAGTAACTATATGAGTGACTGAGTGAATGAGTGGCTGAGTGGCCGAGTGGCTGAGTGGCTGAATGGATGAGTGGCTGAGTGGCTGAATGAGTGGCTGAGTGATTGAGTGGCTGAGTGACTGAGTAACTGAGTACCTGAGTGACTGAATGGCTGAGTGGCTGAGTGGCTGAGTGGCTGAATGGCTGAGTGGCCTAGGGACTGAGTGGCTGAGTGGCAAAGTAACTGAGTGACTGAGTGACTGAGTGGCTGAGTGACTGAGTGACTGAGTGGCTGAGTGCCTGAGTGGCTGAGTGGCTTAGGGACTGAGTGACTGAGACGCTAAGTGGCTGAGTGGCTGAGTGATTGAGTGGCTGAGTCACTGAGAGACTGACTGGGCGGCTGAGTGGCTAAGTGGCTGAATGGATGATGAGTGGCTGATGCTGAGTGGCTGAGTGGCTGAGTGATTGAGTGGCTGAGTGGCTGAATCGCTGAGTGAGTGACTGAGTGGCTGAGTGGCTGAGTGGCTGAGTGGCCGAGTGGCTGAGTGGCTGAATAGCTGAGTGGCTGAGTGGCTGAGTGGCTGAGTGACTGAGTGGCTGAGTGCTGAGTGACTGAGTGGCTGACTGGCTGAGTGGCTGAGTGGCTGAGTGCTGAGTGGCTGAATGGGTGAGTGGCTGAGTGGCTGAGTGGCTGAGTGATTGAGTGGCTGAGTGACTGAGTGAGTGGCTGAGTGGCTGACTGGCTGAGTGGCCGTGTGGCTGAGTGTCTGTGTGGCTGAATGGCTAAGTGGTTGAGTGACTGAGGAGTGGCTGTGTGGCTGAGTGGCTGAGTGGCTGAGTGACTGAATGGCTGAGCGAGTGAGTGAGTGGCTGAGTGACTGAGTGGCTGAGTGACTGAGTGGTTGAATGGCTGAGTCGCTGAGTGACTAAGTGGGTGAGTGTGGCTGAGTGGATGAGTGGCTGAGTGGATGAGTGGCTGAGTGGCTGAGTGGCTGAGTGATTGAGTGGTTGGGTGACTGCTTGACTGAATGACTGAGTGGCTGAGTGGCTGAGTGGCTGAGTGACTGAGAGACTGACTGGGCGGCTGAGTGGCTGAGTGGCTGAATGGATGAATGGCTGAGTGGCTGAGTGACTAGTGCATGAGTGACTGAGTGACTGAGCGACTGAGTGGCTGAGTAGCTGAGTGGAGGAGTGGCTGAGTGGGTGAATGGCTGAGTGGCTGAAGGCCTGAGTGGCTGAGCTGAGTGACTGAGTGGCTGAGTGACTGAGTGACTGGGTGTCTGAGTCGCTGAGTGGCTGAGTGGACGAGTGGCTGAGTGGCTGAGCGGCTGAGTAGCTGAGTGACTGAGTGGCTGAGCGGCTAAGTGATTGAGTAACTGAATGACTGAGTGGCTGACTGGCTAAGTGGCTGCGTGGCTGAGTAGCTTAGGGACTGAGTGACTGAGTGGCTGAATGGCTGAGTCGCTGAGTGACTAAGTGGGTGTGTGGCTGAGTGGCTGAGTGGATGAGTGGCTGAGTGGCTGAGTGGCTGAGTGGCTGAGTGATTGAGTGGTTGGGTGACTGAGTGGCTGAGTGGCTGAGTGGCGGAGTGGCTGAGTGGCTGAGTGATTGAGTGGTTGGGTGACTGAATGACTGAATGACTGAGTGGCTGAGTGGCTGAGTGGCTGAGTGACTGAGTGGCTGAGTGGCGGAGTGGCGGAGTGGCTGAGTGGCTGAGTGATTGAGTGGCTGGGTGACTGAATGACTGAATGACTGACTGGCTGAGTGACTGAGTGGCTGAGTAGCTGAGTGACTGAGTGGCTGAGTGGTTGAGTGACTGAGTGACTGAGTGGCTGAGTGGCTAAGTGGCTGAATGGATCATTATATGATCCGGCAGGAACTGAATCCTGAAACATGCAGATTAGATACGAAACAACGAAATTAACGAAGCATCCTACGAATAAATGATTGAGCAGGTACGTGGATTGAGCGCCCCCAATCCATATCACTGTGCAACAGATGCGTCTTCGTTGGATGGAGACATCTGAAGCACACTCCATCCCCCTGCGTTATTTAGAAAGGGAG
>CAMXCT020002668.1:42500-47500 GCA_947184155.2 Cladocopium goreaui
AAGTTGACATCTAGGGTTTCCCGGCCCTTTGGTTCTCAAAATAACTTTGCAAAAAAAATACCCTATCCAGAACCCACCTAAGTCAAGGTATTGTATTAAGTTTAGTGATTCAACATGTCAGTGGCATGACGCCTGCCTGGTGGTGGTTCCCGTGGTCCACACACCACTGGGTGGAAGAGTTTGGGTGCTTCCCCACGACTCGATCGAACCATCCTGAGAGCGACTCTTCTGTCCGCGACTGAAGAGTTGCAAAGACAATCACCAAAGTAAACGAAGTTTAGGTAGCAAACTTCCAAGTGATGGACGAAAAGCCATGGTTAGCCTTCACGCCATCATGTCAACCACATCATCACCTCAACCACATCATCAAGTAGCTGACAGTGGCTGGGAAACATGACAAATCCATGAGCGTGTGACTTCGCGCATCAAACCTTGGAATCGCACGAAGCGAACATGATGGTTCCTAGGGTCGCGAAGGTAAGATCTGCGCTGAGACTTTTGCATAGCATCAGCTACTTGGGGGGGGTTGTAGACTACTGTGTGGACCCTAAAAGTGGGGTCTATAGTGGTTTTGTTCAAGGGCTGACGTTAAAAACGGTGGATCACAATAGACCTTCAGGCCTTCCTGACGCCTAGGGTCTGAAGCCCTACCTAAGAACTTCAGAGCTTGAAAAATGCACTGTTCATCTGCTTCGTTTGCGCGCTGTTTTTGATCGTTGCCGCTGGTAGGCAACTTTGAAACCCCAATAAATCAGACTCTTTCAGCCTGATCCCTATCTGGCTCAGGGAGTTTAGCCCGCAACAAAAAAAACAGAAGGTTCAAAATTGTTTTCAAAAAGATTGTGCAAGTTCCCTGTAGGTATTGGCTAGTCCGACCCTGAAACCTCCTGAAATTGCCTTTGTCACATGAATTAATCGTATGAGTATGTATGAGTTACTTTTTTCTGTTCGCCACTGTTGTTTGTGGGCTCCGCAAGCAGAAAAAACAGCGTGGCAGTGGGCTCCGCAAACGCCAGGAAAGAAGCAGCTAGAGCATACCAAAAGCACGGCGAAATCACCCTGGGACAGCAAAATGGTTCGACATTGTCCCATAAGACGCCTGATGAACTACCGGGCATTTCCCGTAGACCAATTTTTGTTGGGTCCTGTTGATTTGATCTTTTGATTGGTTCTCACATCTTGCAGGTGGTTTCATTTGATTTTACCTGCGCTCTTGCACACATGGGGTCTAAAATGAAAGTCCTGGAGATGAACCGTTGCTTTGATTCTGCCGGTGGTGAGTTAAAGCTTTTCAGGCCCTACTGCGTCCAAATACCTGCCAAAAACACCTAAGAACACACAAAAGTAGCCAAGAACACTCAAGAGGACCCAGGCAGCCATAGATATGTTAAATCACATTTACATACACACAATCAAATACCCACTCACCCCGAATAGGTTCTTATGTTTCATTTGGTTTCAGCGCTCTTGTAGATTTGGGGTCTAAAATGAAATCCTGGAGATGAACCGTTGCTTTGATTGTTTCAGTGATGGGTTAAAACTTTTCAGACCCTACTGCGTCCAAAAACCTGCGAAGAACTCTTTCTTTCTTTCTTCCTTCCTTCCTTCCTTCCTTCCTTCCTTCCTTCCTTCCTTTCTTTCTTTCTTTCTTTTTCTTTCGTTCGTTCGTTCGTTCGTTCGTTCGTTCTTTCGTTCTTTCGTTCTTTCGTTCTTTCTTTCTTTCTTTCTTTCTTTCTTTCTTTCTTTCTTTCTTTCTTTTTTTCTATTTTTCTTTCTTTCGTTCCTTCGTTCGTTCGTTCGTTCTTTCGTTCTTTCGTTCTTTCGTTCTTTCTTTCTTTCTTTCTTCCTTTCTTTCTTCCTTTCTTTCTTTCTTTCTTTCTTTCTTTCTTTCTCTCTCTCTCTCTCTCTCTTTCTCTTTCTTTCATTCACCCATGCCACCATTCAATCAATCAGTCAGTCAGTCTGCGCAATTCACTCGGCCAGTTGTGCATTGATTCTGTCATGTCAGTTCGTTGGTGTCTCAACAATCATTTACTCAGATGTTCGTGCACCTCACAACGTCAAAATTTCATCGTTTCTGCATGTCACAAACATTCCTAGGTTTCTTGTAGCTGTGCCATTTTTTTCTTGAAACTTCCGCCCTGGCACGGCCTGGCACTATCTGGTAGCTATGATATGCTATGATCAAATTCAAAACGGGTCGATGAACAATTGAAATAACACGATTTGATTTGCAATATGTCAATATGTTGTACATCACATGACAAACTCATTGCCAATTGGATAGAGGTATGCCTTCAAAAAGAATGCGTCAGAAATGATTGGGAAAGGGTTTGAAACACCAGCGAGAAACTGATTTTACAGCATACATCGCGCCATGTTCGTGCATATTCAACAGGACGGAATGGACAGCTACCACGCCACTGGACACATCTGCAGTTCCAACGCCATTCCCGCGGCCATCATACCCCCAGGCCACCACGCTCCCATCGGTCTTCAAAACAGAGAAAGAAAAGCGATGGCTGTACAGCGAAGACACACCACTTGTCAACTGACTGGCCACAGCAGTGGTGTCACCACCAGCACTGGAGTGACCCCAAGCAAAAACGCTGCCGTCGGATTTCAAAGCAGCAAGGGCTGATCCCGTCACTCTGATGCCTGGGAAAAGTGGAATCGTTGTGCAAAAATTCAAGCTGCTGATGCTGTCAAACTAGGTGCCGGCCCTGCTGTCATCCACCGACTGGCTGGTTGATAGGGGTTTCCATGTGGGATGTTCAAACAACCCATTGAACCACACCCCCAATCCCAATAGTCAACCAACTCAGTGAGGGTTGCAGCAGCATGGGATCAAACACAAAGAACACAATGAGGAACTCCTCAATCCACTTTTGGGTTTGTCTCAAGATGGCGACTACCGGCACAACGACCTTTAACAGGGAAGCGTAAGGCTTAAGGCCAAGGTTAGATAAAAAGGTACGCTCTCTGTTCCCCGGCATTTTTCCTGTAAATTTTCGCTGCGTTTCGACTACGCAAGCTAGCACAAAGTCTGCGCCGCGATCCAATCGTGGGCCCCGGCATTTTCCCTGTAAATTCTTGCATGAAACTGCTCTTGTGGAATGTCCATGTGCATTTGGACTGCGTCCCGGTCTTGACCCCCGGCATTTTCCCTGTAAATTCTCGCATAAAATGGCTCTTGTGACATGTCCATGTGCATTTCCACTGCGCAGGCAGGCTCACACAAAACGTAAGCCTAACATGAAATTGCTTTTATGGGATGTCCATGTGCATTTCGACCGTGTGCAGGCTCGCACTAAGTGTGCGTCCCAATCTTGGGGCGCGGCATTTCTCCTGTAAATTCTCGCATGAACTGCTCTTGTGAAATGTCCATGTGCATTTCGGCCGCGCAGGTCTTAGAAGATCTTGCAAGCGTTTCATTGTGCAGTCTTGGGGGTCAAGGCCTTGTAGAGGTCCTTGTGGGAAGATCTTGCGAAGATCCTGATGAAATCCTGTCAGAGGTCCTTGCATGATCTTGAACAGGTCCTTATGAGATGCTCTTGTGAAGATCTTGCTGGCATCCTCTAAGAGGTCCCTACAGGATCTTGCACACGTCCTGATGACAAGACCTTGTGAAAATCATGCTGACATCTTCTAATAGTAGGTCCTTGCATGATCCTGCGCAGGTCCTTAGCAGATCTTGTCCTGGTGCCTCTCTAAGAGGTCCTTGCATGAAGATCTTGCAGATGCCCTAGAGGTGCTTGTATGAAAGCTCTTGTGGGAGGCTCTTGGGAGGTTCTCGTGTAAAGATCTTGCGAGATCCAGCAGCAGCAGGAAGACCGTGAGCTTCTCTTAGGGGTCCTGCCATGAAGATCTTGGTCGAAGCCTGTTACAAGTCCTTGTGAGAAGCTCTTGTGGGGATCCTAGTGAGAAGCTCTTGTGGAGATCCTTGCATGATCTTGTACAGGTCCTTGTGAGGAGCTCTTGAAGAGGTCCTGGTGCAATCCTCTAAGTGTCCTTACATGATCTCGTACAGGTCCTCGTGAGAAGATCTTGCGGAGATCCTGTTGAAATCCTCCTCAAGAGGTCCTTACATTGAGATCTTGAAGATCTTCTGCTTTGGTGCTTGTCTGAAAATTCTTCTGCGATGCTCATAGGACGTTCTTGTATGAAGATCTTGCGAGCTCCTCTATATAGATCTATATAGCAGGTCCTGCTGCTGCAGTTGCGACCATGTCTAACCTCATCTGTTACTGTTCCATAGCTACTGTTGCTTGTATCTGGTACACTGACTTCCTACCCCCCCCACCATGTCTGGGGTCTCTTGCCGGTGTAATGTTTTTAAGCACTGCAGTTTGTTAAGGACTTGAAATTTGAGCCGACCTAATTTTGTTAGCTAAATTCTAAATAGCTAAACAGCTAAACCCGCTTTCACCTATGTTTCTCGGTTTTCCGTGTTCAACCCCCGTGTTGTGCCATGATACTCTCCACGTTCGCATCGGTGACCAATTCCGTGGCATAGACAGTGCTGGCATCGCCTCCATACGCCGAGTTGCCCTGGGTTTCCACCGTGCCGTCGGTGAAGAGCACAGCCACCACATAATTGGTTATGGCCACCTGGCTGACAGCGATACGCCCCAGGATATCACCATTTCCCGGCCACGCAATTGGGTTTATCCTGGAAACGGTACGCAAACATACTTAAATAAATAAATGCTACCAATTACACAATGCCTACAGATGCCTACAGCCAAGCTACGGATTTGAAGTTGCTATAAATCTTTCCAATGTATCTGTCCTTGGCCGGCCACGCACGCTGAAATTGGCTGTTCATACCGGCCAGCTTTGCTGATGGGTGCTGTTGGCTCATTCAAAGCATGCGACCAACCAAAGAAAAAACCATAAGTAGTCACAGTGCTGAGATACCCAGTAACCACCCCACAGGACTGTAGTGCCATCCGATTTCGTGGCAATGAAGTGCTGCCGGTAAGTTGTTTCGGTGCTGT
>CAMXCT020002668.1:52500-152500 GCA_947184155.2 Cladocopium goreaui
TAAATCTGCATTGATGGATTGATGGGAAACTTACTCAGATATTTGACCTTGGCACATGAATGGCATAAATCAAAAGGAACCTCATTCGATCTACCTCATTCCCCAGGCATCTATTCATCTATATATATATATATATATGCATATACATCCGCATGTGCAAGTGAAAACCAAATCTGTGCTTGTACCACGCCAAATCCTAACCGAACATGTCTCATCCATTTAACGATAAGATGCGGCCCGAAATTTTGAGCAGCATCTGTAGGTGGTATGTGAGCATGTTTCTCTCCGTCCTATCTATCCCATCTATTAAATCTATCCTATCTAGTTTCCTACCTACCTACCTACCTCCCTCCCTCCCTCCCTGCCTGCCTGCCTACCTACCTACCTCTACCTACTTGCCTGCCTGCCTAATGTACAGCCAAATTAGTAACTCCCCCCCACAAATAACTACGCCGCCAACCGTGTTTTGTTGTTTTTTGTGGGGGGTGATCTTTTAGTCAATTATATTGAGAAGTTTCAAGGCCAAGCCCTCAACAAATTCTGAAACTAAATCTAAAAAACCCTAAAGATTTTATTAATGCATCGATTTCTTTATTATATATTGGTCCCTTTCCAATATAGAAGGAGAAAAAAATACAAACTCAGAAAGGGAGTAGCCTTGAACCACCTTGGAACCACGATAAAAAGCATTGTTTTAGTATGTGCCGTTTGAGGGGGCTATGAAAATCAGATGTGGGCATTACCTACCTGGTTCCCTATCTTTAATCGTTCTTTATCTCCGTATTAGTATCTTTGTGTATCTTTGTCATCTGTCTATCAGTCCATCTATCATGATCTATCTGATTTAGCTGGGTTGAGTATTTTAAATTAACCATATCACTAGATATTAATATTATTTAATGACATGTGCTAATTAATCATATGCATGTTTATCATGAATTAATCCACTCCTTTCTGATATCTTAACAGACTCAGGACACCGTTTCGGTGGCTTTGCCACAAGGGACAGCTGGATCCGGTGCGTGTTCGGTGGAACACCTGATGTAAAAACTTGATTCCACCTGAGCTCCGCAAAACATCCAGACTTCAACTGGAAATATCAAGACTTTGCCGCATCGCTTTGCCATTACCAAGTCCCTTCCGCGGAACATTGGATTCATCCTGAGGGTCACTTGTCTAGATCAGCAAACGCAGCTAAAAACATGTCTCTGAGATTTTTCCGGAGCCATATGAG
This sequence comes from Cladocopium goreaui, assembly GCA_947184155.2. Taxonomy (NCBI): domain Eukaryota; class Dinophyceae; order Suessiales; family Symbiodiniaceae; genus Cladocopium; species Cladocopium goreaui. Next base: position 53,735 of record CAMXCT020002668.1, read on the forward strand.
TGCCGGCTTGAGACTCTTCTCCTCTCTTTGTTTTCCTGAATGGATCCTACTGGTGGTTTGTGAAACCACCTCATGTTCGAGTACCCGATGGTTTGGCTTTTACCCATGCTCCTGCACCTATGTTGTGAGATGAAGGTGAGGATGACGAGTACCGACACGAAGGACAAAGTATCTTGAGGACATTCGGGAAAAAAGAATGATGTTTGGGAATAGCGAGCGCTTTGTCTTAGTTTGGGTGACATACAAGCAATGCACGAAATGACAGGGACCGCTCGGGCACCATGTAGCTAGGGTATGGGTCAACACATAGGCCGCCATAGGATGGGGGATGCTTGCATCTGGCATTTCAGGATTTTTTCATCAGAGCCCATTCTCAATGGACGTCTTGCATCAGATCCCGGATCTCGGCATTCTATGCATTCTGTGAATTGAATGATGTTACCCTCCGGTGTCCTGCAGGTTTCCCAATCCCTTGTCTCATGGCCAGTTTGACAGCCTCAGTTGGCAATGGTGGCGACGCCCACTTCAATGACACGGCGCCTTGGATTGCCAAAAACCGAACGCATGTTTTGCAACTGGGTACATAGATTAATGTAGAACTATATAGGTAAACGCCTATAACACATAGACAATTAGGTACTCAATGCCTGCTCCTAGAGGTCCTACCTCGCTGTCTGTTCCCCTACTGTTTGGGGGACCTGACCTCGTTCCCCGATGCCGCAACATGAAATGACTACTGCCTACACGTTCCTACTTCGTTTTGCTACATAGATATGGTGTTTTCGACTAACCACCAAAGCCGTCACTTAGGTATCATCACATATCTATGGGGTAAGGGACTCACCTGCGCTCGCAGGGTTTTTATGCCATTTCTTATTTTTACTCATCCGCACACAACTTTGACCCATCTATACACACAGGGATGGGGTTGGGTTGGGGTTGAGGTGGGGTGCCAATGTTCATGTTCACTTGCACACACGGGTTGGGGTGGCCAATAACGTTCACGTTCACTTGCACACACAGGCACTGCACCCGGATCATGTGGGGTTGGGGATTGGGTGGGTTTGGTGTTGGGTTGGGGTTGGGGGCAGCGAGAGAACTAGCTCAAAATCTTAAGTGTCCTGGACAGAGTAGAGTGAAGTAGAGTAGGGTTAAGAAAAGAAAAATCAGGGAGAATAAATACAGCAAGAGTAGAGTAGAGTGAACTTGCGTAGAAGCTAGCATAGTAGAATTGAAAAAGTCGGAGGAAAGTAGCGTAGATTCACCTGTAAACGTAAACTGGAGTAACTTCGCGTGCAAGGACGAGTAGAAGACCCGCATGCACAGACGAGTTGATTCTCGCGTGTACAGGTGAGGCCCTAACCGTTGTGGGTAGATATGGGTAGATAGGTGTGATAGGTGGATACATGGATATATGGGCCAGTTGTGCAGGCAGCTGTGCTGCAAAATGAGGACAACCCAAAGCTTCTCTAACTGATGCCATATCGAGTTCAATGTGTGGACCGAGGTGCGGAAGTATGTACTGCATAGACATGTAGATGACCGGTCATTGATTTAAGCAGGGCACAAGAGTGTGAGCAGGTAGCTTGGATACAGTGATGAAAGCATTCACCCTAGCCTTCTGCAGAACATAACTCCAAAATCATTTCATTTCATCTGCATGCCAGTATCACCCGGAAGCCCAATGCAAACAATTCAACGGTATGACACCTAATTGATGACACAACTTCCAAATTTGGGACATGAAAGCTGGGAAAACAACATTGCCATCTAGCGTGTCATTGCTTGCTTGTCTTTGCATGTGTTTACAGGCGTGCTTACATTTAGTCGATTTTAGTTGTAGATATTGCATGACGCTCGGTATACTAGTATGATGATATGCATGTATGTACATACATCCATATATATATATATGTATATACAATATTGATACATTCTGTGCATATATATATGTGTGTGTCTGTGTGTGTGTGCATGCATGCATGCATGCATGCATGCGTGCATGGATGTATGTATGTTTGTATGTATGTATGTATGTATGTATGTATGTATGTATGTATGTATATGTCTCTGTGTATGTCTATGTGTATGAGTATGTGTATGTGTATGTATGTGTATGTATATGTATGTATATGTAAATGTATTTGTATATGTATATGTGTGTGTGTATGTGTGTATGTTGTCAGATTGACACTGGTAGCTTGATCACTTCTAATCTTCCACCCAGATTGGAACCCTGTCCAAATGCAGAAACTCCTGTTTTGCCCAATGCGAAGCCACGACCTGCAATCAGTCCAACGCACCCACAGCTGGCCACAGCTGTATCCGCTAAGCATCACTGATAGCGCTATTGCTCAAGCTAATCCCTCCCTCCAGCCCAGAGGCTGCGGCAACAACTGGTTACTGGAAGAACCCCTTGGTTAAGTGAGGGACTGACCTCATGCACATGTGAACTGGCCTGGCTTTCACATTCGTACTATCAAAATTTTGTTCATCATGTGCACATTCCAGATACGACTTCGGTGATCAGGATGGTGAAGACAATCACGGACATGAAGTTGAGAAATACCCAGTTAATTATGCATTGAAGACAATGCCAACCGCATCACTTGTATTTGTCTCCTGTGAGGCAGAGACCATGCTTGCATCATCGAAAGATCTAATTGTGTTTCAAAACTTCAATCGGATAGCGCATGGACGGCTTGGCTTTTCCACAAACTACCGATGCTCTGAACTTTCGGGACTGAGAGCTTGAAGCCATTTGATTCTGGTTCTTGCATCTGATCTAGCCTTGAGTATCTCATGCTCGTCATGCAAACTGTAGTGACCTTGCTGTAAGCATGTCCTAAGCATGGTGTTGTCCATGACTTTTGTCAACGCATCAGCTACTTGGGCGGCTGATGGAACCCATCGGATCTGAATGCCGTTTTGGATATGTTCTCGAATCAGCTTGGCTTGAAGTTGAGTACGAAATTCAGTGCATGTTGGGGGAGCATTACGGTTGATTAAGTCAAAAAGTGATTTGCAATCAGTGGTGATGAAATCAGAACGTTCCTTGGGAATATCATTGAGGATTCTTTTGGCAACTTCAGGCATCGGCTGTTTCTCAGGTAGTTCTGGGGTCAACGCTGAAAATGCTGGTGGAAGTCGGAGGAGAGTGCTATCAGCTTGTCTCCAATCACAGCGATGATCACATATCCATGCCCAGAAAAGGCGCACCCAAGAAAGCATATCCACTGCTCCTGCCAGAGCCATTGCTTCGGCTGACAACGTGCTGACTGCCACCTTCTGGATTTTCTTGGACTGCGTCTATTTTCACCAATGCACTTATGAGCTGACATGATCATCATTCCCTGATGTGAGTCAGGGCATTTCTCTGACGCAAATGAGGCATCGGAAAAGGCAACAAACCGCAAATCATGAACTGGTATGGATTGTATTCGAAGGGCCACATTGGAATGTTGTTTTGTTTCATGGAGTGTTCGATTTGCCTCAACCAACGTGGACACTTTTGCTTTGTTGATTTGGCTCTGAAGCCATCCCAGTCGGCTGCATATGTCAGGTCGCGTGTTTACAGCTGCATACTGTAAGCTCCCTATCAGAGCTCGCAACGCTTGTCGTTCCTCTTCTGTGACGACACTGTCTGGTTGACACCTTCGATCACGAGAGATGGAAATTGCATGAATATCCCGAACATACTGTGACTGGTTCACTGTGATCGTATAATCAGCTTCTTGCGTGACATGTAAACCTGTGAACACAAATTTGTGCATCTTACGGGATCCAAAAGGAAACTTGGCTTCCAGTTGTTTGAGCTTGCTCTGAAAATTTTCATTTCCACAACACAACCCATCATCAACATGAACGCCAATCAGACCTTGTGTCTCTTGGGTTTTGGAGTCACTCAGATGGAACAGGCACGGATCAAACGGTGATGCTTGGAATCCCAGCTCCTCGAGGGTCTTCTTCAGTTCAACAAACCAGAGATATGGTGCGTCAACACGCCCATAGGCACCTTTGAGAAGTTGCACCACTTCATCTTGACGGAGCTTGAGTTTCTGTCGCATCTCTTCTGGTGGTTCCATGCCCAGAACGCGATTGCTCTGCTCACTGCCTCGTAAAAATGCAGTCTGTACATCGAAGCTTTGGATATCCCATTTTCGGCTGGCACAGTACTGAAGGAGAAGCATCCGGGTCAGTTTATTCATTGTGGGACTATCGCGAGGAATCTCTGATACTTCAGGATCTTCAAAACCAAGCACAACAAGTCTAGCCTTCGGTTTCATTTTCTGGGATTGTTGTGGTTGATCAGCGGCAGGATCAACTTCTTTCCAGGTTAAAATCCATCGGCTTCGGAGAATGTTGGCTTTTGGGATCTGATTACGCATGATTTTTGTGATAGTCTCGGTACTGATCCAGCTTTCCACTTCTTTCATCTTGGCCTGCCGGAAACGCTCGCGATCTTCAGCCGTGAGATCTGACAGTTTCACCTCACTGCGTTGTCGTTTTGCTGCTGAAACAAGAAATGCCATTTCCTGTGGTTTCGTTTCCTCACGCCAGCGGGTGATGTCTTGAGCACAAATGGGAATCTCTAGTTTCCAACATTGATTGTTATCAACTTGGAAGACATGGTCGGCTTCTACGAAGAGTTCATCATCCGTATCTGGAATGGGTACTTCCACTGGATTGGGTGGCTGTTCAACATTTTCGGAGGGATCCTGGTTGTTGGGAACTGGTTCACCATCAGGTTGTTCAGAGTTGCTGTCACTTATTGGGAGTACTGAAACGTTAGGGTTATCTTCATTGGGAATTACTGGAATCTGATTCACATCTTGATTATTGGCAGTGGTAGTTGAACTTGGTGCTTCAGCGGGAATTAAATTGTGATATTGTACTCCGCCATGTGGTGGGATAATGCTTTGATTTGGTGACGTTAAGTTTGGAGAATCACCTGATTGATTTTCATTGATGGTGGATTGATGTTGCCACTCTTCAACTGCTGACAGCGGTCGGAGGTGTTCTGGAGCTACACGATACAGCTTGCTGCCCATGGTGATCCACACAACGTGTGTACTTTCTTGCAACACAACTCGAAGGGGACCTATCCAAGAGCCATCAACTTCACCACGTTTTCGCCACATCATGACATGATCTCCCTGGACATACTTGCCCCGATTGGGCCTACTCTTTTGGACTAGGGCTCGTCTTAGGACCTGACAATTGTCAGTGGCAGTGAAGGCGCGACGTGCGCGTTCTCGCAGGGCCAGTTCCTCTCTAAATCGGAGACCTTCAGGACGATCATCAATGGCTAAACTGTGGGAAGGCAGCTGCATATCTGAAACTACTGAACCGGCTACCCTACTTGACTTTCCAAACACAAGGACTTCTGGTGGATAACCCCTGTGACGGCTCCATTGATTTTTGGTTGCAGTGGCCAAAGCGGTTGCTTGACTGACTTTTTCAAAGGAATCAAGTGGTTCTTCGGTGTCCATTTTGTTCAAGATACTTTGCAGCACGGCTCCATGCCTCTCAATTCTGGAATTTTGCCAGTGTGCTTCGGTGGCAATGGTTCGATGTTTGATTGAGTACCGTTGTAAAAAGGTCATGAAATCATTGGAATTCAGTTCTGTCCCTGCATCCATGCACAGTAGACCTGGAGGTCCAGCCCATTGAATCCACCCCTGGTGAAGCGCTTGTATGGCTTGTTCAGCATCATGTGCACGAGTAACCACGGCAGTGTGATACAAGGTACTTTGATCCAACATGTGATAGATGTTATACTGTTGCCCCAATTTATTAGTCCAGGTGATACCATCAATGGCAACAACATCTCCAAAATCCCCATGGTCATGTATGGAACTTGGACGAGCTATTTTGGGATCTTGATTCTCACCACATGTGGAACATTTCAGGTCTCCGATGGCTTGGAGAATTTCACTGGGGCATCCCAGTTGACGACAGAACTCTGTCAATTTCATAGCTCCCGGATGGCCCAGGTTTCGGTGATTTTTGAGAAGCCATGCCTGAGTTTCGGGCTTCAACATCATGAAACGGGGTCCATGTTTCTGAGAGGCTAAGTCAATGACATGACGATCTATTGATTCGGTCTTTTCTGGTTCGGAAACTCTTTGGGTCACATCCATTGGCTCATGAGTGCGAGGTCGCTTTGGTTCTGGTTCTGATCCGTCGAACTCAGCAGAGCGAACAGCACGGACGTCGGCAGAAGGTTGAGACTGCACTGGAACATGTTCGGCAACAGGTACCTCTTGGCCTACCACTGTCTTGGCTTTGGCAAAAATGGTCAGACTGACTCTGGCTGGCGTTCCCTTTCGACGCAGGCCTTTAAATGTCAGTTTCTCCCAGGGCTCCCATTCATCATCAACAACCACATCTTCATGCTTGCGACGGATGCAAATGCGTTTTCTTAAGGGGGCACTACCTGGTGGAACATTTCTGGTAGGGCCAGGATACCGGTCAGTGCCACGACAAAGGACCACATGTTTAATCTCATGTTCAGGACATAACATGGAAATCTCATGAATGATTTCTCCAGTGTCAATCACCAGTGGTCCAACACGTGGGGCCATTACATTGGCACGTCTCATCACTGTCTGCCAGCTGGCGTCAGCAAATCGCTGTGCAATGGCTTGTGGACTCAATTTTGACATGAGGCGTCTCTTCTTGGTTGGGTGTTCATTGTTTTCCTGAGAAGGTGGGTCATCCATTGCAAACACAGGCTTTTCCTTTGGAACTTCATAGAGCAAAATCTTGACTACCTGTCGAGCAAATTTGGCTGGATACGTTTCAGTGAACGTGGACAATGACATACGCTTTCCCTCATGTTTGATGCTTCCTGCGATTTGTCGATGTTCATGATCGGAATTGCACAGCTTTCCATGGATGGCTCGGGCCAATGAATCTGACGTTGTCACAACGTTCAAACGCTTTCGGATGGGCATGGCTGATTCTGGATCGGTCAAGTTGCCCATGCGGCAGAGGTCAAAGCGGCAAATCATTGTGTGTTCCACAATTTCACTTAGTGGTTGGAGCTGCAACATCTTGGAACCATCCGGCTGTTCTAAGTGAAAATGCAGTGATCTCTGCACCTGAAATCGATACATCACAATGGCTAAGCTGATCTGCCAAAGGCTTGCCAGACGTTTCTGAAGAATGTCATGCAACCCATGGAGTGATTTATTCATGTTGAGAGCACTCCATCGACTCCAGGGTCCACATTCAGGGCTATACCAAAGATTCTTGGGATTCTGTGTGGTCAATATTTGAAACATCCTACGGCGTCCTGCAGCTGTTTGGAGGTCACCTTCTGCCAATCCGAATCTTTTGGAGCGGCCACCAATGGACGACATTTGCTTTGTGAGTTCACTGTCACTGGAACACATGACTTCGAACAAGTCAAGTTGAGGAAGTTGAAACTTGTTCTTCTGATTTTGTTGAATCACTTGATCAAGTTCAGCTTGAAATTGCTTTACCATGCGTTGCATTTGTCGGTGATAACTGTTGTTGGAAACATCATGTGTGAAGTCAAAATCAGTGTCCAGTGTCATGTTCAAATGCATTTCTTCTGCAAAAACACCATGCCGTATCAGATCAGCCTCATTTGCACTCAGAAATCTCAGTTCTCGGACTTCACCTGCATCTTCTTCATGTGCTCCAGCATCTCGTGCATCATCATTTCGACTTGTCCCATTCGGTTGGACAGATGCTGGTTGCTCTGTCGTAGATCTTGCATCTCTTCCTGAATGAAGGGCAGGTGCATCAGGTCGGCTGCATCTGATCCGTCCGTGGGCATGACATCTTCCCAGACCTCCTGTGGAACGGGAGGAGTGCTTTTGGTCTCCTTCGGCTTGATGTTCTGGTTGCTGGTTTTGGTCTTCACCTGAACTTCCTGTAGGCGGAGACGGACATACTGCACAAACATCATATGTTCTGGTTTGTCGCTCATCTCGAACCTGTTCAGGATGAACTCGGTCCACTGGGCGTCCTCGAACGCCTGAGCATAGGTCATGCCCTTCTTTGACTCTCCGAAGGTGATTTTCTCGCTGGCTAGCTCTTCCTGAGTCATTACACTCACGGCCTCTCGAGAGATCTGCTTCTTCTGTGACTTGTTGTACTCCTTGAGCTGCAAAGCCAGGGACGTCATGTTCACCCGAGGTTAAGTCACGTTCGGCGTTGATCTTTGTACCACACACTGCTGAGTCGGCCGGACATGGTGGTAACAGATTCACCGGTGAATTGATTCTTGAAACCGTTTCATGACAACTGACCGAACTGTCTAGCGGAGATGATGGATCTGGCACGTTGGGCTCACTAACCCCAAGGCTTCCCTGCGGCTGATGAACTGTCATTTTGGCACCACTTTCAGGTTCAGTCTGAGCCATGCAAGAGGCCTCACTTGATTCACCAGAAAAACTATCATTCCAAAGTTGGTTCAAGTCCATTAAGAACAAGTTCTTTGGGGATCTTTCAAGAGTGAGAAACTTTCGTAAGGCCTTACTCCACATGGTTCCCTCTTCAGTGTCAATCACAGCTTGAATCTGTTTCAAGAAGGCACTTGACAGTAAGAAAGGAGTTGGACCTGGAACAACTGCAATTCGGAACCATCCCTTTTGGATCGGGAGCACGAGTGCATGTTGGCTCGTCAGCGTTTGATGGTTACCAAATCGAAACACTAAATGGCATGGAGCACGATGTGCTTGCTTTCGGATCTGTTCGGGAAGACCCTGCAAAAGTTCTGCCACCTGATGGCTTCCAATCACTGTCTGTGAAGCACCTAAATCAACAATGCCATGTGTGCCTGATGATGCAAAGTGTATGTCATGTGAAATCACGCTGGGTGCCGGGTGATCTTTTTGATCATGCATGTGAGACATCGAGGGACACTTTACATCATGAGACTTTGGCTGCGCAGCATCACGGTGGTTGGCACGGGTGCTCAGTTCATTCCTGAGGGCCATTCGGATGCGTGACATGACATGTGATTTAAATTCCCATTTCTTACCCTTATCATTATCCCACTTATTCCCAAGTTTATTTCCCGTGATTACCCCAAAACATGCGGCTGCACAATCTGGCAAAGGCTCGGGAAGTCTCATCTCAGGCAAATGGAAGATCTCGGGTGGAATCTCTGCTGGCACATCATCAACGACCGCCATGGAAATCGGAACTGTGGATCCATCACTCGGAGGGCCAGTGGATGAGGCTGATTGGCGAAGGCTGCATTCGGCCTTCCAATGACCCTTTTTCCCGCACAGTCTGCACGTAGAATTAGCTATCCTCTGTGCTAGTGACTTACCTTTTCCGCCTCCTTTTCCAAAACCTTTCTTGCCCCCACTTTTCCCTCCTTTTCTCACGGGCCAAAACCCTCTGAATTTGGCACGTTCTGTCAGGCGGCGACGTGCCTCCTGATATGAGGAAAAATAGGCAGCTAGGTCTGCATCACTCTGCACTGCTTCTGTCACTGCGTCCTTAAACTGTACCACCATAGCAGCATCTTCATCATTGTCATTGGCTAACTGTGCTAAGGTTTCATCATCCAGTGGATCATCAACAGTCCAATACGTGTCATGTTCTTCATCCTCTTCTACTTCATCAACATTGAAGGCCAAATGGTCATAGGTTTTCATGTTCCTTTCTCGTTTGGCACCCGTGTAGTCTTGAAAGAAAGATGAACCTAACATGCGTATGGCTGCTACGACCTTCTTCCATTCCAGTTTCTGTCCAATTTGTTCAGCTCCGGACTCCACCAACACGCGCTTTTTGTCTTCACCTGATAGGCGACTGCCACGAAGCAAAACATACGATCGAATCTGATCCATGTCAACGTCCTTGGTCAAAAGCTCAGTCCAAACCACATCAACACGGGCGATGAAACTGTCACCTGTCTCGTCAGGCTTCTGCTGACATCGATACAAGGCCTTTTCCACCAACTCAAAACGATGCTCAAGGGGAATCTGTCCCCAGGTGCCCCCAACCAATTCCACCAGTTTCTGAACCCCTTTACGGTCATTCACCAAGAGGTCCTTTTGATGCAAATGAAGCTTCTGGTAGGCTGATCCCTTTGTGTTGAGGATCAGTCGGGTGATGAGCTCCAGGATTTTGGTCTGGGGCCATGCTTCAAGCAGTAGGTGAACCTTGCTGGACCAAATGTCCACATTGTCACTTGCAGGATCAAACGAAGGCACTAACAGCGCAAGCTGATTCGAGATGGTTCCACCCCCATCAGTTCCAGCCTGTCCTCCAGTTGATTCAGACATGAATTCTGTGGCGCCTGATCGCCAGGTAGCTCCGCTACCAATGTCAGATTGACACTGGTAGCTTGATCACTTCTAATCTGCCACCCAGATTGGAACCCTGTCCAAATGCAGAAACTCCTGTTTTGCCCAATGCGAAGCCACGACCTGCAATCAGTCCAACGCACCCACAGCTGGCCACAGCTGTATCCGCTAAGCGTCACTGATAGCGCTATTGCTCAAGCTAATCCCTCCCTCCAGCCCAGAGGCTGCGGCAACAACTGGTTACTGGAAGAACCCCTTGGTTAAGTGAGGGACTGACCTCATGCACATGTGAACTGGCCTGGCTTTCACAGTATGTGTGTATGTGTGTATGTGTGCATGTGTGCATGTGTGCATGTGTGCATGTGTGCATGTGTGCATGTGTGCATGTGTGCATGTGTGCATGTGTGCATGTGTGCATGTCTGTATGTCTGTATGTCTGTATGTCTGTATGTCTGTATGTCTGTATGCATGCATGCATGCATGCATGTATGTATGTATGTATGTATGTATGTATGTATGTATGTATGTATGTATGTATGTATGTATGTATGTATGTATGTATGTATGTATGTATGTATGTATGTATGTATGTATGTTGTATGTATGTTGTATGTATGTATGTATGTATGTATGTATGTATGTATGTATGTATGTATGTATGTATGTATGTATGTATGTATGTATGTATGTATGTATGTAATGTAAGTAATGTAATGTAAATGTAAATGTAAATGTAAATGTAAATGTGATGTAAATGTGATGTAAATGTAATGTAAATATAATGTAAATGTAATGTAAATGTAATGTAAATGTAATGTAAATGTAATGTAAATGTAATGTAAATGTAATGTAAATGTAATGTAAATGTAATGTAAATGCAATGTAAATGTAATGTAATGTAATGTAATGTAATGTAAATGTAATGTAAATGTAAATGTGATGTAAATGTAATGTAAGTGTAATGTAAATGTAAATGTAATGTGATGTAATGTTGTGTAGTGTATGTATGTACGTACGTACGTACGTACGTACGTATGTATGTATGTATGTATGTATTTGTGTGTATGTGTATATGTTTGTGTATATGTGTATGTGTATGCGTATGTGTATGTATATGTATATGGATATGTAAATGTGTATATATATAGGTATATGTGTGTATGTGCATATTTATATATATATATACATATATTGTATAGCACACCTGTGCACATATCCATTTACACGATTCAATAATGTGTTCGCAACGTACATGAAGGCTGACAGCCACCACGTCAAGTTGCATGACCAGCATAAAGCCCAAGAAATCGAGACCAGGCTCACCCCTGCTGCCTAGATTTACCTGGAGATGTCGTGGGAATCGATGCGTTGATGATGTGATGCTAAGCAGTGTAAGCGTAGAATGGCCATGTCTAGTTTGAATTCAGTTGACTGAAATCTTCTGGACTTGGACTTGCAGACCTGAATCTTCCTTTCACTGCGCCCCAAACTGGCCCAAACTGTTTTGATGAGGCGACATTGCAAGCTATGACTGAGCATCCCACCATGTTGCCGCTGCCTGCGCGGGAGTTGCGGCTTGGAGCCTCCAACTGTCTGTGGGGCATATTATAATACTAGTTTTCACTATGCATCCACCTGTCCATACTATAGATATCTATAGATATCTCCATAGATTCCATAGATGTATGGATGACAAAATATGTATCTGGACAAATGTCAAACACCACCCATAAAGGTGATCAGCCCTGGCAAGGTCCGCTGAGTCCGTTTCCCACAGAACTGGAGGTGTCCTAAAATGCGGGCACCCCCCCAATATCCAAAATTAGACCATTTCAGTATTGAAACCTATGGAAAATGGGAGTTTTGGGAGTCCACCATGACTGAAATCGAAAAAGAAACCCCCAGTTCTGTGGCATTTCCTGGCGCCTTTCTCCTCCAAAACCTCGTTGAACACGGCTTGCAGCAACTGACACTCGCCGTCTGTCATCTCGAAGGAGCGAATGAAGAGGCTCAGCATGTCCTACAGCGCTACAGTGACCAAAAAAGGGGACCTGAAATACTTCAAAAAAGACATAGGGATTGGTCATGATTGAACCATGATCAATTTTCTGATAATGAAAGGCCTGCCTTAAATAGTTGGCCAACTAAATTATAGATGAAATATGCATGCATCTATCAACCAGTTAAAACCCCCGCTGATGGTCTCTGCTTGTTTGAATTCTAGCTGCCTATGTGAACCAGCTGAGATCCACCCCTGTGAAGAGGTTGAAGGCACCCACCTATTTTATGCATTGATACACTATTACGTGATAATATGTGATAATCATAATCGCCTGCAGTATCGTAAATAGGTGTATATATAAAGATATATACAGTGTTTTTCAAATGGGTCTTTAGCAATGTCATAAACATTCATAAATGGTAACCATACCACCTATCATAAACCATGCTAAATATATATTAATTATTATATACGTATAAATGCTAACCATACCACCTATATATATATCATCTGCACCATCCCCCAGTCATTACCATGCCTCGCAGGTCACTGGACGGCTGCCTTCCTCCGTGATGGGCCTGATCCCCATTGGATTTCTCCAATGCGAGGATTTGACACTGTTTAATTTAATACGAGTAAATATTACAGTAACTATGTAGTAAATATTATCTAAATATAAAATTGGATTACACTACATCATATTAAATAATAATTATTTTAAAAGTGTAATCCAATTCCACTGAATTTATATTATCAATTATTATTATATTATACAACCCCTGTGAGGGACCCAAAATGAATATTTTTGGACCAATACTGAACGGGCGTTTTGTATGCATGGCATTTTATCACTTAGGGGAAGGGATTTGTTTTAATGGCTGGGGAAATGCCAACTCATCGGAACCGAAAGATTTCTCATGGGAAAAAGTGTCGGGTGTCCTCTAAATTTAGACAATAAACCAACCTATAAGATTTAACCAGGGTAACCATGGCAACCAACCTATAAATTTAGACAATAATGAAAGATTGGATAATCAAGATTTAAAGAAATAAGAAGATGCCGATTTCACGCCCAAACAAATGCAAGGGTGTCGTGCTGGTGCTACCCCGCACCCAAAAAAAACTGACCAGCAACTGATGAACCTCAAAAACAGCACCCCATCTTAAGTCACCCAAGAAAGAAATGTTAAAAAATGGATACCCTCAGTACCTTCCCCAGTTGGCATTAAAATTGGTGTGAAAGGCTGCCACCGGGCGGCAAGTAGATGCTCAGGAACTCAGCCGCCTCTCGACAGCTGAAATTCAGACTCTGCAGCGTCTTTTGATATACCGAGCCTTAGAGACAGAGCGCATGGTCTGAGCTGGTTTAGCTGATTGCACCATCATTGACCCTGCCAAAGCAGCTGCAACACATCACAAACCGACCAAGATCTGGAAAACAGAGACATATGACATATGTTTTTCAGGAATAGGCCAAGACGCAGTGGTAAACATCACTCTCGTCCTTGATCTTTCGAGTCACCGCCAGCAGCCTTGTGACATCAGCCAAGGAGATTCCCACTAGTTGAATCGTTTTGGGTTGCTTTTTGATTATTAAAAACTTTATGAACAACTTTTGTTGTCATTCAAAATTCCCGATGGTTTCAATGGGGGTTCCCAATGATTCTCTGAAATTCATGGACATTGACCCAAAAAATTCCCTGCGCCACTGCGCCAAGAGACGCCATCAAATCCGTGGCAGGACTCTTGTCGGCGTTCGCCTCCTTCAGTAGCTTGACCTTGGTGCAGGTTCCTGTGATAAAGTACCACCATCCTGAGTTCTTACATCTTTTTACTATATGCTAAAATGATAAACTACTGGCACCACAAAAATGGTAAACTATTGGCATCATATATACCATTAGCAAGTCAGTTAACTAGTCGTATCAGCTACTGGGATAACATTTTAGTCATTTTCTTAAAAAATGCTTACTAAAATATACTAAAATGATATCAGTTAACTACTGGTAATTTAACGTAGCTATTGAAAATGGCTATTTATAGTGGATTTTCCCATTAAAAATGGTGATTTTCCATAGTTATGTTAGTTTACCAGAGGGTAACTACTGGATACTACTGGTATCTACTTGCTAACCGCCATGCTCCAAGATCCAGTCGTAGTCTCAGAGTCCCAAGAGTTGAATAACTCAGTTTTAGCCATCCCAATGTCAGCAGGATGCTGGGTTTTCACATGTCTTAACCACAACCATTTGGGTATGTCTGAAAATGGGGTATACCCCCAATGAAATAGCCATAAAAAGTAGGGATAATGATCAGCAAAACCATTGGGTGTAGGGCTACACTATTTTCAGACAAACCCATTTTTAAAGGATGGCACTGCCATGTCATGGGCCTTGCGCTAAGGGGTCTAACAACGCCGCCAACCCAGTGGTCAGCTTCGACCCCAGGCGATTCGCCGAGGATCGCAAGTTAGCTGCCGGCCTTCAGCGGCAAAATGTGCTCTGTTGGCACGTCAGAAGTTGGTCAAAAGTATTTGGCTTCCAAGAGGCACATGAGTCACATGAGGCAAAGATTGTAACATGAGCTTCACTTTCAAAACTTGAGATGCAGGACGAACTCCCACTTCCCTGTATTTGTTTTGGCGCCAATAACCGTCGCACCAATGCCATGTGCATCGTAGGGCCCTCCTGCGTCAGATCCAGACACAGAAAGCTCGGGTTTCCAACCCCACTTCTTTTCACAGTTTTGCAGCACACAACTGATGGCAGTGTGCAGCGATAGGTCAAGACTACCCACATTGGAGATGTCGATGTGGTGCTTTCCGAAACATGTCTCCGTGAAGTGGATGAGGTCAGTCTCCTGTTCTGATGTAGCATCCCCACGGTGCAAGCTGTGCACAATGACGCTTTCCGATCCTCCCTCCTGAGATTCTCCCGCCTGAGAGGGGGTACTGTTGCTGCCATTGCTGGCAGTATTCTTCAGGATGAACTGCCACTTGCCAGAAGGCGTGTCAACTCCGATGATAGTTGTGCCCGTCCCCATAGCCATCGTAGGGACCACCATTGTTCGAACCAGAGCCGACAAGGTCCGGCTTTTAACCCCATCCACGTTGATCAACACACAGCTTGTGGCATCTCCAAGGGAGCCCTGCAAACCTCCCACGCCATTGCTGGTATCCACCGGGTTCCAGCTGAAACAAGTCTGATGCATCTCTCAACAGCATCTGTTGCTGAGAACTGTCAACCCACCCTTGTTGCAGCACGCACTGATGTCAGTCTTGCGACTGAGGAATTCATCGCTGCCCAACACTGGGTAAATGATCAATGGCAAAATGCACTTCATTCAGAAGTCAGGGAGGGACTGACTAGTTGCGACCAGCGGCAAAAGGGCCTCTAAAGCCGAAAATGCGGGTCAAAACCAGCTGTCTGCCTTGCAGTGTCATGAATGGGTGAAGATCAATCACTTAGAACCTTTGCCATCAAACAACTGGAAGTCTTGCCAAAGCTTGCATGCTATGGACTATGGATTGGTTGAACAGTTCAAAGGAAAACGACCTTTCAAGGCACTCCAACTCCAACACCAAGCAAGTTAAGTTGCTCAAAACACGCCCCACATGTGCTCAACGAGCTTGCACCCCGTGTTTTCAGCTTTGCGTGTCAGATTCAAACATCAACAGTGGCAATCACCCAAGCTATGGCTATCCTCTCAGCAAGCCCTTCAGGAGTTGTTTCAGTGGTGGGCGCCAAATATCAAAGACCTCAAGCTGAAGATGATCGGAGATGGGCTGGAGAATCAAGGGGCCAGGGAAAGGCCTAACTGATAACTGCCTTGAACCAGTCACAATCAAATGATTCCTAGTTCTTGTTGTTTTACTTGAGCATGTTGGGTTCACACGATTTCACCGCCCCCAAAAAAAAATCACTGGCAGAACCGGCAAAGAGCTTAGGAAGTCCTACTGTAAATATGTAAATTTATACATTGATGTGCGTTGCCTTCGGGGACCCCGTTGGCAAAATTAACTTGTCGCCTTATGAGGGTCACAAATGGGACCCACAAGTAAGCAAATCCAAAAACAAACCACGGTTTCTGAGCATGTCTAATGGAAGGGGGTTCTAATGATTCAGATGTCAAAACGGTTCAGCCATCCTCCGGGAATTCAACATGGCATACCGGAAAATCCATCCTTTGGTTCGATGATCTTCCTAGCTATAAACCTCCATTTATATGGGAGTTCCCCAATTTTTTCCATATATAGTTTCCTATGTTTTCCCATATTTCTAGGGGGAAGCCCAGCTTGCCATGTTGACACTGTGAAACGGGCTCCAAGAGACCGAGGTCCAAACACCTGGGCCGTCCATGATGCCTGCAGCATTGGAGGTCTTGACGACCAGTTGATTCGCGCCAGCTGGGATGGGAACTCCCAAGGTGCCATCGCTTTCCTCGGGGCTGAACTGTTGAGCCATGTTCGCTACCCAGCTACCCTCTGGTAAACATACAAAAAAACTATGGAAAATCACCATTTTCAATGGGAAAATCCACTATAAATGGCCATTTTCAATAGCTATGTTAAATTACCAGAGGGTACTCCCATTTTACTTTTACATCCTGAAAATCATCCAAGGAGCTCGCAGGGATGGAAAGCCAACATGAGTGAATTAATAAATAATTAGCAGTTGGCACCACCCAGCAGTGATGTTTTCTGAGGTCCACAAAGCATCCATCCATCCAGAAAAACAACACGCACAAAGATCCAGAATATCCATGAAATTCTATGGGATAGGACCAAATTCACAGTGCAGCAATTGCACACCCAACATGAAATGGCCACTGTTCAATTGTTCAATACTAACATCAGCTTCCCAGCAACCGACAAGATTGCCTTAGCTTGTCAATAGACAGACCACCCACAAAATGCAGAGAAAAGAAGGCCGAAGCCAAGTTCCACCTTTCCCATTTGGATCTTGAAGCCTTTGTCCCCTCAAGGTCGAAATAGACTCTTTCCAACGGAAGAATATACCCTCTCTCCCGGCCGGTATGCATATATCACGTCGGTGTGTGTGTATATATATATATATTTATCATATATCATATATCTGTGTGTGTGTGTCAACTCCTGTGCTCTAAGGACTTCGCAAGCGCCAATTTCCTTCGTTTCCGTTATTTCGCAACCATCCAGCATGCTAGAAATAGAGAATAGAATTTGACGACGGCAAAGAAGACGGCGAAGGTACCAAAAGAGAATGATCATTTCAGAGAAACATGTTTTGCCCGTGGCGGTTTGCATTTCAGTGTCGCGCGTTTCCAAGAAATTGGATCAGTTTTGAAGAGCGTCTACGCATTCAAAATGTATACATTTAATGTATATATATAGACCATGAGATGGTGAAGTCAGGAAGAGGATGGGCGCGGAGAAGCGCACGATTTTGCGCATTGTGTTTTGCGTGGAGAAGTCCAAAAAATGACAACTTCAGAGGTACTTCCGGTGTTCCCACGCAGCGATTTTCGTTAGGATGTTTTCAACTTTCGAGCATGCAGGGGGTGCCAGGGATCATTGCAAGTGTATACAAAGACACTTGCTTTGATCTGTGATATCAGAAAGGGACGACTGTCTGACGTACCTGCCCATTTGAAACTGTTAATCAAGCTGTTGCAGTCAAGCTGTTTAGGTACATGGAGTCAGGTGCTCTTGTTTGTGTCCCTGGCATCGAAGGCCACTTAGGAATACAGGTCAGAATATACAGTGCGTACTTCCGGGTATTGGACCTTACTTGTTTTCACTGCAATCTTCTTCACGAAATGCAGTAACGTTTTTTCAAGGAAGTAGGTCTGAAGCAGAAGAACAAGCAAACAGAGGAACTGCTTAACTCAAGCCTGTTTACAGCTCAATTTGCGACCCTGATCGTTCATCTGAAGGTGACTGGGATACCAGCGTGTGTGTGTGTGTCAAATATATTATATAGATATATTGTATGGATGCCTGTGTGTGGGCAGAAGTGCTTGCCATGTGGTGGTTGCACCAGTGCTTTGGAACATGAGTAGCTGTCAAAGATTATATCACAACATACTTCAACACCAAGCTTCGGATGCCAAATGATGCTGATAGATGCCCTTGGGCAATGCTATAATGAGATCCATGGTGCTCTGATTCGAAGCCCAGAAGATGTTGTAGTGCGTCACATCCGATTCGTTCCTGTGAGATGCGTTCAGCACTAGAAGCTGGCCTTCCTATCTGATTGATCGGTTCATTCATCCCACTCCGGAAAATAATATTGTATCAAATCATTCAAAACCTGAGGTAGGGGTGACGTGAAACAACTAACTTTATCTAGCATTCGGATCAGCCTGAGCACGTAGTTTACGCATGAGGAGTTCTCCTGAGTTTCCATGGTTGAATCAGCCCCGGGGCTGAAATCTTAGGGGGCAGTGCAGTCCAGATGCGCGGCAGGGCCAACTTCGATGGTCCCCTTCACGAAGCCTTTTCTTGGATCTTCATCACTGAACTGGATCCATTCCTCGCCAGAAACTGCGGCTTCAACTGGCAGTTCGCCATAGCAATTTGGGTGTATCAACATGTTTCAACAGGCATTTTGCGGGGATAGTTGGGCAACCTGCCACCAATTTCCAGCTTCAAAAAACCCAGGCTCCGCATGGTGCTCGGGTCTGGCCATCCCTTCGCCTCCTACATTGGAGCCCAGCCCACTGCTAATCTCCACATCGGCCGCCACGATTTCTCGCAAGGCGTCCTGCTTAATGGCCTTCTCTTTAGCCTGGGTGGAACCAGTTTTCAGCAGTCGCTTTCATCCAAAAATTCTGGCTATTCTCCGGCTCTAAGATTAGAAATATGTATGTTGAGGGGTGATGAGGGATGGCAATCATGAGATATCATAAAACAAAACTTATACCCTCCGGTAATCTAGCATAGTTATAGGAAAGTGCCATGTTTAATATCTAAATTGTCTACAAATGTTCGATCCAATCTGATCCAGGCATCTGCCCATGCCAGGTCTGCAGGCGAAACTTTCTGGTATCCTTGGGCGATGGCAATTCAAATGATGCAACTAGAAAAAACATGGGAAAAAAGGAGGATGGTTTGGTTTCCTAAGTTTGCTTTGCCTTACAGTGCCTTACAGTTTCATGCACATTCGCTACGGTATGAATGTGGACAGCTGAGGAACAGAAGTTGATTGAAGATCCGATAAGAATGAGACTCTCTCTCGCTCAAAGCGACGAATCTCCTTGCGGGTCCATCTAAGCATGAGGGATGCTCCAGTTTATTTCATACTTCAGCGGAAGATGAGATAAACTTTGATAAACCCTGGGACTTTTTGGCATGCCTATGTCCAAACAAACCCACGTTGTCACCCCCACTGGTCCCAGTCTCTCATCTGCAACTGCGGCAGGCTGGTGCTAACCACTCCACCTGTCTGCGCAGTCTGCGCAGTCTGCGCAGACTGCGCGGCAGCGGCCACAACGGAGGCCTTCCAGGTTCCATCGTCGGCAGTTTCGGAGCGCTGAAGGGACAATTTCACCTGCAACAGCCGCAGATCTCCTGCATCGGCACAACCTGCCAGGGGTGGCCACAACTCTCTCTCTCTCTCTCTGTCTCTCTCTCTCTCTCTCTCTCTCTCTCTCCATCGCCCTCAGGTCTCCCTGCCCGCTTGAAGTCGCTTAAGACCATGAACTCAATTGTAACTGATGGTTAGTTGAATCATGTTAAATCCACATGAAACACTGTAATTGATCAACTGCTCCCTAGATTTCAAGCCGCCCCGGTGGACCTGGATCTTCCTCAAGGCCCTGGGTGATTTCAAGCGCCTGAACGAGGCAAGATGCTGCCGTCAGGCAGCCCAGGATGGAAAAACGAGACATCGACCTGGACAAGGGCCATGGGGCACCGTCTGCTGGGGAAGCTATCTATCTACATCCGTTCTTGACTCGATCTTCCCATCCTATCTTAGCCTATCATAATTATCAGCTCTTATCCTATATTATGTGCATCTTTCTGATCTCAGCTGCTCTTATCTGATCTGATCTGCTCTTTGCTGATCTTGTCCAACTAGTCTAAATAATCTGACAAAAAATAATTATATGATCTACAGTAACCAATTCAGCTAATTCAACTAGAAACACTAATTAATCATGACCTACCTACCTACCTACCGACCGACCGACCGATCTATCTATCTATCTATCTATCTATCGATCGATCTATCTATCTATCCAATCCAGTTCAGTCCAATCGAATCAAATCAAATCCAAACCAAACCAATCTAAGCTCATCTAGTCTGAGATCTCGCTTAACCTCACCTAATTTAACCTAATCTAAATCTAATCTATTAGTGTGATTTATCTATATTATGTGTCTATATGTGTATATCTAATGTGTGTGTTTGTGTATTTGTGTGTGTGTGCGTCTATGTATTTCTTGAGAAAGTGCATATGTCAGATTGTATATTCATACATCTATGCATACGTGTGAATATGCCCTATATAGATGTAGATGGATATTTGCATATGTACAGTCAAACGACAAACTCATGCCTAACTCAAGCCTGGGTCAAAACTTGCCAATAAATCACCATGGAATCACTGTTTCAAGAAACTCATGCCTAAGTCATGCCCAAATATTAAAACACCATGGAATCGCGTATGTATAAGAAGAATGTTACTCTTGATTTTAAACACAACCTAAACGCAAGATTTGTTAACAATATGGAAAAGGTACTCTTGATGCTAAACACAACCTAAACGCAAGATTTATTAACAATATGGAAAAGGTACCCTTGATGCTAAACACAACCTAAACGCAAGATTTTTTAACAAAAACTATTCCAAAGACCAAATCCAACAAAACATTGCAATTCCTATGCGTTTTACTAAAAAGGCACGACTTTTGAAATCAAGTGTTCCCCAGCTATTTACGACGATTTCCAAATTTTAGGCACGACTTTAGCATTCCACTGTAAGTATGTAATGCGTAAATATATATATATGTGTATATATTATGTATATATATATAGATATAGATATACGTAGATATATATATATATATGCGGGTATATACGCAAAAATCCCTGGCAAGTGAGCGATAATCAAAGGCCGTTCTTGGGAGAGAGACAAGTAAGAAAGAAACAAGTGCACTACAATTGTTCAATAATTTTAAGGGTCTTATACCCATGTTGTTGTTGATGGTGATCCCCACTTCTTTCTCTACACCAACTTTGATTGATTGTTCTTGCTTGGATCTGGATCTCAAAAACAAGGAGAAACGCTCCGGCTCAGGATCATGATGTTGAGGGGCCTTTATTGTCAGCCCACCGAGTCAATCATCATCTTCCCTCCAGCACATCCTAATGCCAGTGCCAAATGTGCCAACTATCATCCTTACGGTGCAATCAGGGCACGGAGAATCACAGCGCTGCGTTTCACCTCCTTCCGATGTTCATTTCTCAAAAAATGTGAAACCGTGAACGGTGCAGTGCCGGAACGCCCCCAGGGCCACAAGGTCTTGAGCCGAAATCCCAGCCACGAGCCCAGAATGTTGGCCTATGCCACCCCCATCTCCGCACATAGACACGTCTTGTGCATCCCATCACAAAAACACCCCGTTATGTTTCTGTCCACTCTTGAAAGGTTCACTGGTTACGAAATGAGTGGTACAAACTCCAGACTCAGACCAATGACTTTGCGCATCCAAGCTCGAAAAAAAATCGCATGAGACGAAGCAACCCATGAAATCCAGTATATTTATGTATATTTAACAGTTTGATTGGAGGGAACCCTTCCATCTGCCTCTCTCCAAATTCCCAAGCCAGCATCCATGAATTCCAAGTTGCCAAGATTGGGCGAAACTCCGGCATGTGCGATTGGTGCGGGAACAGCGTCTCCACCAAACGAGCCAGTTCATACCTCTCTGCTTATTCACATCCCATGTCGATCCGCTGAATATGATGATACATATGCATTCATATGCATCATATGCCTATCCTGGAAAAGGATTTCAAGGCTCCCAAGCATTCCCTGAAAGGTATCGTCTGCTCAATGGTTTGGGATTTGAATGGTCCATAGCCCCCGGCAACCGGAGAGAATCTCCGTCAGCGGTTGCCCAATTCTTCCCATCACTCAGCCAGCTCCGCCTTCTTAGCGTTCCGTTGCCCTCCTTGTCGCTGCGGTTGAAGTGGCACCTGGAGATCTGTGGACCCCATGATCCGATGTCCATCAACTTGAGCTTCATCAACGGCTGACCCTGTCCCTGCCTTAAAGTTTCATACTCCGCCACGGTGAAGCAGTAAAATTTTCGGAGGAACAGCAGCCGATCCTCCTGGTATTTGGAGACCCGTAGCCTGAAGCCGCCAAGGTCGTCAGAAATTCAATGTATAATTCATTGGTCACAGTGACAAGGGCAAGGTCATACATATACTCTTGGGGGCACCACCGATTTTATGGTGTACATCCAGCTGAGGCATGAGGCATCTTCACCTCACGCTCCTTGCGATGCTGTCCAGTCGTTCCAATGCAGTCTGGACGCAGAAATCTTTCCAACGTAAAGTCCTTCTCGTCCTCAGCCACCCAAAGGCCCAGTGTGCCTTTGGGATCCTCTCCAACCATCTGCTGACATTTTAGAATGCCCAAGATGAGCCATTTACAAGCGCAAAAACCAATCAATGCGCACCCACGCTTTTCTATGGCAATTCACATCTACAAGCTGAAAATTGCGATGATTTGTTCCATTGACCCTCCAATTTTCAAGCATTCTCCCCAATTTGTGTGTATATCAAAACCTCCAAGTGTCTTGTTGTTTCCCCATTCGCTCTCACTCAGCCCTCCATTTGTTTGATTTCTCGTAGGTGTTTTCCTCCATGTTTCCCGAAATTCCAGATGGGTTCAATTATATACTTATACCGTACTTATACCATCTTAGAACCATTTGCAGAGAGAGAGAGAGAGAGAAATACTCTATATATGTATATATATATATATATGTGTGTATATATATATATGTACATATATATATATATGTATATGTATACATCTCTCTCTCCCTCTATAGATAGATAGATAGATAGATAGATAGATAGATAGATAGATAGATAGATAGATAGATAGATAGATAGATAGATAGATAGATAGATAGATAGATAGATAGATAGATAGATAGATAGATAGATAGATAGATAGATAGATAGATAGATATACATGCACAATAGAATCCCAGCTGCAACTTCAACCCATCGCCTATTGCCGTGGCACGGGCCCTGGCAGGTGATGAAACTCCGCCAGGTCAATGGTGGACAAGGCCTCCAGCTGCTCGGAGGGCTCCAGGACCCCTGAGCGCCTGGACGGGCGAGGCCCCGAGGCCCCGGTGAGGCTGGGTAAATTGTCATATTTCACTGACCTGAAATAAAGATAAAGCCAGATATACAAATACATGTGTGTATGTACAAATATTAGGAGAATTATCCCTAACCATCATCTAAGGTGAGGTCGCAGTGAGGTTCTTCTAATTCATTATAATTCACTATGTATAATGAATCAATATGATACGAATGTATCTGCATGATTCTGCATGTATGGAGTTTCGCATTGTGCAGCTTGGACCCAGAATGGTCAATGAATTTGGGGCCATAGGCATCCACCCATCGCCGCGGCACGACTCATCAGCTGCGTGAAAGGCAGCCACCGCGGCGTGGCGGTCGAAGTCGCGACACTTGCGGACCAACTTCACAAACCTTGGGTCTGGATGGGGGTTGGGTCAAATATCTATTAACTCGTTTAATGTCAATTATATATATATAGTATTAAATGTCTACAATTAAACTAATATTTGAGTACTATTGACTAATATGCATTCACCAATCCACCCCAATTTGATATCATTGTTAAATCATATCATATGAACTTGGCGATAACCTATAACCATAAAAAGAAAATAATATACTAATCTTACATACTTGGATTTAATATGACTTAATGAGGTACGTTGGCTATATCAATAGATTCCAGTCAGAGATTTGATCACCACATCTTAGCAATCTTTTTGGGGAAACAGAAAACCACTGACCCATCAATCGGGTGATTTAAGCATCAAACATTGGGGAGTTGACTGTGTTGACTATCCAATGTGGATCAACTTTGTAAAACAAAATGGGTCGGAAATTGTGCTCTGTTTCAATGGAAAAATGCTTCAGGATGCCCTGAGTTGGCGATCCAGATTGGGATGGCCAGTCTGCATGGTGATTGGGGGTATCAAAGGGTGAGAAGATCCGAGATTTTTTCGAACAGGTATATCCATATGGGATACCATTTATATCCATTTATATCCATTTATTGGGTGTCATATATTCTTAATGTTTAGGTTTACCACATGTTTTTTCAAAGTCGATGGCCAGCGACTAGCAACTATCTATGGCATCAGGGTCACTAGGGACCTTGAATGATGGAATGAATTCAATTGATGATAATTAATTATCCAACCATATCCAACCCATTAATTATAATCAATTGAATTTCCATTAATCATCCTCAATTAATGGAAACTGAATCAATCAATACCAAGTGGAATCCAACCCAAGAGATTGGATACCAACGGGCATGGAGTTGAACCAAGAGATGGGAGATCACCAAACAGAAATGGAGCATCCTCCGTTTCGCGGGATAAGCTGGCGGAAGTGGCTTGAGACACCCCGGCACTGGGACGGAAGACTGGGATTCGTCTGGGATCATCCTACCCACCCGGGAATGGCTGGCTCCTAGACCGATCAAAGTTGGGGCGTGTCACATGTGCGATGACCGTTTGACCATTTGACCAACTTCAATTGTTTTGATGTCCACTGGGACTGGGTCTTTTGAAAATGCCTCGAGCACTCAGGTTACTCAGGTTCAACCGTCATTTTTCCACCAATGTCCTCCCCAAAGCTTTCCAGCTTGACTTCACAGCTAGGCCCAGCTTAACGCTTTCCGCACCAAGCAACGTGGTGTAGTCCAACTGGTCTCCCATGGGATCGGCCTCATAGATCAGTTGTTGTGCCCGGTCGAAGGTATAGCAATGGCCAAGCCACCTGAGAACCTAGCGATGAATGTTGTCCCGAATCTGCTATATCGTAATATACAGTATCCCGTTGTCATTGCAGATTCAGGGTTTCTATCGGAAAACGGTTGGCACAAAAAAACATCCAAAAAAAACGCCGCCTTGTGGTGGCATCTAGTTCACATATGTTCAAGGGACGACATAGCTGGATTTTTTCCGGCGTGAAAGCTTCAAGCCGCTATGAATGGTTGCTGTTGGGTTGTTGGATGACTGCTATAGCTGCTATGATGATCCAACCAACTCTAGGGACCAATGGGAGATTGATTACAATTGACAAAAACATCTAGCCAGGAAGTCCACGAAAGCATCAAAAACATATCGGAAGAATCATTTCCATGGCATAGACTCTGATTGGAGATACCCTCCGATCATCAAACGTTCAAACGTGGCAATGGAAAATCACTCATTTACAGATATTTAAAAATTATAAATGGATATTCTCCATATTTAATGGATATTTTCCATATTAAATAGATATTCTCCATATTAAATTGATATTTTCCATATTGGATTGATATTTTCCATATATATATATATTCCATATTAATATATATATATATGTGTATAATAGTTGGTTTTTCATGATTTTCCCATTAACAGCTCTATTCTCGTGGATTTCCCAGCCATGCTTGGTCCCACGTCCTAGCGCCTTGTGCAACACGGAGGTCGGAATCCTGGCATCCCACGGGATGATCAGAAATGTTCGTAAGAACTATGCCATGTGATATCTACATATCTGGATATATATCATATAATATAGGTAAATGCTGGGTGATATATAGATCATAGATCATATAGGTAAATGATAGTAAATGATGGTAAATGATGGTAAATGATGGTAAATGTATGTAACATACCCTGCAGGCCCCACAAAATGCGCTCAAGAGCCCCGAAAGTTAAAACCACCCTTTTTTCCCTTCATCAAACCCGCACGACACACTCGGAAATTTGGAAAGAAAAAATATAAGAACCCTTTTGCTTTCTTCGTAAAATTTCACATAATTAAGGTGATTCAAAAAAATGGAAATCCTGTTGAAATTATATGACTATCATATTACTAGGCCTCAGCCCAGCCTGCCTTTTTCCGACATGAAGCTGAGGATTTTGGACTCTGATGGTTCAGAGTCTCCTGTTAAAGAAACGTGAAATTCATCTCTTTGAAACATTGGTCTCCATGGAAGGAGATCTCCTTAGGATTTCATACCTCCCCCATGGAAGGGGTTTTCTTTGTGGTGTTTTTGGTCCATGGAAGGACGACCACGAAAAAGAAAATCATGCATTGAAACGGTGGTTCTCCCTCGGCCTCAAAAAGGGCGGTGAGGGTTTGGGTGAGCACAAAAGCTCTTGATATCAAAACGACATCGTCAAAACGTCTGGCTTCTGCCTAGTATTCAAACAGAATGCCTAGGCCTCAGCCCAGCCTGCCTTTTTCCGACATGAAGCTGAGGATTTTGGACTCTGATG
The DNA here is from genome assembly GCA_947184155.2 of Cladocopium goreaui. Classification (NCBI taxonomy): domain Eukaryota; class Dinophyceae; order Suessiales; family Symbiodiniaceae; genus Cladocopium; species Cladocopium goreaui. Next base: position 80,583 of record CAMXCT020002668.1, read on the forward strand.
GTTCAGAGTCTCCTGTTAAAGAAACGTGAAATTCATCTCTTTGAAACATTGGTCTCCATGGAAGGAGATCTCCTTAGGATTTCATACCTCCCCCATGGAAGGGGTTTTCTTTGTGGTGTTTTTGGTCCATGGAAGGACGACCACGAAAAAGAAAATCATGCATTGAAACGGTGGTTCTCCACGGCCCCTACCACGAGCTGATGACAAAAGCAGCTTGTAGAGGACGAAAAAGTGATACTTGGCCCTAGTCACGGAGTCTTAAGCTGTTCTGAACATGACCACTGCTTTAGCATGCTACGAGCTTTGGCGCTAAAAGACAACCCTGGTAAGTAGCTGAGCCCATCAGCCAAATATATTTTGGCTACTTTCGTTGATTGCCAGCGTCCTTTGAGCAATGCAGTCTCCATACTGCCTGTTTGTTGAAATAATGCCGTCGCTCCACCCCTTCTTAACGAATAGGGTCGAAAGTTTAGTTTCAAGACATCAAAGATTTGACAGTGATACCTGAATTCGTTGCGGAAGCTTGAGGGGGATCTAACCCATATGGGTACCTTATGCATGCCTTGCGCTTGTTGGTCCTCTGAGGCTGCACGGAGAATTTCCAGCGCCACTACATTTGTTATGCTGACAGTTTCCTGCGCTGCATTTCTGAGTCCTGTTTTGGTGTTTTTCAGACTTATAACGCCGCTCTTGTTTCCTAAGATCATGTCGCATGGTCTGATCTGGAGCAGTTCACCCGTCCGCAGCAACCCATAGAAACCCAAACAGATCATTGCAGCGAAGCTTAGGTTCCTATGGGCTATGGCATAAAATAAAAAGGCATCCACTATTTCAGCTGTCAAAGGTGGAGCCCGATTGGGGGCTTCCACCTTTCTCCATACTTTAAACAAACGCCATGACAGTGCCAGCTTGTTCTTTGTCCATGGTTCGTAGTGCTGAAGACCACACAGTGCATCACTTATGATATGTAGTGCTTCCCCCTCTTCCCAAGCTTTTTGTATCCAATCAGAGACTCTCTCATCAAGGGCCCTTCCAGTTGTGACCCCACCTAGGTATGGTAATAGTTTCTGTACCCCGATGAAATACCTTTCCTGAGTTTTCTTTGTGATCGCGGCATCCCACAGTAGGATTTTTCTGCGATCTGCTACTCTTTCAGCCCGTGTTTTTCGATGGAAGCATTGCCACCGTCCTGCTGGCCTCATCTGTAGGATTGTCAGTGCTTTCCACGTGCGAGATGATGCAATGAATCCCAAAAGCCAGTAAAAGTGCGTTGACCTTCTTGAGTACCCGAGAAAGCTGTCTGCTGCTGGTGCGTCCCTTCGAGATCACGCTCATGCAGATATAGCTATCAGTCACATGGAAGACCCTAAGATGACAAGCTTTTAAGTGCATGATGTGGTATCTGATTGCATGTAGAATGGTCCGCAGTTCCAAAACGTTGATATGTTCACTTAATTTCCACTTGTAATTAAACAAATGCTCCCATTTCCACCATGACGCTTCAATGCTCTGCCGTACAACTGCCTTAGGGTTGAGGAACTCCCCCGTAGAAATTCGTACATCAGATCCAGTGTGATTGGTCTTGGAAAGGAGAATTTGGTTTAAGCTTTTAGTAGTCACAGGCCGCGGTATAGTGGAACTTCCATATTGCAACCTCCGCCTAATTGGTGCCGTGCATCTGAGTGAACAAGTGAATCCTGGAGCCAACCCCATTCTGTCAACTAACTGACTGTACTGCAATGTGGGTAGAAGGTGTTTGCACAATGCCGCTGCTGGGATGATGAAGGAGAAGACGCTAAAGCTATCCCCCAATAAACACAACCGCTCATCTTCGTATTTCTGCCCCGAACTCTTGATTTTGGAAGCACTGAAACACAGTTTGGTGTGGTTAAAACCGTAACCCAAAAGTAGTTCCTTCTCAGAGCTATTGGCAAGCCTCCATTTGTCATCCGTCCAGAAAATAAACCTGGGTAAATAGTGATATGGGGGAAAACGGTAACTGTCAGAGGTCCAACGTGCCAATGTGTCTGTATCACACCTGTGTATGCCCGCCGGAGCTGGTGGCGGCCTTTTTCGCTCAATGCTCTTTAGCGCAGTAGGCAGAGTATAGCCTTCATCTCCACCGGGCCACCACGCGCCTTCAGTTATCCAGTCAGCTTGCTGTGGATACGCGGCTGGGGCAGAAACAGTAACCCAGTACTGCTCTTCGCTGAAAGTTATTCCTCCGAGGCAGCCCTCAAGACATTCGGATGTCCAGCATAACCTGGGTCTCTGCATAGGCACAGCATCCGCACAGTTGAGATGGTATGGTTTCACCTGCAGTTCTTCAGTTATCCGTTCACATTCGTGCTTGGGCATTGACGCCACATTCTCAGCTATGAACTTGACCTTAACATGTCCTATCTCCTTGAGCTCCTTCAAGACCCGCTTCAGTTCATAGAACAGAGATGATTGCGGCCCATCCAATCCCTGGCCTCTGACATTGACCGATGATAGGTCTACACATGGAAAGCCTCCCCATACGTGCAATTCAGTAACTGTGGGATATCTCATGAGAAGTTGTTCCAGTTGTGCCTTGTTCAGTTGTCTGACATCTCCAAAAAGCTCTGCATGGGGCCACCGACGGGAAGTGATTCTCATTGCAGGTTGGTGAATGTCAAAGGCCACCAGCGCATCAGGTCGGATTCCCAGCACGTCGTAAGCTCTAAATGACCCTCCTATTGCATGAAACAGTGACAACACCATGATGCCCGTGGGCTGGGGGTTGTCAGCTCTCAAATTGCTCCTCACAAAGTCTTCTCCTTCGCTGCTGAGTTGTGTTGCGATACCAACCGCCCCTCCAATGCTTGAGGCGTCACTGGCAGTTATGACCTCTGAAATCTCAGCTCCCAGGAATGTGTGCATCATAGGTAGTCCACACATACAAGCAAACAATTCTCGGCGAACTTTGTACTGGAGGTCCAGTAGCGTCCCTTTTGAGCTAATAAACTCCCAGGTACTCTCTAAAAAACTCATGGCTGGTCGCCGATACTGAAACACATGTATCCATCTTCCAGCTATGACCTGCAGTAGCTTTCGTGACAACGTTCTCCTGCTCAAGAGTGCCATAGTTCCCAAAAGTAAGTTGATCATCCTCTCTGGCGAGGGGCCCATTGTGCGCTCACTTCCATTCAGATATGCTCCCAACTCTTGTCCAGTGATTTCTCCTGATTTTCGCTTCTTTGCCGCTGACACTACTCCAGCAGCTGCCCACAACCGTTCAGCCTCTTGGTGAATAATCTCACCTGAAAGAAAAGTGCTCCCTGATTTGTCAATCTCCCCTGCTGCAAAATTGTCCAGGTATATATGCCACCACGCTCGCCCAGACGTGCGAGATTCATCCAATAAACCAACCATCCATTTCGGCAGCGGTTTACCCCTGACTACTTGGCTACATTCCGGCATGTTGCCCCCTAACAAGAGTTTCTCACTTACTTCCTGCATGATTGAAACTGAGCTTCCCCAGCCCATTGGAAGTACACAACATGCCAAGCAAAATAAAGTTTGATCATCTCCTCCATAAATCTCGCAATGTTTGTGTACAACATTAAAAGCCAGAAATCTCTGCCATTTCTCCGGAAGCCGAAACAGATAAAATGCATTTGACATGTCACTTTGCCATAAACGCAGTTCTTCTCCATGTTCAACGTAGGTAGACAGCCAGGAAGTTATATGAGGAAGCCGTTTTGTGAACCCTTTGAACTGTTTGAGAATGGAGTTGCTGGGCACCAGGTTCATGATTAATCGCAAAATGGGTTTCTTTCCATCAACAAGCCCACTTTTTTCCACGCCAAACAAACCATTAAGGACCTTCTCTTTCCTAAACTCAGCAACTTGTGTCCAAGGTATCCAAGTGCACACCCCTCGATCAACCAGCTCCGCCGCAATTTTCTTAATCTCATTCCCCTGAACGTGGATTTTTCCCTGTAGCTTTGGCAATTGCTGACCCACATCTTCAACAACCAGTTTTTCGGGATTATCAAGGAAGTGCTTGGTGGTCTCCGAAACATACTCCAACACGTCAATAGATCCCCCATGTTGTTTTGGTGGTAAGGCCGGCAAAATTTGCTCCAAACTTAGGCAGTGACAAACTCCTATTTCTTCCCCCTCATAACTAACCCTGCGCTTCTTCAACTCTTTTTCAACCGCCTCAGTGTCTTTCACCTCCGCATGGCCGTGGCTTAACATCCTATTGACAGTCTGTTCCACGGCAGCCACCAGTCGAGTCTCCAGTGCAGTCCACTTTCCCTTCAAAAAGGGAGTGTGGCCATGTCCTAAAGTCTGGCAGGCATAACATGACAGCATGGTCCAGGCAGTTCGACTCCACAGGCTTGTGAAATCCTCGGTAACCGAGTCTGTTAAATTCACACTTGCAAAAAGCCGTAGTGCTGAGGCAAAATCTCCCTCGTGCAAAGGAAAGATGGCACGCTTGCGAGCCACCCTGTGCTTCATGCCGGGGGTGAAGAAGTCCCTCACCTGAAAAACCGTGTCATGCAACTCTGTAATATTGCAGCCGTGAGCCAGGCACCATGCCAGCGCACATCCACTCCTTTTCAAGGTTGTGCAGCAGCTCAGCACCTCACTCCAACCTGTGGTTGAAACCAAACTGGGCCTCTTGCTCTCGACGGATTTTTCCAGAGAGCCACCCATCACTTGTCCCCTGGTGTCTCCTTGCTCTTGGCCCAGTCCGAGGTTTTCTCGTCCCAGGTCCCTTGGTTGCCCTTGTGCTTTCCTTTCTTGCCGCGATCTTTGCCCTTTCCTTTCTCGCCCTTGCCAGCGTTGCTGAAATCGCCGGACCCTTTCCAACCGCCTTTTCCACGACCTCGCGCTCCCCAGCCCCAATTGCCCCATGCCGGAGTTCCTTTCCCTTGTACCTTGTCTACTAACCTTCCATGTTTTCGTGAGGCCAGGACAATTGAGGCCGATCCTGCGGCGCTTTCTTCCATAGGATGTAGTTCCATGAAGCGCGCCGTGGTCCATCCATTGTCCAGGATGCTTTGATGTAGCGCCATGAAGCGCGCTGCCAACGAGTCTCCAACCCTCGCTATGTCTCCCCTCCTGAGGAGGTCCATCGTAGCAGCGAGGGAATGCATTTCCCTCAGTTCCCTCAGGAAAGTGGGATGCGCCGGTCTCACTTGTTGGGCGAAGTATGTGGCTAACTTCACCCCTGAAGTCACTGCTTGATGACCTTGGGGAAGATCGGTAAGTGCCGCTTGTTCCATTTGATCTCTGACATGGTTCACCAACATTGCCAGCACACTTCCCGGTTTGTCCCGGCTTCGTTTCTTGACCGGGGCTTCGAGATCTGTCTCTGACTCGTCCCTCTTCTCCTCCGAGTCCGAAGATGCGCTCGAACTGGCACTGTAGCTGCGTATCGTCCCATCTGCTAGGACTGTGCGCTTTCTCTTCTTCTTCTTCTTCTTCTTTTTCTTCTTGCCATCCCGTGTAAGGATCTTGGCTAGCGCTTCTGCCATCTCCTTGCCAGGATGCTTGCTCTTCTTTTTCTTCTTCTTCTTCGCCTCCTGATTGGTCACTTCCAGAGCTTTCAAAGCCAGCTGGCCGCTCCAGCTTCTGGTAGAAATGTCTCTTATAGCTGATGGATCTTCCACCTCCTCTGCGTGCGCGCCATCGCCTCGGCGAAGTGCCGGCGGGCGCCGTGTGGGGAGAGTTGTTCCCGTTCCCAGTGGTTCTTCCTCGTCTGTATAAGACGATTTCTCCTCGGAGCTTGCAACCACCTCTGATTCCTCGACGTCTGCGGCTGGAGTGCCAGCGTCTTTCATTTTCTTTGCGGCCGCCAACTTCTCGCGGAGCTTGGCTCTGAGATCTCCCGGTATGGCAGTGTCGGTCCCAGGCTTCTCCTTGTGCGCACGGCGACGGGCCGGCCCGGCCAACCGGCCAGCGGCCCTGCCAGCGACAGGAGCTTTGCGCCCAGGCCCCTTTTTGCCTCCCGAGGTCTCTCCCTTCTCCTCTTCCAAAGCCTTGATCCACCGTTTGGCGGCGGTCCACTTGGAAGCCACTACATAGTCGCACCCTTTGAAGTTCTCGAAGCTCCAAAGCCTGACCGTAGTGACGTGAATATCTGCCTCGGGCTCTATATCCACACAAGGCCTTGACAAGCATAGGTGAATTCTCAGCACCCTCCTGGGTGCCGTCTCCTCCAACTGCTTTCCCAAATCGGGGTCGGTGCATCCCATGTAATGACCAGACAAAACCAAGCTTCCGTCTAGACGGTTTTCTACCTTGCTGATAAAATAGGCAGCCCAGTCGTCTTCCACATGAGCCAATGACGAGGTTTTGGCACTGAATTCTACGACTAGGCCGGGTACTGGTTGCAGACCGCTCCATTGTTCGTGTGAGTCCACGTCAATTTCAGCTCCCTCAGGGAAATTGGCCATCTCAATAGCCCAGACGCGTGCACTCAAGGGGCTTCTCCTGCGTAGAAGTGAGCTCCCAGAAGTCTGCGGCTGGTTTTCGATGAACCCTCAAAGTAGGATCTACTGCCAATCTCTTCAAGCGCTGATGCTTGCGCCCTCCTCGAGTGCGGCCTCTCCTTGAACTATGTCCGTCTCGATGTTCTCGATGCTCTCGTTTTCGGGATCTCCTGGACCTGTCGGACGCACGGGTGCTCCCAGCGTCACGGGCCCTGCGGGATTCCCTTCGATCGCCTCCTTCTCCGCGATGGGTGTCAGGCTCAGGCGGTCGCCTTGAACCGTCTGGCAAAGGCCGATGATCAGGGGCTGGGCTTCGACCCACTGATCGGTCCCTGGTCTCCTCCTCTGATTCTTCTCCTTCTTCGCTCTCCTCCTCCTTTGGGGGCAATGGTGGAGGTGGAAGAGGTGCCCTCCTTCGGGGCAAAGAATCACGTCCCGTATGGGGCTGCTCTGCTCGGCGCTTGGGCTTGGCGGCGGGTACAGGAACCTCTGCACGGCCAGTGCCAGCAGAAGGACCACCTGCTACCCTGGCCAGCCCAGAGCTGAGGGATCTGAGCGCCTTAACCTGGCGCGCGGCGGTGACTGCCAAGTCACCTGCCAGCACCCTGGCTCCCTCAGAATCCCAACTGGCCGTAAGTTCCCTTCCAAGGAACTCCCAAGCGCTGCAGCCCGTGCACCACGAGTCGCCCTCCGCCGCTGCTATCTGGTGACACTTAGTGCAGCGGGGACCGGGGGGCATCAGATTTTGAGCACAAAAGCTCTTGATATCAAAACGACATCGTCAAAACGTCTGGCTTCTGCCTAGTATTCAAACAGAATGCCTTAAACTTATATTATAGTATATCATAGTATATATTATATTGTCCATCATGTATTGGCCAATATTGTGTTTAGATGATCATATACTGCGGGAAGCCATGCCCGATTATAGAATGATATGACGTGGCAAAAAAAGAATTGTATATGATACATTATAATACTATATAGTTTAATTCAATTATGACCCTTTAAACCTTACGGACCTATAGCCTATATACTACAAACACTGACAAATATAGAGGACATTATACAAAGACATTATACAAAGACATTATACAAAATTATACAGCCCCCTTTCCAGGAAAACCTTGGCCCAACATGTTGGAATGTTGTTGTTTCCACCGGTGTTGACTTAAGAAAAAGTGAGAGCCCCTTTGTCTTAATTGCCAGGTTTTAGGTTTTTATATTGATTCCCAGAAGCTCGAACAGGCAGTTTTAGGCATACGGGAATTGCTGGTGCTCCAGTGCTACCCCAGGGCCCAGGGTATGCAATTTTAGTTCAAAACATGTTAAAAATCATGTTTCCACTGTTGCGGGCTTCCCCATGTATATATATTAATATATATATATATATAATGATATATATATATCTCTCTCTCTTCATTATACCAGCACTTTTGTTGCTTCCCCGTCTGTTTCTTTGGAATCTTTGGCAACTTGTCCGAAAATGGCACCAAGCGTCCTTTCGGTGTCGTCGCTCTTGTTCCTTTGGAAGGCTTTGCGGAGGTCGTTCATCTGGGCATCTGTGAAGCCTGTGACCAACAATCTCAACATCAAGCGGATGGGGACCATGACCAATCATCAAGACCATGAGCCATAAAAACTAAACAAGAAGATGGTTTTCTGGTTGGTGGTTGAGCCACCCCTCTGAAAAATATGAAAGTCAGTTGGGATCATTATTCCCAACATCTGGAAAAATAAAACTGTTCCAAACCACCAACCAGTTTTGAATGTTTTTGAATGATGTCAAAGCGGTGATTATGGAAAAGTCATTTTTCCATATTTTTCCCATTGGAATTCACATGAGTTAAGCCTTCAGGGAATCTGTGCAAGAGGAAACTCCATCAGGTCCCATGTCATCCCGCAGCCGCCTTCGCGATTACGCAGGCAGTGCAGCAAGGTGCATACATCGTCCATGTCCATGCGAATCCCGCTCAAATCCTTAGATCGCTGCCCTGGTTCCCGATCAATTCATGGATAAAGGATGCCATGTAATCTTTGACCCTGCACAACCATAGATCTATCGTTCAGTTCAGCCTCGGCCCCTTAGTCTAGTTCCTAGTTTCCCATCAGGAGTCAGGAGTGCCTAAAAATGCCACCAAGACGGCCCCAAAGAACCAAAGCTTCATCCAGCGAACACCCAAAAAACCAGGCGTCTGCAGGACTTTGACCATCTCAACCCCATTACCTCCTAGTGGCGAACCCTGGCGAACCCTTTCACCACCCAGTTTCTCACTTTCTGCAGTTAGTGTTACGTGTAATACGTCTGGACGGGAAATAGATGGCAATGTGACACCGTGAAAACCTAAGCCAGGTCTCGCGAGTAAGAGGGCCCAAAATGAATATGCATATGCATTTACATATACATATATAATGACATAAGTAAACAATACATAGATGAACAAATGTATTAAAAATGAAAGAAGTACATAAATATATACATGAATAAAAGAAAGGAAGAAATAGAGAAGTAAATATATAGATAGATAAACAGATAAATATATATATATATGTATATATATACAAACGGATAAACAATAAAAAAAAAAACTGTAAATATAAACAAACAAATACATAACGAAAGAAAGAAATACGAATACAAAAAAACAAAACGATACAAAAAATAATTCACATCCAATAATGATGACTAAAGCATGGTTTCTAGGATAGCCCAACTGGCCCAAGTTTCGATCAATTGCTCTGGATCTGTCTTGCCACAAAATCCAGCCTCTTGCATCGCATCCTGCAGCTGCATAGCTATTGAACATGGCCATGGCGTTCGTTTTACCTATGAAAAATGGTGATTTTCGAAGATTTCCCTAGGAAATTTGATGAAATTTGGGGATCTCCCAAGATTTTCCATCGCAAACCATGTGAAAAATTTCCAGAGGTCAGTATGAATTAGCTGGATTTGTAAAATTGACTCCCTAGGTCCTAGCCGCCTAGCCATTGGGGACCAAGATTCTTCAGCTAGCAATTCTTAGGGACGTGTTTGAATATCGGCTCCTTGATCGATGGTGATCTATCATCAAAATTCATCAAAATTCATCAAACACCAAACAAAAATGACGAGGAATCCGAGGGACGATCAAAGCTGCAGCTGACGCTTGATATCCCAACTTGATCAACAGCGCCTGCAGCGAGCTGGCATCGTTCTGAGGAATGCCACGTGCCTTTGACATCCTTTGGACATGGAGAAAATGAATGAAAATGGTGCTTTCCCGGGAGATCACAGCCGGGTCTCTTCGCATCATCCATGATTCCTATGAATACATCGCCGAGGTCACTTCTGGTGGCAGATAAGATGATCCCTCACTGCATCGAAACTCCTTGCAATTCACAAACCTGAAGTAAACTAAGTAAACCATTTTGGCAAGGACCGGGAAGGACATGAAAAACGCCCCAAGAGGTCAGTATGATTCTCATTCCCTGCCGCTGAAAGTTTCACCCCTGTCCACCTCCAGTTCTCTGACTGAAGAAATGCGCTGGCCGTAGCCGTTGGCCACGGCTCGCTCTCGCAGGAATTGGCGTATCGTCGACAGCTCCGCATCCTGAGTTTTTTTCTAAGTGGCGGAGGACGCTTTTTCTTACCGTTATAGCCAGTAAAACTCCACCCAATGATTCTGATTTAATACGTGTTTTGGGCCAGAAAACAGGGCACCCCTATGTTCAAAGCCATCATTTCGAGGCCGTCATTTCCCCTATCTTTGGCCCATCCCCCACCAAACCCATCGCCCATTGTCCAAGGCGCTTGGATATGCCGCAGGCAAATCACGAATTCCGACTCACTGAGCACTCCGTTGCCTGGACCAGCTGAACCCACTTCGTGCCCTTTGGTGTCTTTGTTTGCTATGTGACTGGCATAAAACGTAGATATACAGATATATGTATATATATATATTATACATGGAAGAAAAGAAGAAGAAGATGATGATGATGATGATGATGATGGATGATGATGAACTGTAAGGCTATATATATATCCCTATATGTAATTATCTGTTTTGCCATACATATAGTATAAGCTCTGTAATATGCATCTCACACTCATCTGATCACATTGTGGGTGTGATTTTAGAAACAGATGAGGGTAACGAAGCACATGTGTTTATCTGTGTTTATCTATTTGGGAGCCGCTGGGGTCATTTTTGACTGTTCGATGACTAGAATGCCCGGCACCCTCGAGACGATACGTTCTGAAACTCCTTGAGGGGATAGTGTCTGCTGACGTGGTCCTGTCATTGTGCTGTCACCCTGTCGAGCTGCCATTCATGTCGCTTTCCTTGTACAGGCTCTGGACCTTGTCGTTGGTGTAAGGAAATCCCAGCCAGGATAACCTCAGGAGCAAGGCAGCGAAGCACGATGAAGCCGGGCCATCATGGGTTCGAAAAATTAGGTAACCCCAAATCTCATGGTTGAGAAAATCAATGAACAACAACAAAATGTTGGTCTTCCCAGATGTTTTCCCATGTTTTTTCACCCATTTCCTGCCATAAACGGAGGTGAACACACCCCAGCAGTAGCCAAGTGACGCACTCCCCAGCTCCCCCGCGCACATATCACCCGAGGCATCACTGTCGAAGTCCTGGAAGACTCCGCGGAAGCGGTCCAATTCGGCCACCAGGAAACCTCCCAGCACCGCCCTTCGGGCCACCACTGGGATCCCCAAGGTCACCTTGATTTTTATGGGGGCTTCAACCATCCCCAACTGGTGGTTACCCCGAAAAATGATGGAGTGAAAGTCAGTTGGGATGATGATTGGGAAAGTCAAAAAAATCATGTTCCAAACCACCAACCGGCCAAGTATTGGAGTTGTTTGTTCCTCTTGGCTTTCCCACATTAAATGTTGAAGGGGGAGAAATGAGCCGGCAAGGTGGAACAGTGTTTGTCAAATTTCGTCTTGATGCCGCAATAAACCATAAACATCCATAAACCAGTTGACACTCTCACAAAATGGAGTTGCTGTACTCTCCCATTTTTTCCCAACCACCAGTCCATCCACCCATTCCACCCATCGAAAATTCCGCCAAAGTCCCCCCCGGAGGTGGGTGCCTTCACGTGCCCTTAGAAGCTCCATGACCGCCGCCACATCTCGGAAACCCAGCACTTCGGGCCTGGACCATGTGGGAGCAACGGTCATGTGCCGATGTCCATGCTACCAGGCTACCATGTTATCAGTTATCCATGTTCATCCCCCTATTTGGATCTATGGATATCATTGATATCATTGTGGAATCCGTGATCAGCCCATCCATCCCATCCCAAGACTGTGCATCAATGATTCACAATTTGGAGCAGTTCGACCGAGCAGCAGACTAAAAAGTCATGAAAACTCCTGACCTTCTGGCCTCCCTGAACTCCATCCAGCCTCCCAGCACGGCAGACTTCTTTCAACAACTCTTCCAGCACCACGCGACCTCGACACTTCGGTGCTGGGCATCAATGTGAAGTGGGTCACCGTGGGTAGCCAAGAAATGCCCAGAACAACCACTGGACATGTACATACAATCTGTGCGCATACATGTGCATTTGCATGTGCATTGGCACGTGTATCTTTACTTAAATCGAACCTATTCATTTGTCATGTATATATATATACATGAATTTGTATACTTTATATATATTTATATTTATATTTATATTTATATACATTCACCAAAATCCCTCTGTCTATTGACCATGCAGGACCACACATATCATATTCCCCTCCAGCAGGATGTTCTTTCCCTCCCTCTGCACGACTCTCATTTTCCAACAAGCCGCGGGGTTCCAAGCCCAGTTCCTGCAGCAAAAGTGGAAGGCTCTGCACTGACATAGCACCTGGCACCATGGTGCACCATTCGTTGGCCGAATGGGAAACTCCAGAGCATCTCCATGGGATGATGCAAGAGTTTTTCGACTCGGGAAGTCTTCTGGAAGCCCCACCATTTTGGGAACATGTTTTGGAAATGTCTCCCAATGGCTACATATGGCTACATAACTTTCCATTTCTTGCATATCACTGCCCCTCAGCGGGGAGATGAGCGGGCCCGCCTGGGCTGGTCTCATACTTTAGGAACTCCGTGCGATATAAATCGTGAAGTCGCGACTCGTAGAGGCAGACGAACTGCATGAACTCCTCTCCTCCGGTTGTGCGAAATTCGCGGCAACCCGACTGCCGCAAAGCATCCCTCAATAGTGCCGGACCAAGAAAGAAGCACTGGTTCATAGCTATCCGTGATGCATTCAATGCTTCATCCACGGGTTCAACTGAACTCAGGTACTTTCTTGGGGTGTGGGTGAAAGTTGAGCACCCCATATAATATATATATATATAATAGACATAGGTCTTTGTAATTTAGCATGTGCCAAATAATTTGCCAAATAATTAAGGATCTCAGATGTCCATCTAATAAACCCGCAACCAACCTCAAGTTGTGTTGGTAAAAGCCCCCATGTCATACAAAACATACAAACATATAGCCTCTGGTAAACTAACATAACCATGGAAAATCACCATCTTAAATGGGTAAATCAACTATTTCTATGATTCGACTGGGCCATTTTCAATAGCAAACTGTTGACATAACCAGAGGCTACAAATGACGATAATCCATGGAATTTCCCATGGAATTTCCTACGAAATCCCATGGAAATCCCATGGCTTTCTGCCGTTCACCAAGACTCGGTTCAGTGCCGTGTAGCGCGTGACTTGCTCCAGGGCTTCATCGATTAAGGCTTGGCGTCGGTCGTCAAAGCCTGAGAGATATCCCTTCTGGACCACTGGACCACATCAGTTATACCCTCTGGTGATTTCGTAGGAAATTCCATGGGAAATTCATGGATTATCGTCATTTGTACCCTCTGGTGATGTCCAAATAGTTATTGAAGATGGAACCTTTAAAAAAAATATCGTTGATTTACCTGTGAAAAATGGTGATTGTCCATGGTTATGTGAACGTTTACCAGAGGGTAGACGTTGAAAACCACCAAGGTCTTTTTTCACCAGAAAATTGATGAAAATGGATATATCTTGTGATATATCGTGTGATATATCTCAGGCTGAGACTTTAAGAATAGATGGCGAATCTCGGCAAATGTCCAAAAAAAGGAAGGCGTCACCGGCGTCACCAGCACCTGAGTTGATATTCATCTTATCAATGTTTGACAGCCGTGGTTGATTTCCCTTGGGAACCCAGACCTGATCCATTCAGGCTACCGCAGCCAGGCAGCCACAATGTGCCAGGGCCTTGTTTAAGTCGTCTCGGTGGATCTCTCCTTAGATGGTTTCCTCTGAAGGGATGGACGGACCTTGAAAATGTGAAAATCAATTGGGATCATCGAAACTGCCAATCATTTGAATGTTCAACTGCCAGTATCTGCCAATCCATGGCACTTACTTTATTCTCGATCTTAGAGTCCTGGTAGTCTATGCATGTCTATTCCACCACATTCCATTCGCATTCTGACCGGATAACCCTCGTGTGTCCATGGGATCTCCCAAGTGCCGAAAGCCTACAGGGCCTACAGCTTACAGCCAACTTTTGTCAGCCATCTCCACTATTTCAAATAAAATCATGTTGAAATTCTGAAACCCATGATTTAAAGGGTTCCAGGTTCCAGGTTAGTGTCATGGGGATTACCGGAAGAAACACTGCGGTAAATCCACGAAAATCAACAAGTAGACCCCAAATGCAAAGGTTTACATGGTTTTTACATGGGTGTTTTTAACCAAAAGACTAAAACAACATGAGGTATGGCAGGTATGGTTTCTGGTTCACTAATCACCCTAGAGCGTCCGGTTCCAGTTCATGTGCCGCGCATCCATCATGTCGAAATCGGTTGAAGCTGGACCTGTGCAGGGACAAGTCGGACAATGTCGACCTGCAAACCTTTTTTAGGCCTCGCAGTTCTGTCCTCAAACGTTGCAGCAGATTCTAGATGTATCAAAACCCTCCCCACAAAAATAAAAACAAGAACTTGTGACATCTTGTGACATCTTGTGACATGGATTGACAGGGTGACTTTCCCACTAAAATGGAGAACAACCCAAGCAACTTTGGCCTCCACTTGGCCCGCTCATCGGAAGAAATACGGCGCGCCTTGGTCACAGGGTTGCTCCACTCCAGGTACTAGCTGGGTAAATGGGTGAAACAAATTGCTTACCCTGAATGCCGAAAGTCTCCGAACTGTGTTTTGAATGTAACTATGTCCTATTCTTTTGATTTGCGGGATGGAGGTTCGTCATGAGAATCTGTGATCAATGATGTAACGGATTGTGCCGAAACGAGGTGACATAGTAAATTCAAATCTTTTGCATGATACGGATGAGGATTTGGTGATTGTCATGATGGTGGTGATGCTGATGATGACGATGACGATGCCGATGACGATGACGATGACGATGACGATGATGATGATGATGATGATGATGATGATGATGATGATGGCCGAGGCGAAATTGAGATGGAAATGTAACAGTGTAAAAAAGCGATCTGGATGCGGAAACTTGATGGTGATTGTTCAATCATGATATACACACACGTGTGTATATATATATGCATACATATGTATATATATAGAGAGAGAGAGAGAGCAACCGTAAAAACCCCGGCAATACTAAATATGGATTCGACGGACATTGGTTTATGGAAATTGATGGAAATTGTTAAAAACACGAGGTAAGCGATGGGACCTTCCCAAATTAGCGATACCCCTTTTCAAGGTTATGTCATCATATTTCTCTAATATCCACATTAGCGATACCCAAATATCACATATTATTCATAGTTCATCGCATATATATATATATATATATATACGTATATATAAATGCAGCAGTTTCCTGCAAGCGATACCCCCCAAGTTTACCATATATCATTATTGTACAAACGTGTGGTAAGCGATGGGACCTTCCCAAATTTGTGGATGTCCTTTCCGTGAACCTAGGGTTTTCACAATCGCTATACATATACATATATATATATGTGTGTGTGTGTGTTTGCGTGATGTAGTGTATTGCTTATCCCGCTCGATTGGTTCAAGGGACATTTTACACGAAACCCCAATTTGATATGAAAACACATTTTCCCCAGTTTCTTGCAGGTTCTGTGCAAATCATCGCAATGTCCATGGCATGTTTGCTCCCTGGTGACCCCACCACCAAGACTCCACGTGACTTTCATCCTCATCGCAGGCTGGCAGATGCTCCTAGCATTCAAGACTTTGGCGCCCACGGACTTGGTCACGGGTTTAAAGATGTGTTTTGGGTGGTACATAGTTTTGAGATGTTTTGAGACTTGTTGAGCCATTCCCATATAATATATTGATATATTGATATATTGATATTATGGATGTTACCCATTCCTCCTTGATCACCACCCCAGCTTCCAAAACATCTTAGAGCTCCTTCGATACCAAAGACTGCAAACTGTCGTGCGCACCTTCCTCCTGCATCGCAGAAGTTTGGCTGTGTTTTGGGGGGCACAAACCACCATGATTGTATGAATGAACCACGTGCCAAATGTGGTCAAACGAAATGCACTTGCAATGCAATCAGCAAGTCGGCATGTTTTGCGCGGCAAAACGGTTGATGCAAATGGCTCTGGATCCTTGAGGAGCCAACGGAAATCATGGACAGGATGGATCAATGCTCAGAAGCAACACCAAAATCACACTGCCATATTTTCTTTTGATCCATCTACGTCCCTAAGCTGTATGGTGCTACGCTGAAGCCACTGAATCAATTCAAACATCAGGGCTTTGCTAATCTTCGTGAGGCCGTCTGCCCATTGAAGATGGGTCGGTACCCAATGTACAGTTCTATGATCTATCAGCTCTTGAATCGATCTAACATTCACCAAGCTTCGCTTGTCTTGGATGCTTGGGTTCGGCGAAGCTACAGTGTCATACAGGCTTTTGCAGTCTGTGACAAGAAGTGTTGTGAGACGTTTACCTACTCTATGAGCTGGGATGCCGAAAATGAGTTCTCCCAGCATGTAGCTCAAAAACGCAAGCCGATCGGTCGCAGTGTCAGCGCTCACTGCTTCAGCTGCCAGAGTAGAACGGCAAACTCTCTTGCTTCTGCCAGTCTTCCAGTCTGCAATGGCTCCAATTGAAGTGCACTCAGTGACATTCGCAGAGGTCAACATGATGATCTGTCCATGTTGGCTGGCAGATCCCTGTGCGTTCGCCCAGGATGCATCACTGTACCCAACAATCACAGTGCTCTGATCAATGGGGACAGCCCGGATGCAAATGCCAAGTTCTGCAGTTGACTTCGCAAAGTCCAATGTCTGGTTGAGGGCATCCAGATCAGCATAGGTCGTCTCGGACCCACGATTTGACAAGGAAACTGCGCTGGCTAAGTCAAGCCTGCATTGTCCTGCCAACCATTGAAGACATCCGCTCACTGACCGAAACTCAGGCCAATGCTCATCAGAGATCTTCGTACTCATCTTACCTTTCGGAATTTTCATGCCCTTGTCCAGACTGTTGATGAATGTAGTCTGAGTGATCTTGACATAGAGCTCGTTCTTCTCATCATGACATATATGGATCTCTTTGCCCTTGAACGTGAGAGGTGCTCCGGGCTGCGCATACTGCTGGGATCCCCATTTGAAGCTGGCTTGGAACTTCTCAAAGGGGAAGCTGGAGTTGTGAGTGAGCAGAAAATCATCCACATAGCAGATCAGCAAAGCGCAAGGTGCAGGAGCGTTGTGTGGATCAGGGAACCAAAACAACATTTTGTCAAAAGAATGACAAATAAAGCCTATTGCTTCCAATCTGCGGCTCACTTCAACAGCCCAAGTATATGGGGCATTTGAAAGTCCATATATATTTCCAGTTATCTCATACAGCTGACTTTTGAAAACTTTGGCTCTTTCGACTATGGGATCCCTTGGAGGTTTCAGATACAGCTTGCCTGCTCGTTCTGACCAATCTGGATCCCCTTGGAGAAACGCAGTGGAGGCGTCTCCGCACCAAAGAAGCCAAACATCTCGACTTCCAAAAGCCTTTGAATTGGCGCCAGAAACAAAGATGATGTACACCAACATCTCTGAAGTCCTCGTTGGAGTTGGAGCCTGTCTCGTCAAGTTGACTAGGTCAGGGTCTTGGTTGCCACGACAGACTATTCTGGTCTTGGCCTTCAGCGGTGGAACATTCTTGTTCTTGTCCCGATAGCATCTCCTGGAAGTGATGATGCGCTTCTTCAACTTCGGGTCATTCAGGATGCGCCGAGCTTCATCTTCAGGAATCGGCTGCAGGGACTTCCAAGTGGTGAAGCTGTTTGCCTCCTTGATGGTGGCTTCGACGAAGGCTTGGATATAGTCGTCAGACTGCTGCATGATTTCTCGCCAGCTAAGTTCTTTCTCCTGAGCCTTTTGCTCTTTCCTGGTTTTTCTAGGCATGCCTTTCGACATGTCATCAAACTCTTCATCTGACTCTGAAAGTGTCGTTTCAAAGTCGTCTTCTTTCTCCGCAAGCTCGTTGACATAGGCAGTGATGAAGGTCTTGGAAGAGCTTGGGAGGCAATTGTCAGGGCTGCCATCCCATCCAGGCTCAAAGGAGTTGAGCTCACGATCGCTCGCAAAGAAGCTGGGAGCTTGTTTCGCACCAACATGCCATAGTTCCGTCAGGGTGCTCAACTCTGATCCAAAGTGATGGGCCTCTTCATCGTCATTGTCGTTGAAGGGACCTTCAAAAATGATGTCGCCCGATGTGGCGTCCAAAGTGCGCCTCCATTTCACTGAAGACATGGGTGGTCCAGTGGACATTGTCTTCTTGGGCGATTTGGTGAGCAAATCAAGCCTTGCCCAGCAGCGTAAGCCTTGAAGAGGTGGCCCATAGAAGCTGCGGTAGTTGTAGAGCTCGTAGGACCTCTGTGCAACTCTTCTGGCTCGTGTGAGTTGTGCTGCCAGGGTTTCAAATGGCCGCTTCAAGACTGATGTTGCTTCAATTTGATCCTGATAGGGATCCTGTGCTGCTTGCTGTGCATCTTCCATCAGTTCTGGCGGAGTCCGTGGAACAAATTGTCCCGGATCATCCAAATCATCTGTGAGATCCACAACTGGCTGAATGTTGGGATCAGTTTGTTGTTTTGCTGTATGTATGGATGGGTGTAGATGTGGCTGTGGTAGAGGTGGCATGGCTGCTGTGCTCTGTGTGTATGGTGCCGCATCTGTGGATGCTCTGGCGGTGTTGGCGTGTCTGTCAGGTGTGTGTGTAAGTTCTGCTTGTCTGCTTTGTATCCTGTGTCTTGTCTGAGTCGGTGTTCTTGATCGAATTCTTCTGGATGGCGTATGGGGAACTGGTGTTCCAGGTGCTGGCTCGTTGAAAATGTTCTGTGTTTGTTGTATGTTTTGATGTAAATGGATTGATGGTCTTGATGATGGTTGCTGTGGTGGTTGTGGAGGTTGAATCTCAATAGGCTGGTTGCTGACTTGAAGATTGGACGTAGATGGGGCTTCGACTGCTTCAAGCTGAGGAGCAATTGGCGCATTCACTTCTGGGTACTCAAAGTCCAAGTCCAATTCCCCAGAAGCTTCAGCGACTTGGTCAGGTGGATGAACTTCTTCTGGAAGGGTCTCGTCAGTCCACAAATCTGACCTGATGTTGTCCTCCGCATTCTTGAGAGCTTGAAGATCTTGACGATCAGGGACATAGTCCTCATAGCCGAAGACATCTCGAACTTGGGTGTCAGCAACTTTGACAGTATGACTGCCACTTTGAAGCCACAGAGTTTTGCCATCTGGATCTTTTCCCAAATACCGCGCAATGCGGTATCCTCCACGTTTGCGATGAGAACGTGTAGTCCATCGCCAGTATGCCAAGAGGGATCCTGGCTGGGGCTCAAGCTGCAGCTGCTGTGAAGTTTTGCGAAGCAATGCCCTTCTCAAAGTCGAAGATGCTGAGGCCTCTGCAATTGCTTTCAACGCTTCGCATCTCATCAGGGCAGATTGCTGCTGAGCCTCAGAGCGAGACGAGCCAGAAATCAAAGCCCGAGGGTCGCTCAAAAGGTCTGTGCCAACTCTTGGGATCTTTCCAAAGGCTGCGATGTATGGTGGTCGCCCAGATGACCAAGTGGCTGAGTTCTTGGCCTGAAGTGCTGAAACAATGGCCAAGTCAATGTCATCCGCATCGGTGCAAGGCATGGAGTCCACGATGCGCTCCAGGAGCATTCTAAGCGTTCCATTGTGACGCTCGATCACGCCCAGCTTGTAGTGAGCTTCTCCTGGGATGACATCTAGATAGGTGCCACCTGCGCTCATCTTTTCGTCAAACTCAGCTTTGAAGGCGCCATCATCATCAACTGCAAGCCTCAAAGGAAATCCAAAATTCTGAAGCCAGCAAAGTCGAAGTGCATCAAAAACCTCAGATGGATTCCTGGAAGTCAACCTTGTGGCAGCATGCAAATGAGTTGCTTCGCAAATCACCCCAAGAACCGGATGGTTCTTGGAAGTCAAATCCCTCAGGTAGAAGATGTCCGCCTGGAGGTTGTCAGCAAATTGCCCAATGCACTGTGGAGGTGCCGCTGCTGGGTTTGGTCGAAGTGGAGCTCGCGAGCGAGCGCAAGCTGCACATTGCATATTTTTGATGCATTTGATCACCTGGTCGCTGGTGATGCCATTCAAAGCCAGCAGCTTCAGCATCTCTGGACCTGGAAGATGTCCAAGGTTCTTGTGCATTCTCGACACCGACACCTTGATGGATCTGTCGATGCCTGTGGAGTTGGGAAAAGTGATTTCATCATGGTAAATCTCGGAGTTCTGAATTGGTTGTGAAGCTTGAGATGGCTGAAAGTTGCCTGCCTCATCCACAGGAACTCCATCTCGCATCATGGCCTCTTCGGCTGGGATACCTTGTTCCTCATCAATCTCATTGGGGTACCCATACCAGAAGATGCCCAACTCAACAGGTGCCTTGAAGCGTGAACGTGGGAATCTGAGTTCAGTCAAGTCCTCAGTGATGACATCAACTTCAGGATTGTCCACGTACCTGAGAGCTGCGCCTCGATGGGTGTATGGAAAATGCAATGGATGTCGATTCACCAAAGGTCTTCGAGCGACCTGCACCCGAGTGAGCTGCCATGGAAGCATTGCTTGAACTTGAGCATATAGTGGTTCGTGAGGTTGGATGATGGCATCTCGCGAAGTCAAAAAGTCCATATGCTGAGATGCCAACTCCATCACGTTCCTCCAGCTCTGTTGGTCATCCACGGGCGTGGAAAAACTAGCCAGGACTTGCTTGGGCTGAAAACGGCATGGGTTTCTCAACTGAGCCACCTTCTTGATGCCCTTGAGAATTGCCTGGACTAGACCCATGGGATAATGTTGTGACAAGGTAACCTCTTTGCCTTCCAGGGGAACGCACAAAGCAAGCTGCTCGGCGCTCAACTTCTTGGTCAAAAACTCCAAGAGCATGGGATTGTTGGATGCAAACTGGAAGGTCTTCTTGATGGGTTCACCTTTTGAATTCTTGCCTCCATATGCTCCAGAATGGCATTTGACGATCTGGCCATTGGTATATTCAAGCATCTCCAAGACTGATTCCTCCGACCAAATCCGGCTTCTTTCAGGATTTTCGATGAGGTAATAGTTGCCGTCATCATGTTGTTGTCGGCACCATTCCATGGATTTGACCACCGTAGGTCGTTCCTCATCTCTGATCCTTTCAAGTACCTCAGGACGGTCGTTATAGTTCATGTTTTCCTGCATGACCAACCATGGAGTGCAATGAAGGCCTTGAAGAAGAACAAGTGGGTGCAAGGCCTTTCGAATTTTGAAGCACCAGTGTTGACCTTCCACCGTAGAAAGATCAGTGCCAGTGTTATAGTCCAATGGCATGGCTGCTGTCAAACCATACTTGGAGGCATTCTTGCTTACCAAAGCATTGCCGGCAAAGGTCTCCAGAATGTCGACCTTGTTCCTGGAATAGCGATGTTTGTTCGCCAGAGCTTCATAAGTATCTGCTTCCACCTGCAAGGCATGTCGAGCCTTGCGAATCTTGCCAATCAGGTACTTTCGGTGGCCATCATTCAACCCTGGTCCTCGCCCCAGTCGTACAGATCTTCCTGACTGCCTGTCTCCTGCCACTCCATCTCCAACTCTGGGCCCTCTGCGGCCATGTTCAAAAGTCGTTGATAATGAACCTGGTGGATCTGATGGATGTTCTCGGCCGTGAGCAGGTTGAGGTTGTCCAGAACATGTTGAGGAATCTCCTGCACTGTAGGCTCGTTCAAAGGACTCTGAGAAGATGGATGGCCACGGCTCTTGGCTTTGGGTTTGGCTTTGGCTTTGGAGGTTGTTGCTCTCAGGGACCTCGACGTCGAGGATGCCGGCAAAGTGTTTGAAGGTGAGGGCTGCGGCAAAGAAGAGCTTGCCGATTGTGCGAGCCCAATGTCCTCCCAGCATTGATTTCGAGGATCCCATTTGCGTCTGGTGTGACACAGGGTGCACCTGGCGAAACTGCCCTTGGGATTGCCGTACCTCTTCCATTCCGGATGGGTGCATTCCGATGGGTGGTACTGAGCGCTCCTCATCTGTGAAGCCAGTACCTCTTGTTCTTGTCGCATCTCCCATCGCTCCCTCAGTGTCAACCATACGCGGCTCGCCAATCCCACTTTGACCATTCGAGACATCCATCGAAGGGTCATGAGCTCCAAGTTGAGCACTGCCAAAAGGAGTGCCTTCCATCGGAGCAGCCATTGAGGAACGGGCTGTCGAACCATCAGAAACTGCAAACACAGGGGCTGGCTGATCTCGAGGAAGTTGCTGCTTCAGATGCAAAACGTCACTGGTGGCAATGATCTCTGGATGTGGATCTTTCCAAAAACTCTCATGTGAAAGCGCATGCCAAACAGGATCTTGATGAACATGTTCATGAAACTCTGAAATTGAAACTGCAAGATGTCCATTGATCTTCTGAATCGGCACTGAAACATCCAACGCTCTAAAAAAAACTCTCTGCTTTCCCAGATCAACCACTGTGTCCAGCTGTTCCAAAAACGTGTTTGAAGCCAACAAAGGAATGCTAGTGTCAACCACGCTGGAACCTATCAAAAACAAACATCCACACAATGACACCGGCATGTAAACTCGGTCCTTGGCATAGATAGGCTGCCCACGACCAAATTGGAAAGCCTCACAGGTGTGAACATGCTTGACCATCATTCGATGTTGGCCGAGGAGATGGACTTGTTGGGATAGCCATTGGGTGCCACAACACATACGCTGACATGCAGTGTCTAAAATCATAAAACCAACCAGTGGGGTCATATCGGTCATCATGATGTCATATACCGGAGTGTTGATATTCACAACCATGAAGGAGAAATAGTTAGGAACTTCAGGATGATCAGTTGGGAGATGTCGAGGCTCAGAATCTTGATCTTGAGACATGGTGAAGAAAACCTTTTTCGCAGGCTTGCCGCCCTTGTCAGGCTGGGATTTTCCATCCTTTGAATGTCCTTTCCCAGCACCTTTTGATGAAACAGTACATTCTGCATCTCCGGCCCAGTGCCCTACACTTCCACAAGCGCTGCAGTGGCTGGTGCGTTTCCGGTCCTGAATTGACCGATTGCCAGAGTACTTTCTCCCCAAAGTGATCGACTGAAGTTTCTTGGCTGTGACAGTCAGCACTTCAGCAACTGACTGCAAATCAACACCTTCAGATTCTGCTTTCCATCAACATCATGTTCCTCAGCTGGCTCATCCTGCTGAGGCTGACCATCTGGTTCAACTGCATCTTGAACATCATAGTACGATTCAGCGTCTGGCTCTTCTTGTTCTTCTTCGACCGGATCAAGATCCTGGTGCTCAGTCGCAAAAGCATGGCGAGGAGCAAAACCACTCTTGCCAGAGCCCTTGCTTTTGCCCTTGTTTCCTTTGGAAGACTGTGAGGCAGCTGAGCTGGTGCTGGCAGAGGTCGAAGAAGATGAAGATGACCAGTCACGCCTTGGCTGAAAGGCTTTGATAGGCTGTCCATCTTTTCCAAACAAAGGTGGCGGCGGCTTGTGCTCTGGAAACGACATGCAAAGACTTTCAGCAATGGCTTCGAAGGACAAGTTGAAGGCCGATCCAATCAAAACCAATCTGCCGTTTTCAGGCGACAGCCGAGATCTCTCCAACAGCCTATTGCCCATTGACTCACTGTCGTACATGCCACTTGCAGTGACACCGACACTCTCAAGGGCTCGTTCAGCTCTTCTGTATCGGTTCACAAAAGCTCTCATAGACTCATTGCTCTGTCTCACAATGGTCTCAAACTCTGACATCAACTTCCTTTTCTGGTACACCATCTTGGTCTCCAGGCCTTTCTTCAACAAACTCTCCACATAGTCAATGCCTGTAGATGAATGCAAACGATCCAAGTCAATGTGCTCCAGCTCCTCCTCCGGCTCACCAGAAAGACTCGTATATAACATCAGCGCCGCATCACGCAGAGGCATGTAGGCTTGGATCTGTCGCTTCCAAACCTGCAGTTTGTTCTGCCACTTTGCAAAGCTCCTGATATCATCTCTGGAATAGCGCCATGCAGGTGGAGCTGGTGGTGCTCCTGATCGAAAACGAAGTCCACGCTCAGGCCCTTTTCGACTGTTCCAGCTGTCCTGAGACGAGGATCCATCTGCATTGTTAGTGTTAGTCTTTAGGTTCGGTACATTCGCATTCTTCAGGGTCGTTACCAAGTCATTCAAACTGCGGTTGAGGTCACCAAGGAGTTCACCGGAACGCTGACTTAGTTCCGAACACTGAGAACTGCGATCTGACTGAGGTGATTGTTCTACATCAGGTCTTTTCCGGCGTCTTCTCCTGCGAGGCCGCTGCAAATCTGGATCAACCACAGGATCTTCCGTAGGATGCTCAGACTCAGCATGCCTTTCATGGCCATCATCATCCAATGAGCCTTCTGAAGGGTCAGGTGGAGGCCAAAAACGGGGTGCCCTAGAATCCGGCTGCAGTTCCACGGACTCAACTGAGTGAACAGGGGAATGGCCAGGTGAATGCCGTGGCATGAACATCCATGTACCCTCAGGAATCTCTGCTTTCACAGTTCTAGAAGCATCATAGTATCTATCACCATCACATTGGACACATCTCCAACAGTCATGTCGCCACTCGAATTTGTGATGATTACAGGCCATGCATCGCCAAAGTGAACTAGAAGCTGCACTAGCGGAATGAACTGGGCTCAACAAATCAACGGGTGGTCCTGGAACTGGCGCATCGAGCAATGGCGAGTCACAGGAGTCGATGTGGGTACGTTGGCCAAACATCTCGATGCACCAACGCAAGCTCCGGTGCCAGATGAATGAACCACGTGCCAAATGTGGTCAAACGAAATGCACTTGCAATGCAATCAGCAAGTCGGCATGTTTTGCGCGGCAAAACGGTTGATGCAAATGGCTCTGGATCCTTGAGGAGCCAACGGAAATCATGGACAGGATGGATCAATGCTCAGAAGCAACACCAAAATCACAGATTGAACCAATATTGAAGGATAACTCTGGAGGTGAACCTGAGATAGCATGCAAAAACATCTACTATCATTCATCTGGGCACATACTTGTCGTATCTTATCGTCTTCCACCGATTCCACGGCCTGTTTTGGCGTTTGGTGGCCTCTCCTGTCGTCGCGACTCGTGGGATTGGATGGCTTTCGCCAGCTGAGACTCCTCCTAGGGATCGTCAGGTGATGTTTACTGAAATCATATGGACCGTTACTAATGCAGATATGCCATCAGATATGCACTTGTTGATGTCTAAATGTATGTGCGCCGCGTTCACATATACATACGCATACACATACTGCACAGACACTTACACATATTACACATACACATGATTACACATGTACATACATATACATATAAACGGACATGTATACATCTACATCTACATGTGCATGTACATGCATATGTACCTGTACAAATACATGTGTATATCTGTATATTTACATGTAATGTTTATACATGTGTGTGTGTGTGCGTGTGCCTGCATACAATATAACTTAAGACTTAGCATATAAATAGATATGTAACTATGTTGGCTTCGATACCTGAAACTGATACTTGAACATCCAATGCCTTGACCCTCAGAATCAGGCATAAGTGGGACCGCCTTCAAATACTGACCTATGTTAACTTGTGAAACCCTCCCCCCCCAAAAAAAAAAAGGATCATACCGTTTCCAACGTACATGTGCACACGCGCAGCTAAATTCATTACATCGCGTTACGTCACGTTACTTTACGTTGCATTGCATTGGATTGCATTGGATTATATTCAGTATAGATGACACGTACTGTACTGGTTGGTGGTTTTAACATGTTTTAACCATCTTGAAAAATATGAAAGTCAGTGGGAAGGATTATCCCATATATAATGGAAAATAAAATTCATGTTCCAAACCACCAACCAGTACATTTGCACTTCTATGGTCATGTTCACATGTGAATATAGCTGCGCCGAGGTGCAAAGCTGCCGGAAGGTTTCAGTTTCACCGATTCGTTGATGGATTCATGTCCCAACAGGCCACAATAGCCTTGGCCAGGGCCAGGCTGGATGAACGCAGCAAGGTCCCCAAGGGGATGAAAAACTCTGGCAAACATGGTCTTTTGCAAGGTTGGATGAAACGGAACATTCATCAAAACTACAAAGATGATCAAAGAATCAAAGATGATAAAATGCAAAATAACTCAAAATGAATCAGAATGATCCCCCAAACAGTCCCCAACACTGGTGAAAGTACTGCTTCGTGGAGGGCTGAGGCTGACCTGGGGCCTCATCGAGAAGATTCGCAAATTCGCACACTGTGCCGGCGTGCAGATTCCGCATGTGTCGAGATACAATACAACACCCGTTGGGCATTACACTGGAAAGATCTGGAAAGAAGAATCATGAGTAATCAACAGAATCTGGAAAACACACCGTTGACTTTTTGTTCATCAAATCTTTGTTCTGCAACTCCAAGTTCCATGTCGTCCAGACCTCCGCCACAACGGATCGCAGGATTCGCCAGGTGACCAAGTCCTTCCCAGGTGGATTCTCTGGTGACATAGCGAGGCTTCCTGAAGACCACAGCCTCCAAGCAGTGGCGAGAACCCAGCCCGGCCCAGCCCTGGCCCAAAATGTGTCCTGAAAAGATCAAATCGGTAAAAGCGATTTGGTGACTTGGGGTCTCATGTTTGGGCCTCATGCTTGAAACCCAGTCCCATGCCCCTTGAGACCCCTCAAGTTCAAGATGCTCAACACTGCTTGCCTCATCCTCGGAATCATCTTCCAGGCTATAACCTGCGGCAGCAAGGTGACTGGGCCCCCGATCTTGGGAAAGCCATGGCATCATGGCTGAACGGGTGGTCCAACAATGGCTGCCATGTTGGCGTCTGCCAAGTTCACTAGATAACTTGCTAAGGAGAAACACTTGCAGCGGCTTCATGAGGTTTCTAAACTTTGACAGCGAAGCAAAAGCTTGCTCAAATGTCTTTTCCTGGGAACCTTTGAGTAAACCTACTCTGTAATGGTCATACAGTCATACAGGAACCGTTCGACCACATCATCTGGAGCAATGGTTGTACATGGTTGTACTATATAAATAATTAATGCGAAAAGTTCCGCAGCTTTAGAACAAAGAAAGCAGGAAGAACCCATGTTTCTTAAGGGCGGCTCATGACAAACCGGTCCGTAGCATCCCTGGGTTTTGAGGTCCCAACTGAACCGATCTGGCTGGGTCTTGGTTGGCGCCCGCGGCCTCAGATGTGAAGCGGCGAGGACAGGGCGTCTCCGGGACTCCGGGAGTGCACTGGGCATCCCCGCCATGGTGTCCAAGCTGAAGCGCTTTGCAAACTGCAAGGCTGGTGGGCTGTCGCGGGCTCAAAAACCATCAACCGGCTATGAGTCAGGTCTCCACGCATCAATATGGCTCTTATCCTTTACTTGGCTCATCCAAGATTCCTTCGAAAACTGCCAAAACTCTTCCAAAATCACGGTTCCAAGTGTTCCCACTTTGAATTTCGATCCAGTTCCAACCCCAACTGCCCCACCTCCACCGGTCCCTCCTTTGGCGACCCAGTGCCGACTCCGCTCGGGTGCTGAAGCTGCCCTGCATCGAGGCGACGGAGCCGTCCAGGTCCAACGGGAGGCGACGCAAGGACTGGCGCCGGTGGAAGGTGAAGGCCAGCACCTCGGGCGCCATGGCGGCTATGGCTATGGGCTGGGCCCACTTTTTGTGTCTATGGTGGAACGATGTGGAAGGGTTGGAAAAAAATAAGTCACCAATTTGAAGGTTGGGCCCAATTCACCAGAAACATGTGGCAATTTTTTGACCGGGTCAATGGATTTTAGGGAAAATCTACAGGCAACCTTTACCATCAACATGACGGTTTTCCTTGCGACCGATTTTTCGAGAGAATGATGGGCAGTGATACTGCATAGTATGAATGGAGATGCAACCTGCAGACGCGTATATCATAAGTGAAGCAATGAGAATTGCAGTGGCATAAAAAAAATACTATACTCATTAGATGAGCAAAATGGGTATGTAAACCAACAAATCAGATAGGAAAATAACCAAAAAGTATTCAACAGGCAGGACCATGGACGGTGACGAAGTGATTCATGGGGTGCATGTAGCCCATGCCAGTAGGTGTATTTATGGAATTGGATGGGCTGAAGTAATCAAATCTTCCATTTATAGGCTAGACTCTGTGATGTCGGCATGGTTTTTGGGCATGGTTTTAATATCCCCAAATGGTGAATTGGGCAAATGGGATGGCATTTGATTTGGTTTCCCAGATTAGAACATGGTCTGCATACATACATATACCAGGGAGCCCTTGGGCGCACGCTCCATTCACCAAATCTACGACGTGTAAAGATCCACAATTTTTGGAGGTTTCGACCTCGTTTTGTATGAGAGATGTTGCCATTTCCACAGCCACCTGGGTTTCCCATGGTTGCCGGCAGCCAGGCACTGGTCGCTTGATGCGCCCCGATGCCACTGCTTTGAAAGACTTGTCTCCTCAGGCATCAGATGAATCGCCTGGGATGATCCTCCCCAAAAACTTCAAGGCTGGGAGTCATGTGGAAACATGTGGAAACCCTAAAATCCAGAGAAGGATTTTTTTTTGCATATCATGAGCGAATAAAAGGGAAATATGCTCTCTCTGTGAATTTGAACACTATGCCGCATGTCTCACCCTGGCAGTAGCATTCCTGAAACCTTTGCAGCTACCATTAAGCAAGCGTGAGTCAAGGGAAACAGATTAACTGTTTCCTGGGGGATTGATGATGGTGGTGATGATGATGATGATGATGAGGATGAGGATGAGGATGAGGATGAGGATGAGGATGAGGGTGAGGATGAGGATGAGGGTGAGGGTGAGGATGAGGATGAGGGTGAGGATGACCGCCGTCTGTTGCAAGGCAAATCCTGGACACTGAACATCCGATCATTATTCTCAGTTGAACAAAATGACAAGGGCCTGGATCTTGTCCACAGGACACTACAGAACTAGGCAAAAGCACTGTCAAAACAACTTGTGCATGCTTAGTATAGTAGTTTTTTCACCACCCAGCTGCCCACGGCGTCCCCCCATGAAAAACGAGTCTCGTGCACGGCATTTGGTGATGTTAATCAAGTGGATGGAAGGCTCAGTGCTCTCCGCCTGTGCGATCCCAGGCATGGCTGCAGGCCCCATCTTGGAAGCATCAGGAGGGTTTGGTCGATCCGTGTGATATTTCGGACCCGTCTCGAACCAGCGTCTTGCCTGGGGTGTCGCAGTAGTCTGTGAACAATGGCCATCAGATTCATCTGAGAGCTGCTGAAGCCTGGGCATGGCTAGGCAGATTGTCTGGCATGAGTTCGGATTGGCATGAACGGACGCAACGATAGTGTCTGTGACCGTGACGGTGACGATGATGATGAGGATTGGATTGGATTGGATTGGATTGGATTAGATTAGATTAGATTGGGTTGGATAATGGCTATCATTGTTACTGTTAGCATCATGAGGAGGAGGGGTATGTCTAGATCGTGATAGATGATGCATGAAGGATGGTGGATACTGGATGGTGGCTGTTGGTGGATTAGTGGTGGTGGATGACCGTGAAAATCAGGGTGGCGGGTTTTAAGGTTGAAACCCGCTGACGATAACTTCGAACCCGCTGTACACGGGATAAAGTTTTGATGTATAAACTAAGATAGTATACATAAAAACTTGTTTGCACGGGCGACGGGCACACAGATGATATAAAATATATATTGTACATTATACTATATACAGCATACAAGTATAGTGAGCATGAATATGTAATATGTATAAATGGGTTTCCATTGGAACACCAAAGTACTAGTAACACATAGCAACACCCGAATCCAATGTCAATCGGTTCCCCGCCTTCGAGTCTTAGCTCGAAGTAACGCCACGCGGCTCTGCATCTTTGCTTGTACAAAATCCCGGGCCTTGCAGGAGTCAAAGGTGCTCAGATCAAGAGGGTGATATGAATCCTTGTGCTTGAAGATGCTTGAAAGAAATCTTTCACCACGGGTAATGTAACCCACCAACATGTAACAGGACGCCTTCTCAAACGCACGGACTGGGATGAAACATCCCTCATGCTGTCGTATCACACCGCACGCAACATCGTCACCAATTGTCTGCAAACCTTTTTGTATCACGATGGGGCCCCACGGACAGAAAATATGATTTCGGAGGCGCCTCTTCCACAATTTCCATGGCTCCCAGACCAGGTGAAAGTGTCTGCGGCATCAACGCCATGGCACTGCAACATGGACTCTACAGCCCGAAGATCCTGAGGATGGAAGGTTTGAAAGGCGGTGTGAGACAACAATGTTATGTTCAACTGCAAGTTATGTTCAACTGCAAGTTGGTGCACACGTTCATCCCTCGGTTGCCTTGGTGTTCTCCATGATTATGCTTAGTTGACGGGCAGTGCAGAGAATATTTTGCCTTTGTAGCATGCACGTTGCTTTCTTTACGCCGCAGTTGCAATCAACGCGCTTTTGGAATCAATTTCAATGCCTCCTGCGCGGTTCAATTGATGTTGCCCGTCCAGCTTGAACCAAACCAAGGTCCCGTTGAGTGCCACAAGGGCGTGTTGCAAATGTTGCGCAACAAACGGGACACTTCACACTCACATACATTCATCAAAATCAGCCAAAAACAGCTAAGCACGCATTTGTTCAAAGGCGTGTTGTTGCCGTACCCTTTTGCTCAACCAAAGGCCTGCTACTGCATCTTCAATTTAATCTGTCATCCCACATCATCCCATAGTGTTGGATCAAGAATTTCCACGGCCACACACCCCATCCGTCCCGTGCAGCCGAGCCCATGACTCACCGACGGATCAGCGGGCAAAGGTCCTTGCATCTGAACTGTCCACCCCGTCCCAGTGGTCATCACTGATTGTTCACACTGTCCAAACCACTGGTGTTTGAGGCCTGGGAGTCCTGAATTGAAACGTTACCTGCACCGCACTTGAAAACAGTCACACAATGGCATAAGCGACGGTCTCACGGCCAACAGACTTTTACAATGTCAGTAACCCGTTGAAAATTCGTTGGAACAAATTCAGCTTCTCTGATGTGTTTACGTGTTTGTCCAATCATGCAACGAAAACATCAGGCGGAGCACTGTAACATACCACCAGATTGTGTTTATCAACAAGTCCCCAATTAAATTTGCCAATTTTGATGACATAATTTTCAGATGCACCATGATGCATCTGTATGCCCCTGGCCTCGTCGTCCATGCCAAGCCTTGGCTGATGTGCACAAAAAGTGCACACAAACGATCAAATTGTGGGACATTAGTACTGTGGACCGTGGATATGACACCCTTTATCAGACAACCAAAAAATATTGAAGTTTAGTATCACTTGTAATCACCACGTCATGCCAACAGTCTACATTCTACATTGGGGCGCCCCACATGAACTCAGGGCGTTCCGCGCGTGCCACAGCCGTCATGGCCCACACTTCACCTGCACAAAAGGCACACCGGCTGGCACCCACCAAGGTGTTGCAACACGTTCATGGCAAAAATGTTAATAGAAAAAATTGGTCCAATTGTCTGCATGTCCCAGAAACAAACCCAAAGAATATCGCCAACAACCAAGGGGAACAAAAAATAAACAAATATGCATCACCCAGCCATTCTTACTCTGGAGTCGCGGCGCGCGAACCGCAAACGTGTTTTATGACAACGACCCTGCAGGAAGTATTTGCAACATTTTGACAACTACGGGGGCAACATCGTTTCATGCATTCAACGGTGCCATATTTTTCCATTTGCTACCACGGCTTATCTGCACAATTGCAAAAAATGCAAAAGTACTACTGCGCTCCTCCTCCATACAAACATTAGAAGTGTCTGCGTATTTTTTAAAATAAATTCACGTTTAGTTGCAGGCATGGCGTTTGTGGTAATTGTGGTGGCGGGAGTGGGAGTGGGAGTGGGAGTGGGAATGGTAGTTGTAGTGGTACTGGTGGCGGTAGTGGTAATGCCAATGGCCGTGCCAAAGGCAATGGTACTGGTAACGATATTTGTAGTGTTTGAAATCATGACATATCAGCAATACTGGACATACTCGTATACCGGAAAGCTTAGTTGCGCAAACGGAGGGAGGCACAAGACCGGCAAGAAAGAACATGTTTGTCAAAACAAATACGTAGATATCTTCGAAAACATATGCACGACAAACGCGATAACAGGGTTGCACCATTTTGGATGCTGCTGCTTGCTGAAAGCACTGCATAAGCAATATGGGTCAACTATATGCTACACCACCACATGGGCTGCATCATTCTTCAGGGTTTGATGTCTGCACATATTGTAAGCAAGACACTTCAACGAGTTCGGGAGCTCAACCCACTCACGTGGAAATTTGTTGGTGAACCGGTGGAGGTCTTAACTGGCCATAGCAAACACAAATGTCTCGGCAGAATCTTGGTGGGAGATTTGAGTTCGCGGGCTCCAGCTGAGGTAAACTCGTGGGAGCAAGCCATCGATCCAAATGGGCAAAACCACGAACAGACAACAGAATTGTTTTTTGAAAATTTCATCGCTCCACCGGTTGATTGGGTGTATGGCATTGCTGCATTTAGAAAGGGTCATTCATCCGTCGCATTGTTGCTCTCCAATCCTCTAAATCCAAAGTTGCCCATCCCACAATTGTTCGGAACATTTTGCGTTGGGTAATGTCCAATCGCTGCACATGAGATGTGCTGCATCGTCGTCAAATAAAACAAAACCCGTAGGAGGCAAAACTGAATCGAAAAAATTGCGACGCAGTATCAGACAAACCCGTTTGTCGGTTAAGACGTGTTTGTGTGATTTTGTGTGTAAAATTTCGCACATGCAATTTCCAGCATTAAAAAAAAAAACATGGAAAACTGGTGTTACTCATGTTATTTCTGCTGGTAATACGACTCATGCTAGTCCTATCGGTGCTGCTGAAATCATTTCGTCATGCAAGACTCGGTCCGTGGGCGGTGAAAATGCATTGGATCAGGAAGTCTGGGCCCGTCATGACAGCGAGTAAACCCGCTCACCTACCCTAGGAGTAACAATACCGGTGAAACGAGTACTGCTAGTTATACGGGTAATGCAATATGAAGGAACATATGCCTTTATAATTGAGTTTACATGGCGCGCTTCTTCGACAACACCATTGTTCGGACATGTTGCAGGTTACGTTATAAGTTGGAGGGTTGGGACGGGGTAGGGCAGTCAGGTGCACATGTGATGCTTGTTTTCCCACTTTCAAAAAGAAAACAACACTTTGTCACTTTGTTCATATTTTTGTTTTTCACCTCCAACAGACTCTTGATGCGGCAGTTTTGATGTTACATGATTTTACCATGTGGTTTCCAACACGTTTTTGATGCCACGGCCTTGAAGATCTTGAAGGGGTTTCATGTTTTTCAGGTCAAACCAATAGTCTCTTAATGCGACGCTCTCGAATAATTCCTTCATGGAGTTTCCAACATGCTATAGCTGCTACGATTGGTGGAAAAATTTGAAATCGGTTGACGAAACTGTGGGGGAAAAAAATGTTAGTGGCGAATCCGGTTCGTTTTTGAACACTTGGGTGCCAAACGTTGGCGAACGAAAGCGTGCAAAGGCCAAACAAGGCGAAACGGAAACCACAAGTGCTGGGCAACATGTGAACATTAACATGGGCGAGGTGGATTGAGAAAACATATATATATATATATATGATTTCGTGGCGTGACTTGGATGGAATATGATGGAATGAATTGGATGCTGGCATGCGTTGGGCGGTTTGAGTCGCACAGTTTGAGTGATAACTCGTCATTGTGCCAGTGTTGTGGTGACACCACTGCTTAGTTTCAACCAATGCTGATTAAGCAAGATGTGATAGGTGTCGTTTAGGAAGAAACCATGATATCTGAACAGATATGAAAACGTTGAGTTCATCGCCATCCCCGTCAAACCCTTACTGGGTTTCAAAATGTTTCAAGGACGTAAATTTGGTTGGATGGGCCGAAGGTCGGGACTACTTCAAAACTGTCTGGGAACGGGGATGAAACCGAATGTAGTGTTATGATGTGTTGCGTGACGCGATTGCACAGCGCAGTAGAAGAAGTAGCGAAGGTCAGTAGGTTGCTGCTACCTGTCTCGGAACAAAGGTTTGTATATTGCAATTGTATCATATGGGCTGACGGCTGACGGATCGGAAAATCAAAGCCCCTGCAAAAGTTCCCTGAAAACTGCGTTCTGCAGTGGATAATTGAATTTTCCTGCATTTTGTTTCGCGCAAAAAAAAGAATGCGATGTCGTTGTTTGGCGGTATCAAATCGTTCCGATTTGGGCGTCAATCCGTTCTGATATTTGGCTAAGACCCGAAATGACTCCATCATGTTTATTCCATTTCCAAAAAGTTGGCAGGGTCCGACCTGATTTTTCTAGCTTAAGCACAGACATGTAATGTTCGCGAGGTTGACACTTGCAAAGGCGTTCCTGTGGTCTCAGCCCGGATCTTGTAAAAAATCACTGCGAGCCTGGGCGTGACACCCGATTTCCTAAAACAAATGCGAGTTCAACTTGAATAACGGAAACCAATCGTTTTTCTCGTCAAAATATGAGCGGTCAATCAAACACCGGCTAGTCTTGCACCCCGCTCAAAAGACATTGTAATTTGCAAGGTGTTCGCGATAAACATATGTATATGTTCTGATAACTTTGTCGGAAATGATACGATAGGTAAATATTTTTTATTTTTTTGTTGGCGCGGTTGCATGCCCAAAAGAAATTTTACATGTTCAACGTGTTTTGCTCAACGTGTTGGATCCAGGGAAAAAATCCGAATTCCATGTAGGTATCTTGTTCTCAAAACCTCGTTTTCTGCTCGTTCTGACCAGGTGGTGCCTGCTGATGTGAATGATTTTGCTTTTCCCTGGGAAACGTAAAATCCCAAACAAATTGACAAATATAATCGTCTCGTAAACATGACTCACGAATTCTTTACGCTAGGGACAACCATCTGGTTTCTCGCTGGCATACACTCCACACGCCTTCCTCATCCTCTCAAGTTGCTTCAAGCCCCCTTCGGGTCCATTTTAGAACCCAAAAATCGTTTCTAAAATTGAATCTACAGGGGGGGTCTGGGAACCCCAAATTCTTGGCAGCTATATTGGTTCTAAAATGGTATCCTCCACCCTTAAAACGTCGTTAAAAAATATTTTTAAAATTCTTGTTGAAACCATTGGCATTTCAGGAAAAAAACGATGAGGAAATCTGCGCCTCAAAAAAATAGATCAACATGAGGCGAATCAAAAAAAAACACGGCAAAGAGCGCTCCATGATACTCCACAACATTTGTCAGTGGGCGGCGGCCACCCATTTCCCTTGCGCTGTTTGTTTAATTTTTATGCAAACATGTCCAACCAGATAAATTTTCAATAAAACAGCAAACTCCTACATGCAGTTTCTTCAAAACAATAATGTTTTTGCGTCAAAGGAGAAAAACAAGGAACGAATCATCACATGACGGTTTGTCAAAATGTCTGTTCCCGGTTTTGTTGATAAATCGCAATTCCATGCGTGCCGCCTCATGTTTGCCTTTAAAAAACATGACCTACCTTGATGACGTGAAAACGTGGAAATTCTTCGTTACCTTTGGAAATCTTTCTCTAACCACAGGAATCGGCTAACGCACGTCGGTTTTCATTCGCTGTCGCTGGTACTATCTCCTGAACTGTGTGTCTCTGTGTGTGTGTGCCTCTCTGAATGCAATATGCTTCTTGACATGCCTCCTGATCTACGCTGTTTCCTTACTGTAAGTTACAAAAGCGTGAACATGGCTGTGCCCTCTGTATGGGCTGCGGGTGGACTGGGGCATGTACTTGCAATTTTCGCTAGCGCGTTGCTAGCGGCGATCTAGCGCGGAAAAACCGTAAAAAAAATCGAGAATTTGGGAATATGTGGAAACTGACAGACTTGTAAGAGAAGCTGGCAAGACATTCACGACATGGAGATCATGGCTGTCAATCAAACCTAGCGCAAACCTAGCGGGTTTGCTAGCGCTGCCTTGCAGAATTGCTGAATTTAGTTCCGTGCCGCCTCATAACGAAGAGGAAAAAACAGTAGACCCAGATGAATTATCAACAACCAATACTAAACTTCTAAACAACTATTTTTGACAAATGGTCACATGCGGAAACAGCAAGCAGCTGTGTGTCGAACTACAGCTGTCGCAGCTGTCACATCTGTCACCAAAAAAAATAAGTTCGCGTACCTTCATCAGAACACCACTGACTGGACACTTGTTTTTGTGGGATATTTGGGGCTGGGCAGCTATGGCACAGAGATGTCACCCTAGACAATGCACCTTGAGGATTTATCTTTGGGAAAGGTTCTGGAATGGTTTCCTGCTTGGCCAAACGTGTGAAATACCAGCTACTGCAAGGGGAAACCATTTTAGACCATTGTATGCTTAGATATGTGACATATGAGCATTTGTTGCACAGGCACTGGTCTACTTGTACAACAACAAAACATGGCAGAAACACTTTTTTAGCTGATTTGATTATCTCTAAATTCATTGGCATTGGGTTGTGCCTGCCTACCTACCCCTGGGGGTATTTATCTGTGCGAAGGGTTCTGGAATGGTTTCCTGCTTGGCCACACGTGTCAGGCACCAACTACTGCAAGGGGAAACCATTTTAGAACTGTTGTATGCTTGGAAGCTTAGATAGTTTAGACAGCTTAGATAGCTTAGATGCTTAAATAACTTAGATAGCTTAGATACCTTAGATGGCTTAGATAGCTTAGATAGCTTAGATTCGTTCATTTGTTGCACAGGCATTCGTCTACTTGTAGAAGGACAAAACATAGCAGAAACAGTTTTTGCTGACTTGATGATCACCGAAACTCATTGGCAATGGGTTGCACCTGCTAACCTACCCCTGGGGGATCCTGGAGGTATTTATCTGTGCGAAGGGTTCTGGAATGGTTTCCTGCTTGGCCAAACGTGCGAAATACACCGTGTGAAATACCAGCTGCTGCAAGGGGAAAAAAGTTTAGACCATTTGCATGCCTACGTAACTGTCATTTGTTCATTTGTTGCACAAGCACTGGTCCACTTGTAGAGGAACAAAAAATTGCAGATATTGTTTTTTTCCGCACTGGGTATGTTTGCTCTTTCCTGCGACGAGCATCCCGCAGAGCTGCCCCGGCGAAGGTCCCCCCCCGTTGCCTTGGCGCCCCTTCTCGCGTCAGTGGTGATACGAGGGTCGTATCCACTGCGAGTTGGTTCCCCCCCCACAATGGCAGGCCACTTGCTATGACCTCGATCCTTCTGGCATCTTGGCGGTCGAGGTGTTCGAGGTTGAGGTCGACCACGCGGGTGTTTGTTGTTACCCGTGCCCCCGCTTTATGCGGGCTGCTGCCGGTTCCAGGGCCCCCCCCGTGGTCGCAAGAGTCCAGACTGCGCACAAGCCGCGCGGTGGTCGCCAAGAGGGTCTAGAGCGCGACGGCACCGGCAGAAGCGGACAGATAAGGGCAGTGGCAATCGGAGGCGCCGCAAGAGAAGCAGGCGGAAGAGGTGGCCCAGGTAGCTGTTGTCATAGTGGTATGGGATTGCGGTGAATGCTCGGCTGGCGTGTGGCCCTGTTTGTGATTCGAGCAGCGCTTGGCTCCGGGGGTCAAGCCGATCGCGGACTTCAGCTCGGAATGCTGTGTGTGTGGCTGTAGCTGCTTTTGTTAATTGATGAGGACCCTGTTCATGTTCCATCAACCCTCACAGCATGCACGTGACACTCACTCCTTTTTCAGACTTGAGCCAAAATGGCTACGCAAAAGTACACTTCTGATTTGTGCGTGTCGCTTTCCATCTTTCACACTTCTCGATTTGTGCTCTCTCCATGCGTTCCATTCTTGAGTCATGCTAATCTTCTCCGTATTGTTCCTGGCCTCACATGTCACAAAAAACACAAGCAAGACAGCAACACTCCTCCTCAGGAGCTATACGGAGGATTGGACACACCCAACGCCGCCCTTGCAAGCTCAAGAGCGTTTCTCCCAAGAACTTTGGTCAAAGCATCTGCCAAAATCGGTTGGCACTGAAGGTAAGAGTTAAAAAGAATTAACTCAATGGTTTATTGTTGTGGTCTGGTGGCTTGCGCAAAGTCACATGACCCCAGCAATTGAAACGAGGTTTAATTGCACGGTTTCTGTTGCATGTTTCAGCTGCATGGGTTACCCTCAACGACATCGTCGACAATTGAACCAAGATTTAATTGACTTCCTATTCCTTTAATGGATTCCACTCACTCAATGCTGCTGGTCCGCGTGCCCCAAGAATTAAATCCAGATTTAATTCTCCAGAACCCATTGGCTGCCAGCCTCCCCTTCGCCACAATTCTGACAAGGCACTCGCATCTCCACTCTACCAGCCAGGAATCAAACATAATAGCAATCGAAAATAATTACGTTCAATAGGTCAACCATGCGCATGAAAGAATTTTCGAATCAGATGGTGGGTTCTCAAGGGCAGCAGACGCCGCCGTATAATAGCCTTGAATGAAACTCCCAACGAAAAATTAAATCTGGATTTAATTGTCCTGTATCAGCCGTGAACGCAGATTTTTCTCAGCGAAGGGCAGGTTACACTAGCTAGAGTCTGGCTCGGTTGCGTCGAAGTGTCTGTCCATGAAACATGCCAAAACCACCTGGCTGCCCCAAAGGACTCATGGATGATGCTGGGCGGCTCGATGATTCGGATGTACTCCTCTGGCTTGTCAGAGACGGTGTCCGTGACCAGATGAATTGGACGTCTTAACAAGTGAGCCGCACCCAGCAGTGACAGCTCGTCCCCCCAGCTTCCTGACTTGGCCAGGTTGGAGCAGTATGAATCATACCTGCCAGCAAATTGCCCCTGGATTCGATCTTGAAAGAAACGGGCCAGTGGCCGTAGATATTGAACCACAAAGCTCCTCATCTCCATTGCACTCATCGGAACATCTGCAGAGTAGACCAAAGCATCAAATTGGCAGTTCCCTTCGGCAGGGACAGGGACACGACGAAGACCCAAAAGCCGCAACCTGGCGTCGACCCGTCGGCAGCTCTCTTGCATGCGGGCAGACAACTCTTCATTCTCTGTCTGCGACAATTGGATGGCAAGGTCCAACTGCGCCTTTTCCCAGGATTCCATGGCGCTTTGCGCCGGCTCCTTCACGGATTCAAAGAGCGTCAAACTCCATTTGGGCGAACTTGCGATCTGATGGTGGTGGAAGCAAAAAGCGCCATGAGATCTCTTGCGTCTGCAGCGCTTGCCGCTGTTGGTTGCGGCCATGCACATAGACTCTTTTTCCTGCCCAACGGAATCCAAAATAGGGAGCTCCTTTCCTTCCACCAAACCACCTGGTAGAAGCTCTTGGGTTTGGGAATTCATCGGAACAACTTCTACTGCTTCAGCGCCTGCAACGCCAGAGGACAATGCCTCAGGAGCTCTCAGCATTGCTTTCATCTTGGCTGATCTCTTGGCCTGCGGCCGCTTCTTTGCTCTTTTCTTGGCAGCAGCTGACAACGTCCCCAGGGGTATGGGCTGGGATGTTTCCTTCGCAAGGAGAGCCCGGATGAACAAGCAATGCTCACTCCATCCTGCACCCGAAACAAAATGCTTATGACCTTCGTACAGCTGGTTCTCCGTCGACACCCAAACGGTGCAATAGTTTTCTCTGAGATGCAGATGGCGCAGGCAATCATAAGCACCTGGCCATAGGACAGTGGGATGACATATTTCCCTTTATCAAAAACGAGCAGGTACAGTAGGGAATGCTGCTGATTAGAAGGAAAACCGATTGGGCGAGCAAACGTCATAGCTATTAGATACTCCGTATACGATGACACATAAAGCCGTTCCTGCCATGAGTATCCCACATAAATCAAAAGGTATTGGAAAAGACACAATTCTTTAATAAACGGATGAAGGATAATCACAAGATGATATGTTGCCTATCACAATAACAGAGGTCAATCCTAAATGGCCCACCAGACCTGTCTGAAGCGAAGCAGCTGCGCGGGCCACTTCCTCCTCAGAGGTCGCAAGAGCTAAACGCAAGGCACTGGCCATTTCCTGCTTTCTCTTGGCTGCGTGCTGCAGCGAATATTTCGGCAAGACGTACACCAAGCGGGCAGAGCAGCCGTTCTGAAGAGCCAGGGAGCACACAGAGGCAATAAATGTCCCGGTTGGCCCATGACGCCTGAAATGCTTCAGAATTGCTTCTAAATCCAGACGCTTTCGTTGCACTAACTGAGGCTCGTCGTCCGAATCAAGGCTGTCCACATCCTGCAACTGAGCTTTGTCAGACACCTGAAGACTTTGCCAAGGCTGGGCCACCTTGGCCAGCATCTTGTCATAGTCCCCGTTCCGCAACTTGGAAGTAAGGGCAGCAGCCACATCCAGAATAACAGAGGCAGGATCTTTTTGGCGCATCCTGCGCTGCAAAAGATAAAACAATCCAATACCCGGGAAAACCACAAACGAAAAAAATTGCCCCACAACAAACATTTTGCCACCACGGTCCCTGGCTTGAGAAGACCTTTGATAGTCCGCCAGGCGCGTTCTTGGGCGTTGGAGCTGTAAGTAGTGAAACCAACAGGAACAATGCCCAAACCTGTCCGCCAAGCAGCCGTAAAGCCATCAGGGCCTTCTTGCAGGAGGTTTTCCTGAATGTAGAGCGCCATGTCTGGTTCGTGCCAATCGGACTCTTTTTCTGTGCCTCGAAGTCTAGAGATCACAGACGACCAAAAGACGTTGAATTCCAAAGAGCTCGGCAAAAATGCTGACTGCAAAAGGAATGTAACCAGGACATTCAGGAACTCATCATTCCGAAGACGTCTTTCACCAGAAGAGGGACATCTTTTTCTCGCCGCCTGCCGCAGATTCATTTTGCTGTGCTGAAGACAGCGGTGAAGCCGGATATGTTTCCATTCCTCATTCGCCTGACAGGGGAAACTTTCAGATTACATTGGTACATACTCAGAACCAAACACAGTTACCATGCTAAACATTATGTAACCACTTTTCAATGCTTCTGCCTCTACCAGGTCCTGCAAACTCTCAAAGCAAAAGCAATCCGCAAAACCGTCTGTCACAGAAATCTCATGCTCCTTCATGAGCTGCATGTACTGCTTAAAGAGATCTTGATGGGCCTCACGGTCCTCTGATTTGGCAACCATGAGTAACAGTGGTAGCATGCGTACATGAGGACGGTGTTTCGGAGCTTCTACCAAACCAAGGGGGCCTATGCCTCCAAGAGCTAGACCATGTTGCCCAATGCCGAACGTGAAGTCCATGCAAAAGGAAGACAAGTGCTTGTTGCCTTCAAGCCACTTTTTCATGGGCGCTGCCAAGAAACCAATGCGCACCTGCTCCGAGGTGCACACAGCACCAGGACAGATTGCAATCTGTTCAGGCGGCTTGGCAATAAAGTCTTGGAATGAGCCGATGCAATCAGCAATCACCTTCATGTGCAAATCTTTCTGCTTGGGTCTGTAGTTGCTGATCAAGTATGCCGGGGTCTGTGCTTCTCAGGAATCTCCTGCTTTTCCATCAAAAGAAGGGCACCGCCTGGAGTTGCTTCTTGAGCAAACTTCTTGGCATGCTTTCTACGCATGACCTGCTCGTTCTTCTCTTCCACATGGTCACCCAACTGTTGCACTTCCATCTGGCTATCAGAAGAAGCATAGCTGAAAATCCATTCCTTGGTGCAACTCTTGCATTCGATGCACTTGGCAATATATGTCCTTCTGCCCTGGAAACTGGATGTGCTCAAAGGTGAGTGAGTGTGACCTTTGCCTTCCAACCACTTGCCGGCAGCTTCACGGAGAGTTCCTTGCAACTCGACAACCTCACATGGCTGCCACTGCTTTCGTTTCCGCCCTCGCTGAGACATTGAGCCGCAGCCACTGCCAAAGCAAACAATGACCCCAAGCCCCTGAAAACTCCAAGGTTCTCTCCTAAACTAAGGAGCTACTAGCTGATCCCTGGCATCCTGTATGACAATGGTCAATCACACGAGAAAAACAATTAAATCCTGAGTTAATTGGGGAAGCACGTGGATCAGAAGCTCATTGCAAAAATTAAATCCAGATTAAATTGGTATGTGAAGGGCATGAGAACATCATCGAAACAATTAAAACCAGATTCAATTGGATACGGTGGTGACTAGAAAAAGACAGCTTACCCCCTGGTCCAACGCAATTAAATGTGGATTTAATAGGAATGAGACTGTAGGTCATATGAAAACAATTAAAACTGAAGTTAATTGTTGTTGGGACAGTGGAAAGACTCTCAGTCTTGCATCAATTAACTCAGGAGCCAATTGAAATTGACTCCTACCTTGATTGTTTTTCGCCAAAATCAGCCTTCCAGATCGATATTTCAAATCTATGCTGTGCTCTGTCAATTGGTCTCGAAGGGCAGCTGCGCGAATGCAAAAATGGCGATTTCTCCATGTGGTTACTGTGTGCAAAATGTTTGCGATGCAACCTGTGTTGTCCGACAAAAGTTCAACCCTTAAGGTGCTCTTGCCTATGAGAGATTTCATCAAGTTCAAGATTGCAATCGCTGTCACACAACCCAAACCTGCTGCCTGGATTTCAGCCTCAACTGCGCTTTGAGCAGCTAGGCTTTGCCTGGTAGAGGACCATTGGATTAAACATCCATTGAGCATTGCAACTACGCCAGACCGACTCTTACTTCCACCTGGCGCAAAACTGGCATCTGCACTGACACTAAGTTCAAAGGCATCCGCTTGAACTGCTTGACCTTGAAACACAATCCTATGCTCAACCGTGCCTGCAAGGTATCTCCAAACTTGATGACACCATTCCAACACCTTCTTTGGATGAGTCACAAGCAACGACCCCAATGCACCTACACACGCCGCAATGTCAGGCCGGCTTCTTTGCGAAGCCCAAAGCAGTGCACCGATTTCCTGCTGCCCTTTGCGGATCAGCACTCTGTACTCTTCAGAGTCACGGTTTGCAAACTCAGGCTGCATACCTTCCTGCACGGCTGGAAGTGACAAGCTGCCTCGAACTTCTCCAAACCCACGCTCCTTCAAGCAACTACGGATGTAGGGACATTGGTGGCATTCCAGATTGCCAGCTGCATTGAAACCAAGCCTCATTCCCAAAAATCCCAGCTCACTCTGAACATTGAGGGACATCTTTGCCTCATCCGTGTAGGACTTGTCGGCAGGGTTGAGGAGAGTTCCTTGATCCTTAACCTTCCAGATCAACTTCACTGCGTTCCTAATCGCAACAAGGTTCGCAGCATGTGCGGCAAGCAGAATGTCATCAACGTAGAACAGGGCATAGCCTACAATCCCCCCCGAGTCACAAACCAACACCCAAGCATGTTCTTGCGAGTCTGCTGGCTGAAAAACACAAGCTTTTCCATCAGGGAGCTGCACTTCAACACCTCGGACCGTGTCATTTCTAGTCTTGGTCCAACATTTTGGAGATACACGCAAGCCATACAAAGCCTTTCTCAAGACCCATAGCTCAGTTTGGCCTGCAAGGCCGAGCCGTTTCAACAGTCCTGGCGGTGACACTGTCACTGGCGGCTCATCCTTTGGCAAGGAAGCATAGAGAAATGCTGCGTTCACATCAAGAACTGTGAGGCAAAACGTTTTCAGCACTACCATTGCTAAAATACAACGAGTGAAAAAAGCGTCTGGTACTTCGGCGCGATTTGTCATTTCTTTCTGGGCATTCTGCTGCATGTTTCCGCAAACGACAATTCGCGCCTTGTGGTTGTAGGGATTGTCAAAATCTGTGGCATCAGGCTGTGGTTTCTTGACCAACACAAGCTTTGTGGGGAGAGGCCTTGCCAACCTGGGATTGCTGGCCTTCCAAACATCATACTCCTCCTGAGTGATGCGGTCAAATACAGCCATGGCTTCCAAGTTTGACATTTCTTTATCTATACCCGCCAACCACTTCGATTTCTCAGGCTCGGAAGCATGTTCAACTTCTTTCGGGTCAACAGGCACGTTAACCAGCTCATGAGTTTCAAGGTTGGCGGCCGCACTTTCCAGTCTATGCATTTCGGTTTCTGCTGCTGGGTCTGGAAGCCAATATTTTGGAGATGCTGTAGTGATTGCTGCTTCTGCCTGCGCGGAAGCAACTGCGGCTGATGCAAGTGGCTCTGGCAAGGAAGTGGCGAGGATACCAAACAGCGTGACACCGCGCCACTTTCTACTGTCTGGCAAGAGATGCCTTCCAGGATTGCCTTCAGTCCACCTGTCAATCACAACGCTCTTCTTGTCTCCTTCAGCCAAAACCACGGTAACCCTGTCTGCACATAAACTGGTGGCAGGGGATCTGCAGACTTCATCATCAATTGGCTCAAACATGTTCACACGGGGTGTCAAATGCCTGCGGATCAAAACAGAACCTACGGTGACCCAAGCATCTGGGCTGTGGCAAGCTTCCCGAACAAGATTGGCCTGATGAGCTGCAAGTTCCAACCAAGAGTATTCAACATTCCTGACAACATTTGTGTCTGCTATTTCCTCT
This sequence comes from Cladocopium goreaui, assembly GCA_947184155.2. Classification (NCBI taxonomy): domain Eukaryota; class Dinophyceae; order Suessiales; family Symbiodiniaceae; genus Cladocopium; species Cladocopium goreaui. Next base: position 125,144 of record CAMXCT020002668.1, read on the forward strand.
GGGGCTTCGTACGAATGCATGTACAAACTGTAGTACTGCTGTGCTGAGAGGCCTGGGATGCCTCGCCGGACAAACTCTGCAACATCAGTTGGGCCCGGCGCTGGCCTACGTTCTTCGAAGGCCAAAATGGCACTGGAGTGAGGACTAGACCAAACAACATCTCCTACACTTGAGACCCAAACAGCTTTGTCTGCCTGGGTTGGGTGTGTGTGCATGCGCCATCGCTTCAGGTCTGCTGATTTCCACTTCTTTGGACCTGACACACGCGTGAGACTTGTTGTGACCCCATCTCGCACTGCAACAATGGCACCTTCAGGGATGGTTTCGTCGATGCCAATGAACACTCCATATTTGACTTTCGGCACGAAATCACCTCCCTCGCGAACAGCTTGTTCTTTGGCAGGCACAATCACGCAGTCGCCAGGAACAGGCAGCTTTGATGGGACTGTTCTGGCCAAAGCACTCTGTCTAAGGAGAAAGCAGGCGTGGGGCAAGACGTGCGCCCACATGGTCACCGGGAGCTTTCCCTCTTGCAGAAGAGCTACGGTTTTTTGCTTTACAATCCCAACGTACCTTTCAGCACGTCCATTTTGCGCTTTGTCCCCTGGCTGAGACGTTGTTTGAAAAACACCAATTTCCTGCATGGCTGATCGAAACAAATTTGACACAAACTCTCCACCGCAGTCGCTGTGCACTTGGGCAATGGGAAGTTTGCCGCCAAACAAAGAACGCAAGATCCCGAGGACATGCCGGGTGGCAGTGAGGACGATTGCAGACGTCTTGTCGAGCACTGGGACCCCATAAACAAGATTCAACCCATTGTCAAGAGTTGCAACTGCAATAAGGGCATACTGAGCATGCGTTTCAAAAGCCCTCGGATGTGGTCCTGTCAGGTCCAAACTCAACACGGCTGTGCTTCTAGCATTTACTGGTACTTTCCTGTGAATGCGTCTGAGGCCAAGAGCTTCCTGACATGCTTCACAATCAGGACGACTTGGCACATGGCCACACCTGGCATGTTCATCTTTGGCATCAGCATCTAAACTCAAGGGGCCAAAGCAAACTGTGGCTCCAACGTCATCTGGTTCGGAATTTCCAATGTGCTCTACTACACCTTTGCCAAAAACGGCTGCAACTGCAGATTGACGCATGTCAGGCGCCGGCTGATACTCTTGGTCTTGCAGCACATCTGAGGATCGGGACTGAAGATTGCTGGGAATGCCAGCGCACCAGGGATCAACCTGACATGGTGCCTCCCCGCCCAAACACCCCTGTACTGTGGCCTCGTATCGCTGATGCGACATTGGAAGCTTGAATCCAAACGAAGACAAACTACTGCCCATCTCATGCGTGACAAACTTTCCAGTTCCTGCAGTGTACACACTAACAGAAATTCTTGTGCCGAGAAATTTCTCAACAGAATGGACCAAATGCTTTGCGTTGAGCTTCAACCAATGGCCTTTAGTGGGGTACAGGGTGCCCATCAACATTTTATCTTGGTGGCGAACTTCTGTTTGACCAGCTGGATCTTCTACCCATAGTTTCCCCCCTTCAAAGTCACCAAAAGCCCTCAAGTAAGACACCCCTTGGTTTCTCGAATCTCTGTGAGGCGCTACCTGAGCATTCTTTGACATGTGGATGTGCGAAGTACTGTGCAGCCTACTCACATGACCCATGCACAAGGATGACACGCACAAATCATGATGAAAGATGCAGTTGTCACTACATGTCATTACTCATGGAAACCATGAGGACTTGATGCATCCGAGACCCCTTTGGCACAAAAGAATGCGCGCCGCTGTTGGCCGTTTGTTCGCATGGTAGCGGAGCCCATCATTGGGCAGACGCTTTCCCGTTGCTGAGCCTTTACTGGGGACAAAGTTTCATAGCTGGATTCTGGATTCAAACACAGGTGGCAGAAACTGTTTTTCTGGGAAATACTGGTAGGCTGAAGGCCTAAACACAGGTTCTGGATTGCAGGTGTCGCTTGGTGGATTCAGTTTGCTGGCGTGGTGATTGCATTTTGCAACAGTGAACTTTGGGGTGCAATTTGGATTTTGCTGCAACGAGTTAGTCAGGGATTTGGCATTTCAGCATGGACTCTCCACAGGGAGCAAATCCTTTTGCTGGAGGTTCACCAACAGGTGCAGCTTCGACAGGTGGAGCTGCTGCTGGAACTGGCCTTGAAGGCCTTGATGGCATGGAAGTAGCGAGGAGGATGGTTCAGGCGGCAGAAGCTGCCGCATTAGCTGCGCAGGCAGCAACACGTGCTGTGACTGAGGCTTCAGCTTCATCGAGGCCGAGCACAGATGACAGTAAGCAGTGGTGGAAACTGCTTCCCAAACCTCCTACATTTGACCATTCAAGCAGGGAGAACGAAATTTCTGCATGGCGTGAGTGGGCTTGGTCATTTGAACAATATGTTGCTTCGATAGATGCCCGATTTGCAGACGACTTGCAACAAGTTCGTGCAAACCCTGACAGAGCAGTAGATCCTGTGGACTTCACTGACTTGGAGAGGCAAAGGAATCATTTCTTATACAGTTTACTTTCATCACTTGTACGTCAACGAGCACTTTTGGTGATCAGGCAGGTTGAAAACTCAAACGGGCTCGAGGCCTATAGACAACTTGTCCAGCAGAATGAGCCGATGACAAAGAACAGGAGTATGGGACTCCTCAACGCCATTATGAATTGGCCTACGTTTTCAGCTAAGACATCCTTGATGCAGCAGGTGTTGCGTTTGGAACATGCTTTTGCTGAATATGAGCGACTTGGGGCAAAGTTGAACGAGAACCTCAAGACGGCCATTCTCATGCGTTGTGTAACTGGACAGTTGAAAGTGTGGTTACAACTTCAAGTGAATGAATCAACAAACTATGCAAAGGTCAGAGAAATGGTTTTACTGTATGACTCCTCAACGACAAAGTGGACAGAACAGATGGTTTTGGGGAGTGACAACACGATGTCTTCTACAGATGGTCCTGTGCCGATGGAGATAGATCGAGTGGAGTCCAAGGGCAAGAACAAGGGAGCCAAAGGCAAATCCAAGAACAGCCCCAAAGGCAAGTCAAAAGGAAAAGGAAAAGCAAAAGATGGTAAAGGCAAGGGAAAATCCTTTGACCAAAAAGGCTCTAAGGGAAACGTCAATGCACAGAATGACAGATCCAAGGGCAAAGGTAAAGGAGATTCCAAAGCATGTTTTGTTTGCGGGCGACAAGGGCATTTAGCAAAAGATTGCTGGCATTCACCGCATGTGAGACAGGTTGGTTCTGACATGATGCAGGGTACAACAACAACTGCACAGGGATCACCATCCTCATCTTTGGGTGGAATGTCAAGCGTTTCTCACCAACAGCCAGTGACGCCGTCGCCAGCAACTCAGTATAAGGTAGCAAGAGTTTGTGAGGTTGATCCAGAGAGCGAGATGATTTTTGACATGCGCAGTGCAAGTCCCTCAAGTGTTCATGGTGGTGTTCATGCAATCTATCATTACATTGGGGATTCTGGTGATGATGCTTTTGATGAGTGCTTTTTCAATGGATCAGTACGGACAATTTCAAATGATGGAGTTGACAGTAACCGCCTGGAAGAAGTTCACCATATCCTTCTGGACAGTGGAGCAGATGCTTCCATTTTCCCTGCAAGTCTTCTGGGACGTGGGAAGCCAGCAGCGAGCTCAATTGGTCGTTTGGTCGATGCCCAAGGAGTTGAAATTCCAGTAGAAGCCACACAAGATATGGAAATTGCTTTACAAGACATGAATGGACGTTTGATTCTCTTGCGTGAAACAGTAGCTGTATCTGACAGAGTTTCTCAACCAATTTTGAGTTTTGGAAAGATGCTTGAGAATGGATGGGGAATCGACGGCAACCAGCAAATGCTTGTTCACACCTCAGCTGGAGCAGCCATCCCACTGGAATTGCAAAACAAGTCAATGGTTGTTCATGGCAGCATTCGAGTTTTGAGTGAACAATGTGCACCTGCAGGGAATTTCCATGTCAGGGCAATACAGGCTGATGTGAATGCAGACGTTGTCAATGGCTCAGTTGGTTGGCAGCTTGATGCACGTGGATGCGGCATTGGTCGTCATTTCTCAGACCATCACCAAGACCCATTGCTAGTGAAACCAGATATCAGTGGACAGTTTTTTCGAACTACCCTGGTGGAAGGTAATGACAAAAGATGGTATGTCATGGAGCTTTGTGAACAGTTGCAAGGGCTGGTACAGCTGGATGCTCAGTTTTACGAGATGCATGGCCGCAGGAACATCATTACCTTCATCACTGATGCTGAAAAGGATCCTCTTGTTATGGGTTTTTCACTGGTGGATGAACAGCCTGAGAATTTTCCGGTTGAACCAGAGTTGGAACAAGATGTTGCAATTGCGGATGATGCAGAAGTTGCCATTGAAGGCAGAGACATACCAGAAGGTCAGATCGTTGTGAAACCTATCCCTGAGGATGAGGTAAATGTGAATGGAGTGCTGCTCAGGGAATCCAGTACGCTAGCTACGCTACGTGCAGGATGCTCTTTCTACGGAGTTTCAACCTCAGGTTCAAAGCAGAAATGTTTCAAGCGTTTGATTGAACATTCGAAGAAACTGGAACTTGAAGCAGTGATGGCAGCTGCAAAAGAAGCTCAGAGCCAGCAAGAGAGACACCCACTTGCACCGGTCTCAGCTGAGATTCCATCTGAGTACGAGCAATCGCAACACAGATTGACTCATGTCCCTTACAGGGCTTGGTGTCCATCATGTATTGCACACCGCGCTAGAGCGGATAGGCACGAACGCACTGGAGAAGCGCATGCAGGAGAGGTTCCAACAGTCAGTTTTGACTATTTCTTTACAAAGTCTGATGGTCTTGGTGGTGAACATGATGAAGCAGAAAAGATTACATCACTGGTGGTAGTGGACAGCCAGACGGGCTTTGTTTCATGCATACCACTGGAAGGAAAGTCACAGCTAGACCATGCAAACAGAGAGATTGTCAAGTTCATTCAGATGTTGGGCCATTCAGAGGTGATCCTGCATTGCGACAATGAGCCATCGATTCTTCAGTTGAAAAGGTTGGTTTTGAAGACGCGTCAAAGCATGGGCCTTAAAACACGTGAGACGTCAGCAGTTGCATACGACAAAGGAAACAGTCTGGCAGAGAATGCAATTGGAAGAATCAGAAGCCTAGCATGCACGTTGATGCATCAGTTACACGGGCGCATCGGGATCCAACTTGAGACATCAAATGCAATTTGGAGTTGGGCCCTACGACACTCAGCTTGGCTGATCTCAAGGTTCTCTGTGATCAGGGGCGCTACGCCCTATGAACTGGCTTTTGGAAGGGCGTATTCTGGAGAGTTGTGCGAGTTTGGTGAACCAATTTTTGGGTTCGTGATTCCAGCTACAAAAACAACAGCGAAATGGAAAAGGATGCTGTTTTTGGGGAAGGCCGACATTCAAAATAACTATGTGGCATTTGATGGTCAATCAATCCTCTTGACACGAAGTGCACGAAGGATCAACACAAGCTGGAGGAGCCACATGGCATACTACTTACATTGTCGATGTTTTCCCTGGCAGTACAAGGCTGGTTTTGGATCCAGAATTTTGCCAACAATGAAGAAGCCGGTGCCAAAGTCAGTGGCCTTTGATATGCCTCTTGGTCCAGTGGAGGGAGGCAGTGATCCAGTATGCAGAGCAGGAGAAGAAAGCAGAAGAAGAACAGGCTGGAATGGCAGCCAATGATCCCTTGAGCCTTGCGTTGCGTGAAAAGCTTGGTGAAGGTGTTGCAGGTGAGTTGGAAGGGGCTCAGATCATGGATGAAGAACCAGACCATCCAGTATCAGCTGCGCCTTTACACATTGCAGCTGACAATACAGTGCCTATGGAAGATCCTGGATTAGCAGTTCCAGTGACACCGCCTCGAGACCACATTGAGATTGACAGCCCACGAGAAGCTGCTCCATCGCGTCCAAGCGATCATCCAAGTGAAGAACTGTTGAAGAAACAAAGAACAGAAGAGGCAAAGCGACAGCGCATCAACAGACTGAAACTGGAATATGAAGAGAGGTTGAGCGCAGTGAAGATTGCCTACAAAGAATACTTTACTATGGATGATTACACAACTGACTTGGACACAGACAATCAGGTGGATGACAGCGATGACTGGGTTGGAGAAGATACAGTGATTTTGTCAGGCATTCCTGAGTCACTTTGGTCTGACGCTCCAATTGACCAACGTGCGCCGGACCCGCCTGAAAAATGGATTGATGACCTTGCAGATCGAGTTGAAATCCAAAGGCTTTGCAGCATGCAGGTTTTAGTGCCACGAGATGCTTTTCAGGGAGAAATCACTGGCAGTTTAACAACGAAAATGGTGCGAGACTGGAGACTCAAAGTTTTTGGAGAAGGAGACCAACAACGCAAGCGCTGGATGCGCAGATCTAGGCTGGTGGCAAGGGAATTCGCAACAACAAAACGGCTGGATACGTTTTCCCCCGCTACGGGGGCACACACGTCAAACCTCCTACAACTCAAATACCTTGGAATGAAAGGTATGGCTGCTGAGTCAAAGACAAAGGAGGAGTACGACGTCATCATGGGAAGTCTTGACGTGCGTGATGCCTTCTTACAAGTTGAGCAGGATGATCCAGTCCTAGTTTACCTTCAAGGTGAGCCCTTTGTCATCAAAAGGAATTTGCCTGGACAGCGTTTGGGAGCAAAGCAGTGGTTCTTATGTTTGAAAACCTTCCTCATGGAGGAGTTGGGATTCACTTTCTGCGCAGAGCAACCATGTTTGGCTCGAACACCCGAGGCAACCATTATGATCCACGTGGATGACATTTTGTTTGTGGGATTGAGATCGTTTTGGAATGACAAGTTTTTGAAGAAGATGAAAGAACGATTTACTGTCAGTCATGACGAGCTGAAGGGTGTTGGAAGTCACATCACTTTCTTGCGCAGGAAAATCATGGAAGTTGAAAATGGTTTGATCCTAGCTCCAGGGACAACAGTTGAAAAGGTTGCTGATGCGTTTGAGTCTGCGTTTGGCAGTGCCAGGTGTCAGAAACTTCCCAATGATCCAAGTTTGCAAATGCCTGATAGCTCTCAGAAACTTTCAGTTTCAGATGCAAGTGCATACAGGTCAATTGTTGGATTGTGTTTGTACATTGCCAGGGAACGCCCGGACCTTATGTACACGATCAAAGAACTGTCAGCATGCATGAGTTCACCAACACTTGCAGCACTTGCACATTTGCGAAAAATGATTGGTTACATGAAGGCAGTTGGAGATGTGGGAGTTCTTTTAGAGTACCCGCAGCCTGGTCAGGGAAGATTGGACGCAGGAGGAGTTTCAGAATGGATTCTTGAAAGTTTTTCAGATGCTGACTGGAGCTCTAATCGAGCAACAAGGAGATCAACATCATGTGGGGTTCATTACATCAACGGTTGCTTTATGTTTGCAAGCAGCAGGAGTCAGAAGGTAGTGTCGTTGAGCTCTTGTGAGAGCGAATTGCGCAGCTTGATCAGTTGCGCATGTGACAGCCTTTTCATAAAAGCCTGTGCAACGTTTGTGCTTGGAGAACCACCACAACATGTTATATACACCGACTCAAGCTCAGCACGACAATTAGCATGTCGGCAGGGTGCAGGAAAAGTGAGGCACTTGTCAGGGAAGCTGCTTTGGATTCAGGAGAAGACGGCAGATGGAAGCTTTCAACTACGTCAGGTGCCCACTGCAAGCAATGTTGCCGATATTGGCACAAAAACACTGAGCAGGCAGAGGCTGTTTTACCTTTTACATGAGTGCGGATTGGTTTACATCACAGACCTCACAAGGGTTGGCGCAGATGAGTTTGCAATGCAGAGTGAAAAGATGGTACACTCCAAACAACTGAAACAAATCACAAAGGCGATTCTCAGAATGAGCATAGCCATGGGTATAGCTGGGGGTCTTGAGCCTACTAGAGTGGGTGCGGCAGCTCAACAATGCGAGCTTTCACAACAGGACTCCAAACATAATGCCTGGTTGATGTTTTCACTGGTCGTTTTTGGAATTTGCGTGGTTACAGTGGTTTTCAAACTTACGCTGAAAACATGGAGGTACTTGGAACAGCGTTTAGGTTTTTTGGAAACTGCAGTACGTGGAATTACAGGTGATGTGGAACAGATTCAAATCCAACTTGCAGACCACTATGACTATGCGGCTGAACTGAATGCTCATATTGATGAGTGTAGCAGCATGACACATGCCTTGAGCGACAATCACTTGGCCTTGTTGGCAAGACAACAAAGTTTGGAACAGGAGATGTTGGAAGGATTCAGAAGTGGAGAAGAGGCAACAAACTGTGTCCGCTATGGACTCATGGAATTTGGCGGCTTCACAAGATTTGCGTCTCTTACTGGTGAACAAATCAGACATATGATGACTCAGGAGCGGGGCAATTTCATGCTCTGGAATATGAAAAACCGTACAGAAAATACAGATCCAATTGAAGAAGTTCCAGGACATCTTGAGCAAGCAGAAGAAGAATCACCGACGTCAGATCCAGAAACTGACGGAAATGATGGAGGAAATCCACCATCCAGGTTGGAGAGGCTTCTGCACAACATGCGGTCAGATCAGAATGCTGCATTAGCCAGAGAGATGTGGCACGATGCAAGCGAGATACAGCATGCAATAGTGGCCGCATTGGAAGCTTCATCGACTTTAGCTGGATTGACTACAGAGACAGTGAACAGAATCAGGAATGTGTTCCAACGGTTATAGCGTTATCACAGGAACAGAGGCAGTGATGAAACACGTGACCGTTATAGACTGTATGTCGAAGACATGGACAGCATGATGGTGTGAATTCAATTTTGGAATACAAGCAATGCAGAAACAGAGAAAAGTTCTGATTATGCGTTGGAGAAGGCAGCAATATGTTGCCAAAAGAGCTTAGCGCTCAAGTGGCAAAGGAGGAGTGCGAAGTACTGTGCAGCCTACTCACATGACCCATGCACAAGGATGACACGCACAAATCATGATGAAAGATGCAGTTGTCACTACATGTCATTACTCATGGAAACCATGAGGACTTGATGCATCCGAGACCCCTTTCGCACAAAAGAATGCGCGCCGCTGTTGGCCGTTTGTTCGCAGGATGGATGTCCAAACTGCATCGTGAGGCAACTGCTGGGCTAGTATTGCGTTGATCAGCTTCACTGTGTGTGGGATGCGATGCGTCCACGTTGTGACACCGCTGAAAGAGCCATGCTGATACAAACCAATGACAACCGAGTTTGTCTTTCCTTGGCTTGCTTCATTGGCCTGACGTGGCGCAAATCGGTCTGCATAGGGTAGCTGTGAAACAAGTGCTTCAAGAACACCAGGCAAATCTTTCTCAGCTAGGACATGGAATTCAGACAAATAAGCCTTTGCGACTTCTTCAAGGGCATGTGCTTGAATTTCTCTGATCCTAGCTGAGGCCGGAATGGCTTCTGGCTCCAAACACAGCATCCTACTGCACCACACGTCTCCTTCTTCTGCAGCATCAACTTCGTCCGCTCGGGTGAGCGTGGACCACACTGCTTCCTCATCTTCTTCAGCCGACCCCGCATTCAAACTTCCACATTTTTGCGCTACTGCACCTCTCTGGAAGCTTTTTGCCAACTGCTTGCGAATACCCTTGAAATCTTTCCATTTCAAATAAGGCAAATCATGTCTCATGACGCAGGTGACTTTGTTTCCAGACGGTGCTACAAGCTCTACTGCAGCCGGCTTCCAAACAACCTGATATCCAAGCTCTTGCACGAGGCGACTGACGGGCAAAATCCAAGGAGTTTTGGCATGGGGCTGACTGAACTTTCTTGGCAAAACAACTTCGCCCTGGCATGTTTTCCACCCTTGGCGCATTTCTCCACTGGCAAGGGTCACATTTAGAGGCGTTGCTTGGCCGAGCTCTTTTTCCACCTCCTGGTCCCAGGGTCGCAAAACTTGATTTGCTCCAGAATCAACCAGAACCCATGGCAAGGGGTCTTTCACCATCGCAGCATCTACGGACTGCAACCTTGCTTCTAGATCGCTCTGAACGTGCAACATGGACGCGAGGACTTCCACACTTGGCGTCGGCGCCTTTGCTTCAGCAGTTTTTGCTTGGACCTTTGGTTTGGCCTTGCCTTTTCCTTCACCTTTCCCTTTGCCATCACCCTTTGAACCATCTCTACCTTTAGGAGATCCCTTTTGCTTTGGCTGGGCCTTGCTGGGTGTCTTAGGTTCTGCTTTACTGGGCTTGTCTGGCTTGACATGCTCATACGGGCATGGGTTACGCGAGCAACCTCCGGGTTTGGCGAAGAAATGGCAAGGCTTTCTTTTGGGAGATTCACGCACAGCATTGATACCTATACCTTGGGCACTTGAACGTGTGCGCTCATCCTGTTCTAACATCATCAACTCCTGTTCAACCTGCTGCTCGAAAACTAGAACGCCTTGCTCGGTCGGCTGGCGAACTTCAGAGGCAAGGCGGGCAGCCTGAAGTGCAAACCTGAGCGACTCATGCTTCCGTTCCATACTGGCAACGATCTCTTCCAAGGCCATTAGAAGTTCAGTGGGAGGAGGCTGGGAAAGACCAAGGCGAGTGAGCCTGTGCTTTGCACTTCTCCACAATCGGAGCCTCGCTCTGCAGTCTGCAGCTGACACGAAAGCACCACCAGGGCGTCGAACAAACTCAAGCAACGACCTGCGGTCTTCCTTGCCTCCGGGCGCGCACCATTCCAGTGCTTGGTGAACCAGTTCCAGGCTTGTCGGCGCCCGGCTTGGATGAGCTTCTAGCATTGGCCGTTTGATTTCCTCAGGCAGCGCAGCCATTAACGCAACCAACAACTTTCCTTCCAACTGTTCACTTCCTTGTGGCAAAGTCGAGAGGCCTAGCGAGCCATCTGCTGCAACAGTGACACGCTCGGCAATGCTCAAGCTTTGATTTCTGCTGTAGACATCGCGAGCTTTTGCAAGCACAAACCTCCAGTGCGACTCCATACCCTTTCCTACGGCAGAAGCGGTGATGGACATCTGCTGAAACCAGAGGTCTAACGCCATGCACTTCTCCCATGCTCTGTCACCTGTCAAGCTCAGCGCAGGACTTTGTTTCATGTACTTATAGTCCCCAAGGCCAACATTTCCTTCAGAAACTGCCATTGATGCAACTGCATGTGCTTGGGCGTTGGGCAACCCTGGCGGGCACTGCCAACCTTGAGACTGACCTAGGCTGGACTCGGACACTGACTCTGGCACGCCACCCATTCCGCCAAGAGCGGCACTACCACCATGACCAACATCACTAGCACCAACATGAGACCATGAAGCTGTTGCAACTGAAACACTTGGCTCCTTTGCTTGAGGAACTGCTGGAATGGGTGCAGCTGCAGCTGCTGGGAGAGGACCGGCAGAGCTTGACGACTTTGCCGGGGGCGCACGTGGCTCTATCCTTGCGAAAGGCAACGGCGGCACTTCAGGAAGGTTCTGCACGGTGCGGTCAGAAGGCTGGTTGGCCTGTGGAAGACTACATGAGATGACTTCTGGGCTCATTACAAAATGCTCTGGCCTACGGTTTCTCGGGGTCATGCAAGCAAGGTCGGGCAAATCATGCTCTAGAGCATTTCGGGCAACATCACACTGAGCAGCGACCAACTCATCAAGCTGATTTGCAACATGGTTCATCATGTCTTGAAGGGCCTCAACCCGAACATGCAAGACGCTTGTGTCATCACTGGCACGAACATGCTGCGCAACAACGTCATGCAACGCATCACATCGAAACTTCAGGGACTCAACTTGCTGGCACTCTTGTTGAACATGACTAAGCACTGACCGTTGGTTGGACACCTCTATTTCTAAGGCGTTCAGTCTTGCGACAACATCTCTACACAAGTTTTCCAACACTGTCACCCTACCTGTCAAGTCAATCATGTGTTTCTCTTGCGCAGCTAAGTCGGCCTGAAGCTGCTCACGCACCTGATCGCACAAACTACGAGGAATCTGCTGAACTGCTTCACCAAGGACCTGGGTCCTTCTGAACAACTCCTGGATCAGAATTGCTGCATCTTGCTGGCTTTGCGCCGTCTGATTTGCCCATGCATTCATCTGATTGAGAAGTTCTGGTTCAATCGTCAGCTCTTGCATCAACATAGATCGCACATGAACAGGTCCAGATGCGGAGTCGCCAGGGCCCAACGCTCTTGCAGCGTTGGGCTCATAACCTGTTAATTGATGAGGACCCTGTTCATGTTCCATCAACCCTCACAGCATGCACGTGACACTCACTCCTTTTTCAAACTTGAGCCAAAATGGCTACGCAAAAGTACACTTCTGATTTGTGCGTGTCGCTTTCCATCTTTCACACTTCTCGATTTGTGCTCTCTCCATGCGTTCCATTCTTGAGTCATGCTAATCTTCTCCGTATTGTTCCTGGCCTCACATGTCACAAAAAACACAAGCAAGACAGCAACAGCTTTGTGTTGCCATCCTCTCCCCAGCGCAACGCCGTCCTCAAAGTTGTGGTGAAAACGGGGAGGGGCGACCTCGTCGGCGATGTGTTGCCAATCAGGCGGTTGCCAACCGTAGTTTTGGATGGCGGTGGCTGCGCGTTGGGTTGCTTCCAGCGCGTGTGACCGTGTGTGGTCAGCTTGCAACTGTTGAAGTATCTGTGCGAATGCTTCCGGTGCTTGTTGTTGTAACGCCGGGATGGCGTCGGCCCATGAAGCCCAATAGGCGGAAGGTGCCAGAATGGTTGCCGAAGCCAAGCCAACCCCCGCCGTTGAGAGGGAGGTGGGCGATTAAGGTCTGTGAGGCAGGCTGCAACAGCCGTATCGTGTCCTGTGGAGAAGGCTGCTGTGATGTTGAGGGGGAGCATGCGGAGATGGTAGTGGCAACGCGGGCTGGCGCAGAACAGGAGAAGCAACCAGGCGGCCTGCAAGCCTTCGAGGTTTGGAAGGCGCTGGAGCAAGAAGTTGTGTTGGTCCCTGATGTGCTGAAGCTGCTGGAACCTGTACGCGTCACTGCCGACCGGGGTTCCTGAAACCAGGAGCCCTTGTTCGTGCGGAGAGGCTTCGTTGCCGCCGACCCAGACGTCCGGCCCCAAAGTCTGGATGTTTCGGGGGGTTTGGTTTGCTTGATTCCAGACACGTGTTTTGCCTGCGTTGAGTTGGATGCGCGCTTTGTGGAACAGGTGGTGTTGCAAAAGGTCGTAGACTGGGCGCACCCGATGTGGCGGGAGAACCACATATACATCGTCGAGGAAAGCGACCAAGGTTTCCCCCGGCTGGAGGTTGCTGTGAACCGTTTGGAGGGTTGCTCTCTGGCCAAGGGAGAAAAGCATGCGGATGTAGTGGCATAAAATTGCCGAACAAAGGGCAAGCAAGTGTTGGCCCCCTCCCACCTCCGCAAGTGCTTGTAACCGGCTGGCGCGCGCTATGGTGTCATGAGTTCCGATGCCATCAATGGAGAGAATGGAGCTGGTTGGCGCAAGTTCTGTGAGGGACGTGATTGTATGGACGACTGCCTCCTACCCAGCATGGGTGGACAACGCATCCTAGTGGGAGCTGCACGCCTGCTGGAACGTGTGGGCGTGGTGTTGGGCTAAGCTGCGTGCCACCACTCGGCGGAGAAGATCGCCGACGACAATGCCCCGGAACCGACAATTTGGTTTTGACAAGGCCACTAACCGCCCGAGACCTAAGGCTGCACTGATTGCTGGGGGGATGTTTGCCTGTGCCGAGCGTGTGGCTACAGCGACAAAATTGTTTGTGATACTTTCCTCATCTAAAATCAGCCTCAAAGTTTCGGCCGTGAGGCCGGAAGGGCCTGGGGCGGCGCCCTTACGTGCCCGGCGGACATTGGCCAGGTTTGTGGGGCTGGCAGGCTGGAATTGGAGAACGTGTTCCGGTATCGGCTGGTATGGTTGGGCTGGGCGGTGTGCTGGGTCCCGAAGTTCTTGCAAAGTTGCTTCTTTGTGGGGTGCCAAGGACCCTGCCGTGAGTGCTTGTCGGGCTGCCGGTAGTTCACCTTGGTGGACTAGCTGGCGGGCTCGTCGGGTTTGTTGTTGGGTTGTTGGGGCCTGTTCTGTTGGTGTGCTGTTGTTGGTCGTGCTGTCTTGTGCTGCTCGCAGCAGGGCCAGCCATTCCCCAGTTTGGAAGGCTGCGATCCGGGCGTGCCATTCAGGTTTGGGAAGTGTGCGCACGCCGGTCGGACGGTGGAGCAACATGCGGGGAAGGAGGAGCCACAGTTTCCACGCTCGAACGCTTTGCTGCTGTGTTTTTGCTTGCTGTATGCCAAGCCCAAAGCATGACGGACGCGGCCTTTGAGGAAGGGTGATGGGGACTGGAACCCGGAGAACTTGGTCTTCAGCCGTTTGCAGATCCACGCCGTCCAGGGTAGCCAAAAAATTGTGGAATTGCTGGCGGTTAGCTGGGGTCGTGCTAGTGTCGGGTTCTGCTGGTGCCGTTTGTTAGTTGAGTTGATTCTCCCTGAAATACATTGGCGTTGGGTGGTACTTGCCTACCTACCCCTGTGGGTATTTATCTTTGGGAATGGTTCTGGAATGGTTTCCCGTTTGGCCAATTGTGTGAGGTACCAGCTACTGCAAGGGTAAACCCCTTTGGAACTGTTGTATGCTTAGCTAGCTTAGATAGTTTAGATAGCTTAGATAGCTTAGATAGCTTAGATAGTTTAGATAGCTTGGATATTTTCATTTGTTGAAATAGTTTAGATTCGTTCACTTTTTTCACAGGCATTCGTCTACTTGTAGAAGAACAAAACATGGCAGAAACACTTTTTAGCTGATTTGATTATCTCTGAAATTCATTGGCATTGGGTTGTACTTGCCTACCTACCCCTGGGGGTATTTATCTTTGGGAAGGGTTCTGGAATGGTTTCCTGCTTGGCCAAACGTGTGAAATACCAGCTGCTGCAAGGGGAAAAAATTTTGGACCATTTGCATGCTTACGTAACTGTCTTTTGTTCATTTGTTGCACAGGCACTGGTCCACTTGTAGAAGAACGAAAAATTGCAGAAACTGTTTTTAGCTGATTTGATTATCTCTGAAATTCATTGGCATTGGGTTGTACCTGCCTACCTACCCCTGGGGGTATTTATCTTTGGGAATGGTTCTGGAATGGTTTCCCGCTTGGCCAAACGTGTGAAATACCAGCTGCTGCAAGGGGAAACCATTTTAGACCATTGTATGCTTAGATACCTTACATATGAGCATTTGTTGCACAGGCACTGGTCTACTTGTACAACAACAAAGATTGGCAGAAACACTTTTTAGCTGATTTGATTATTTCTAAATTCATTGGCATTGGGTTGTGCCTGCCTACCTACCCCTGGAGGCATTTTCTTTCGGGAAGCGTTCTGGAATGGTTTCCCGCGTGGCCACACGTGTGAAATACCAGCTACTGCACCGGGAAAAAAATTAAACCACTTGCATGCTTAGGTAACTTTCATTTGTTCATTTGTTGCACACGCACTGGTCTACTTGTAGGGGAACAAAACATGGCAGAAACTGTTTTTAGCTGATTTGATTATCTCTGAAATTCATTGGTATTGGGTTGTACCTGCCTACCTACCCCTCGGGGTATTTATCTTTGGGAATGGTTCTGGAATGGTTTCCTGCTTAGCCAAACGTGTGAGGTACCAACTACTGCAAGGGGAAACGTTTTTAGAACTGTTGTGTGCTTAGTTAGCTTAGTTAGCTTAGATAGCTTAGATAGCTTAGATATGTTCATTTGTTGCACTGGCATTCGTCTACTTGTAATAAAACATAAATGGCAGGAACACTTTCAGCTGACTTGATTATCCCTGAAATTCGTTTGTCTGTCACTACAACTGTTTCCAGTGGGGAAAATTTCTACCTACCAGTTTGCCGCTCACTTCACCTATCGGGCCTTTTCGTTCAGAGATGTTGAGCTAGACAATATTTGGCCCACGCCTTTTCGGAATTAAATCAAAAGAACCGCCCAAATGCATACAAATCTCGAGCAAATGCACGTACGTTTTCGACGCGGGATTTTGCAGCCTCTTGTGACACAACATGGAAAAACCACTTTATGTGTGCCTCAGGTGACAGCAAAAGAAGCAAACATGCTAAAAATATTTTTAAAAAAACGTAAGTTGTTGAGTGAATGCAAAGGTAAAGGTACAGCTAACCACTTCAAAACTTAGCTGAACCCACAAGTTCCCCCAGTGATAAATGTTGTTACCATGTACAGAGATCAAGAAACAAACTGAACTGTGAATTTGACATTTTTTTACCGTGTACCTGTATATACAGTAATCCTTCTGTGTTTTTGTGCCGAATGGCATTGGTTCGGCAATCTTGTTGCGACATAATGCAATCGAGCCTTGTAAATCACCAAAACCATAGTTTCAACAGGAGGATCGAACTGGCAAATTGCGTTCAACCACCAGCTCACTAGGGATCACAAATACCTGCACAAACCTTGGACCATATATCATCATATTCTATTGTAGAAGCTTCCAAGGTTCTACAATGTTTACGGGACCGGAGGTGCTACATATATAATATTTTTTTCATTCTAGAACCCTCCGTGTTTATCCCCAGGGGGGAGCATTCTAGAACCTTCCAACTTGAGGGTATCCTTCCTCATCATCGACGTCATAGTTGAGCACTGTTTCGCGTGTGGTGTGTTTGATGCAGATCAAAGTCTCGAATGAATTGTTAATTATGAATTGAAAGTTATCAAAACCATTGGAAAACGCAATGGAAATGTTTCTTACCACTTACATCCAACGGTTTTTTGTGTTCCAAACACTGGAGGATGGTGACGATAAACTCAAGGAATGCACGTGTTTTGGTTTCTCTACAATGTCAGCCTTCCTCGACATTTGGTCCTAAAAACCCCCACGTGGTTTTTTCAGATTCCGGTTTTCACCATTCCAATTTTTAAAAAATACAAGTTTCCGACTTGCAAATTCCATTGGGACCCTGCTTGGGTTTTTTTTGAAACCCCACTGGCACGTTCTGCCGTCCAATGCGTGTCTCTTAAAATTCGTCATGTCCGTCGACTGTGAAATGTTTGCGCGCAAAGTCGGCTAGCGCGCGGAAAACATATTGTCCTTCTGCGGCGTGGAACATCTTGGTTTAGCAAACGCACGCGATGTCAAAGGTACGGCCCATTGTTCCTTTATGTCATATAATTTAAACATGACCCGTTGTTGGTTTCGGAATAGTGTGAAAATGCATGTGGTCGGCAGGTTGACGTGAAAACCTATGAAAAAAACACATGTTTGGCCTTCATCGTTTGCTAAAGCATTTTTTTATAAAAAACAACTAGTCACGGTTAATTTTCGTGATTCTTTCCTGGACCACCTGGACCCGAACACCGAAAGAATCTGGACAAACAAAATATTAAAAAAAACACTCCGCTGATACTAAAAGGTGGCCACGAAACGTCAACCAATTGGCAGTGAGAAAGCAAAGGTTGCAAGTGTCCATCTGTCATTGAGGAAAACCTGCAAACGTCATAATTTTTGGCACCACTGCCGCTGCCTATCCGCAAAGTGAGCCCAGCAACCAGCGCGCACACCAAAGTCCAATAATTTTACTTCGTGACAAATTGTATAAGTTTTTGACATCTCATCTGGAACAATATGTGTCAATTTCCTCCTGTTCTTACATTTTGTTGCGGCAGTCTATTTAGCATTTATTGCGACATCTTATCCTGATATCCTGCCTCCTTTCTGGCATTTTCTCTGCCATTTTATCCCGTATTTCTTGTGATGTTCTATGTGGCATCTATTATGTTTTTTTTCCAGCATCTGTTCTGGCATTCTATCTGGCACCCTTCTCCAGTGTTCTGTTTTGATGTCAGGTTTGGTCTGGCATTCCAGGCGGGTGTTCTGGAACCAAGGTTGCTCTTGTTATTGGTTACACGGGGGCTCGGGGGCCCTGATACTTGACATATTTTAATTTTTTGTGCATGCGTCTCATACATTGATGTTGTTCTACATGAAGATGTGGTTCATTTTGTTCTTGTGACATGGAGATGTTCGACCAGGTCCTTTATGGTTCATCTTCGTTGGAGTGACATAGGTGTTGATATCCTAGGTGTTGATATCCTGGGTGTTGGTTGGGTCGGTTTCGGGGGAGGTGGTGGGTGTGTGATAACGTTCTTGACAGTACGCTCTTCATGGTTCATCTTCATTGAAGTGACATAGGTGTTGATACGCTGTGCACTTGTGGTGGCACGCGAGTTGATATATTTGTTTATGGTTCATGTGCATGAAACATCATGAAACGACATAGGTGTTGATACGCTGCGCACCTGTGGTGGGACGTGAGTTGATATGTTTGCTTCTGGTTCATCTTCATTGAAGTGACATCGGTGTTGGTACGCTGTGCACTTGTGGTGGCACGATATAGGTGTTGATACGCTGTGCACGTGCGGTGATACGTGAATTGATATGTTTGTTTTTGGTTCATCTGCATTGAAAAGGCATAAGTGTTGATGCGCTGTGCACTTGTGGTGGTACATGAGTTGGCATGTTTGTTTATGGTTCATCCTCATTGAAGTGGCATAAGTGTTGATACGCTGTGCACGTGTGGTGGCACGCGAGTTGATATGTTTGCTTGTGATTCAGGTAGTTGAAACCACATAAGTGTTGCTACGCTGTGCACTCGCGGTGGTAGGTGAGTTGATATGTTTGCTTTTGGTTCATTTGTGATGGCACATGACTTGATATGTTTGCTTGTGGTTCATGCACATGAAGCGACAAGGGCGTTGATGCGTTGTGCACTTGTGGTGGTACGTGAGTCGGTATGTTTGTTTATGGTTCATGTACATGAAGCGACATAGTTGTTGATAAGCTGTGGTCATAGTGCAAAGGTTTCATTTGTGGCCGTGTAAAGGCACGCACCAATGGCCTGCCCAGCCCACAGTTGTTCAGCCAAGCAAACCACCAGCTGTTGGCCACGGAACTGAAAATTGAGGATAAAAACATTCTTTCTCAAAAAAATATGCCAAATAGGGTTTTGAAAATGATGGGGCGCAGAATCTCCTGCAAATATCATTGAAGGTGTGTTTTGCCGCCCGTCCTCATGACATGTCGTTGCTATTTTCAAAGTAACGATGTTCACAAAACACTGCGAGGGTTGAAAAATCATGAAAAATCCATAGCACACTGCTGCTGAAAATGTTGATTTTGTAAGGGGCCTCGGGCCCCCGTGTTACCTTTGTTTTTCACCCCGCCTGCGCCTTAAATGGGCTGCCTGCGGACGCGCATGCGCAAGCTGAAAGCAAAGTATCTTGCCATTCTCCATAATTTTCATTCCATCAATGTTTCTTGCGTTCAAAATGCTCTATGGGCAGCGCCCAGTGCCTACTAAAATCTAGCCTTCGCGGTTCAGGCCCACTAAGATCTGGAGTTTGGGGTTCAGGTCCGGCAGTGCTCACTGACATCAGGATCTGGAGCTCGCAATTAAGGTCCGGCAGTGCCACCGCGATCTGGAGTTCGCTGTTAGGGGAAGAAGGCTGTTGGAAAGAGGAAGGAGGAAGTAACTGTGATAAAATCCAGAGACCCTCACCTGGCAGGTGGGGAAAAAGAAAATGTTGTTGGAAATGGGTTGGGGTAGGCAGGCGATGGCGGATGAGGTAAAATTAAATGACGTTCGTGAACTGCTTCGTGTGCGATCCTTTGGTCAGGATCTACGGTTGCCACGTTGAAGGAAGGCTGGAGCGGATGTGATACTCTTCAATCGTTGTTGCTTCGTCTGTGATTGTTTTCCTGCAGTTAACGGAAGATACACGGTTGCTACACTGACGGGAGCGGGGTGGATGTGATAACTTTCGTGAACACTTGTTTCGTCTATGATTGTCTCTCTGAAGATGCTGCTTCGTCCATGTTTTTATTGCGCCAAAACAATTTGAAGGGGTGAGGGTGGGGGTAGCCGGAGGGAAGCACAATAACGCCCGCGAACTGTTATAGTGTTTATTTATTTTGCTGAAGGTGCGATTCCCTGAAGTCTTGTTTCCTTCCTGAAATGAAGCATGAGGCGTTGTGAAACGCTCCAGGTCAAAAAGCCGACTGCCACGGCTTTTAAGGAGCAAGGTGCGTAGCCAGCGTGAACACAACAGACTGTTGGAATGTACATTTTTTTGGAGGGACCGTACTACCTGCATAGCAGATTCTTAGTTTCAATCCCCACTGAGAACGCAAAATGCATCAATTTACTGGCTGAATATGGGGAATTGTCCTTTGACATCCGGAAACTGACCAAAAAAACAAATACATAAAAAAAAAAAAAATGGGACACCCCGGTGACTGTTCTTTCCAACAGAAAGGGACACACACCCAGGAGTTCGAATAGTGAAATTTGTCTAGACCAGCTGAATTGGTGAAATTGCACGCATACTCCTCCAAGGCTTCTGGCTTGTGCCCTCTTTTGAAAACAAAGTGGTTTCAACTGGCATCAACGAATCGCGAATGATATCCTTGTGACGCGGCCGTGGCGTGGTACTCCGGTGGCGATGTAACGGACAGCTGAACCAACCAGAGCCAACGGCTGGACAGGCAATTGTCTCGCGTAAAACGTTTGGCCACGGCAGAGGCTGGAACGTAAGAGCAAGAGCCAAAGCAGCGCAAAACATCGTCGCTTCGTAGCATTGTAGCATATACATTATTTATAATTATAGTAATAATAATCATAATAATAACAACAACAACAATAGTAATAAATAATAGTAATAATAATAATAACAATAATAACAATAATAACAATAATAATAATGATGATAATAATAATAATAAAATAATCATAATAACAATAACAATAATAAACAATAATAATAATGATGATAATAATAATAAAACACTAATAATAGTAATAATAGTAATATATCATCAAATTATGTCCATATTCATAAATGGCATCGCTTCGTGTCGGATACTGTTCGCTCAACCCCCATAAAACTCTCTCCAATAGGAGAATCCGGCTGACGTTTTCGCCACCAATGTGTGCCAAACCTGTTTGCCCATGGGGAGATTTGCCTTCAAACAAATGCGATTTCGCTTTGTACACAAGGATGTGGAGTACTGCCAGGTCATCCAAGTTGCAGTTTTGATGAGGCAGTTGGATTTGGTGTAATTCTATATTGGTATAGATTCAGGCATGTGTTGCGCCGGAACACCGATGTTTCAAAAGGGGGTGTCGGAAGTACCTTGTTCTTCCTCGACCCATGAACAATAGAATCAACAGAATATTTTTTGTTGCAGAGCATACTGATGCCAAATTGATTAGAGCAGCCCTTTGTTCGTCCACGCGCGTTACACGGCATGAGTGCCTTCGGCACACCAGTACACTGCAATACATGTCTACAAATTGGCGGACTCCTTTTTCGCACCCTTAGCGTTTTGCCGCTGGGGTCAAGCTTTAGGTACGCCAACAATGGTCCATTTGGGAGACTGTGTCAAGCCAAAATGAAGAACCAGTGCATTTCGCTGCCACCCACACTCGACCACTGTTTGACCTTCATTGGTTGCTGCTGGGGTGGCGGCTTCTGTCAAAAGTTCATCGTGCTTCTCCCATGTTCCGGAACTGGGCGGCTGTTTCGGAACATGGAAAACGATCGCTGCTGGTCGTGCCAACAAAAAACCAGCAGGTAATGGAGGATGTAACTGCGGGGGCTCATGTGGGGATGCTTCTTTGGGCAGATATATAGTGTCACCAAACCCCAACGACAAAGCTTGGCACATATTGACATGTTGCAAGACGACAAAGCAGTGGACCACAGACTATCTACCGCCAGTGGGTCATGCAAGGTCCGGGCGTTCGTTCGTCAATTCGATGTTCGCGCCTAGGACGGTACTACGAACGAAGGTGCAAGTTCGTGCGAAAGGACGCGAAAGGTGCAAGCTTCGACATGGAGATCTCCTCTCAAATATAGATCTTCCTCTTTGGGTTTCTTGTCTGCTTTCCGCCTCTTCCTGCTATCATTTGTTCTCCTGTTTCGTCTTCTTCTCCTTCTCGTTCTTCTTCATCTTTTCCTTGTCTCTTTCTCTTTCTTGCTCTTCGATCGCAATTGTGTTGTCTATCGGAGTGGTGGTGCTGACGGTCCTGCTGTTGTTGTCACCTTCATGATGCTCATGATGCTAATGATGATCCTGACTATAATCATGTTGCTGGTACATTGCTGTTGTTTTGCGTTTGATATCGTTTGATGGTGGTGCCTCTGTTGCTCTGGCGCATCTTCGACAAAATCACGGCTGGATCCCAAAGGACTCTCCTCGTCTTGTTGCGTTCTGAGTCGGAGCGTTGAATGCCTGGTTCCCTTCGACTCAGATGTTTATTTGATGCATATAGTGCAACCTATGTGTCAAGCTACTTCAGGGGCATTCCCAAGCAATTTGAACTCAGTTTGTTGCGCATGCTGTGGTGAGATGCTCCGCACTTCTCCTTACATCAACAACTTCTGCAGCGGCACGCCTTTTGCGCCCTCCATAGACGATTCCAACGCTCCACCTGACAGATTGATCAGAGGATTTGGGGTACAACGGGTACAACCCATTCTTGGATCAAGCCATTTGAGGGAAATCGTTCACGGCTTCCACGTCGGAGCCTGCTGCCCTGCCGGTGGCATGGCATGATTGCTCTGGCTGACATAAATGCTGCTGCTGCTGTGTGCTGCTAGTGTCATGGCTATCAAGGACTTTTCAAATCCCCAAGCATTCCTACACGGCTTTCCAGCTTTCCAGCTTTCCAGCTTTCCAAGCCAGCTTTGGATCAAAGCTCGTGTACGCTGGAGTAGTTGGGATATGTTGGGAGGTTTGCGGCCGAAACGTTTGAAAGGCGCGGTGAGGTCAAGTTGGAGCTCCTCGGTGTAGTGTCCTTTTCGTTGCTTCGACGGAGCGCGGCAGAGATTTGCAAATACGTAAGGCAAATACATATGGATTTATATGCATTTATACGCAATGTAATCAGCAAAATGTGATTCCAAATTGGCAAACATGTGCTGTGTTTTTGTCCCACGAGGCAAACATGGCAATGGGACATCCTTACTCTTGATGTAAAGAAAAACATCCATGAATGGATGCGAACAGTGGTTTTTGCATTGCCATGTGCGAGTATCCCTCGTGATATCATCCAGTTTTTCATCCCCCTTGACAGTTGTTCATCACTGTGCTTGACGGATAGTCGGATAGCCATATCAAATGATAGCTAAATCACCAGAAATCCCGGATCAAATGATCAAATCCCTCCTGCAGCTGACATCTTTTTCCAGCTAGCTCGAGGTCCGCCTTGCTAGGCGTGCCAGTTTGCTCGGCAGCAACGCCGCCTCAACACGGCATGGACGGTTGGAAGATCCACCAGAAGTGGAACTTGCCGCTGGGAAGCCATCGGACTTTTTATGTCAGCTGCCAAAGGTACTGGTTGATTGGCTGAACAACTACGGTAACTCCCAAAAAGGATAGATAGATAAATACAATATAATACAATACTACTAAAAGAATGGTAAGTGACTGTTCTTTCTTTTTTGGGGGGGTGTCATACAAAAAACCTCCCTTGAAACCAGTCAAGGTTTGTGACCCATTTTGCTTCATCTCCGGGATTTCGGCCCAAATTATTCCAAGCTGGGCCACCCAAACCATCTCGGCACAGAGTCGCATCTCTGTACT
This sequence comes from Cladocopium goreaui, assembly GCA_947184155.2. Lineage (NCBI taxonomy): Eukaryota > Dinophyceae > Suessiales > Symbiodiniaceae > Cladocopium > Cladocopium goreaui. The sequence goes on from CAMXCT020002668.1 coordinate 148,810, forward strand.
CATGTTCACATCAGCTTCGACCACCTGGTGAGCGTTTCACGCCCTTTACGGTGAGCCCACCAAAAATCCACAGCAATTTGGTGATGTTGGACCCTTCCATGGCCTCAGGATTTCTCTGGCCATACTCCAGGATCTCTTCATATTCGTCCAGGGCCAACTTGTTCCTGGCAGCGATGTTGGGTTCCCATGGGATCAATGGACATCAAGGTTACCAACAAGACTTCTCAACCCCGGCATGGGATCACATTTTAAAAACACCACATCTTATGAAACAAAACAATAATATTGATCAATATTGATGTTGTTGCTTCATTTGTTTCCATTCAGAAGTGGATCAAGCAGCTATCATTGACCCTGGGTCCCCGAGCCCTTCAATCTGTTGATCCACAGAGATACCTGGCGTCAAACAGGTGGCCCTACATTTGCGTCAAACATTGGGAACCCCAACGTCCACGCTTCATACGTTCATCATGATTTTCCGCATTTCTATGTTCACGTAACGTCATAAAATTAGGTGTGTCCCTCCATTTCAGAACAAATCGAAGTACATTTAACAGTTCATGTGTATCAAATGCCATCAATATCCCCCAGTTCCATCTTTCTCGTGAAATCCGGATCTGGAGTGCTTCTCCAGAACATCAACGAACCCGCAAAACGATCATGCGGTTGGTCAACTTTTAGAAAACGAAGCTCCATTGGATGCCGCTCCAAACAGCTCCAAACAGCTCCCTCCAAACGCCACCAGCTACACTGAGCCCTCAGGCCCATCATTTTGGTGCGCAAGCGGGCTCGGTTCAGCTTGGCTTGGAGATACCTCAGCTCCGTCGGCTTGTCATAGGGCTGTCACCAGGGTTTTTTGGGGTCTTGTATTCGGATGTCATGGGATCTAAATGAATAAATGAATATAATCGAATATAATGGGTTGTACAAGGAGAGAATTGGATATGATTAGATATAGTGGGATATAGAATCAACACCCCATGGTCAACATGAGGAAAATAGTCTGAATCTAGATCTGTACCATGAATAGTACCTTTGCAGATTCAGATTCAGGTGGTGGTCAAAAATTTTAGAAGGCGCACGTGGACAATGATTGTCCCTCAGGGACGGTATGTCTTTCATGATGCAATAGATTTTGTTACTAATCTGTTTGGGACATGTCCAAGTTCCTACTGCTCCGAAACCAACCAAAACAAGAGCTCTGTATGTCTGTATGTCTGTATGTATGTATGTATGTATGTATGTATGTATGTATGTATGTATGTATGTATGTATGTGTGGGTACAACTCATCCAACACAGCATGAGGATTCGGTCAGGAGACTTTCTTCCTTCCAGGAAATGGTTGCGGATCATGTAACGCTGGTACAGTACGTTGCTGTTCAACTAGCTGGTATTCAAAAATTGGCACTTACACCCTCATTTTTGATGCCTACTTCATATATAACCCCTATAATCCTATGTATAACTGGGGATATAACCCATTTACGAAGTGGTGCCAGTGGTTGGGGAATCATCAGTGGATCCCAGGACTTGGCTCCCCGGACGCACTGGCGTGATCCCGTTCCACCTGATCCGCGCTCTTGCTGTCCTTGGCGTGAATGCTTCTCCGTCTTCCCGTCTGCGTACAGTAGCAGTGCTTAACAATCCTTATATATATATACATATATATATATATATACATATATATATATATGTATATATATATATGTATATATATCGCCGAAGGAAGTTTAGAAGTCAAACTTCCGACAATATGGACAGATGAAAAGCAGAGCTGGGCAGAGGCAGAGAGAAGAGAAGAGTAGAAGAGAGCAGATCAGAGAAGAGAAAGAGTCAGAAGAAAGAAGACGCAGATGCGCGAAAAGGTAGGAAAGTCGCGAAACACTGTGTTTTTCCAATGGTTTGTGGCTCCGGAGGGTCAAAAAGTAGGCTCGCTAAAGAAGCGGGTGCGGAGCCATCTGGCCAGATGAGAGATGAAAAAGTGCACGCCGTTGTGGCGCGAAGCACATGTCGAAGTCAAAATGTACAAAACACACCAGCGTCGGACCACTTTTGGAAGTTGAGATGTCGAAAAAGTGCACGCCATTGTGGCGCGAAGCACATTTCGAAGTCAAAATGTACAAAACACCACATGTTCGCGCCACTTTTGGAGGTTCAGATGTCGTTTCGCGTGGCAGGCGCAAGGGATTGCGCACCTTGTCAAAAGTGAGCAAAACGTGAGGGTTTTGTCGCATTTCCAAAAACCATGGCAGGCGTGGGACATTTGAAGAGGATCTGAAAAGATGCATTTCTGTGGCAGGCGCAGTACAGGAGAGATGCTAGGAGGCTAGGAGGTGAGGGTGCTGATTTCCTGAGAGGGGTTGCATTTTGGAGTATCAGATCTGTAGGTTTGCTAAGATGATTTTGCGTGACAGGTGCAGCACTTCGTATGACCTGGCATCCATTTGTCGTGGCAGGCCCAGTACTTTAGACAACGCATTGGTACGAGGCCGTCAGCTCTGCACTCCACTTTCCATTTCTGAAGGAAGTCTCGCATAGCTTCATTTTTGATGTTGTCAGCTCCGAAAATTGAGGAAGATTGAGGAAGTCAGAATTGTTTTGTTTTTGATGTTGTCAAGTTCAAAAATTGAGGAAGTCTCGCAGAATTGTTTCGTTTTTGATGTTGTCAAGTTCAAAAATTGAGGAAGTCTCGTAGAATTGCCGCGTTTTCAAGCTTACAGATAGACAGATAAACAGATAGATAGATAGATAGATAGACAGACAGATAGATAGATAGATCGATAGATAGATAGATGGATAGATAGATAGATAGACAGACAATTACAACTACAACAGCTACAACTACCACTACACTACACTTCGCTACTGCTACAGCTACAAATACAAATATACTACGCTACATTACACTACACTAATTACACTACACCACACCAATTACACTAACAACAACAACAACAACAACAACAACAACTACAACAACAACAACTACTACTACTCCTCCTCCTGCTACTGCTATTGCTACTGCTACTGCTGCTGCTGCTGCTACTACTACTACTACCACTACTACCACTACCACCACTACCACCAGTACCACTACCACTACCACTACCACAGCTACAACTACAATTACAACTACACTACACTAATTACACTGCAGCACATTACAACTACAAATACAACTACAACCACACTACATTACACGACACTACACTACACTGATTACATTGCATTACACTACAACTACAACTGCAGCTGCAACTGCAACTACAACTACCAGTACATTACACTACACTGCCCTACACATACTACACTACACCACACCTCACTACACTACACTACACTACATTACACTACGCTACACTACCCATACTACACTACACTAATTACACTGCACTACACTACACAACACAACACTACACTACACTAATTTCACTGCACTACACTACAACTACAACTTCACTACACTACACTACACTACTTACACTCCACTACACTACAACTACAACTACGCTACCTTACACTAGACTACACTACACTACACCACACTACACTACACTACACTACACGGCATTACGCTGCGGTACACTACACTAATTACACCACGGCGCGAATACAACTGCAGCTGCGCTTGCAAATGCGCTAATTACACTACATTACAGCTACAGCTCCACTACAACATTGCACTACAC
>CAMXCT020002668.1:157500-205000 GCA_947184155.2 Cladocopium goreaui
TGGAAGTTCATCTCCCCAACAGGTGGTTTTTGGCTCTAGTTCCTAACCAACGTGTGAATAGGATGCTCCCACTTAAAGGACTACGGAACCATGGCTGCCAAGCAGCTACCACTCTCCCTTAATTTGAAGTGTGATTTTCCTTCCGCCGTGTCTAGCAGCTGCTACATCCCCAGGGGTTGGTAAAAATGCATTCTGGTTGGTGGTTTCAACCCCTCTGAAAACAATGAAAGTCAGTTGGGATGATGACATTCCCAATATATATATGGAAAAATTACACCAGCATAGACCCCAAACAGCAACAACGCATGTTTCCACCAAGGTCATGTGCAATTCAAAATTCATGGAACTGTCTGGCACACTCCTATTGAGAAAAGAAAGAAGAAGGGAGACAACCACCGGAACCGAACCAGGAAATCCATGACGGAACATAAGCCCTTTCCTGAGAAAAAAAGGGAGAAGAAGGGAGACAAGCACCGGAACCCCAGCGCGAAGAGGGAGGAACCAGCAAATCATGATGGAACAGAAACCCTTTCCTGAGAAAAAAAGGGAGAAGGGAGACAAGCACCGGAACCCCAGCCCCAAGAGGGAGGAACCAGTAAATCATGATGGAACAGAAGCCCTTTCCTGAGAAAAGAAAGAAGAGAGAAGAAGGGAGACAAGAAACGGAACCAAAGAAGAGAGAAGAAGGGAGACAAGCACCGGAACCCCAGCCGGAACCAAGAGGAACCAGCAAATCATGATGGAACAGAAACCCTTTCCTGAGGAAAGAAAGAAGAGAGAAGAAGGGAGACAAGCACCGGAACCCCAGCCGGAACCAAGAGGAACCAGCAAATCATGATGGAACGGAACCCCTTTCCTGAGGAAAGAAAGAAGAGAGAAGAAGGGAGACAAGCACCGGAACCCCAGCCGGAACCAGGAGGAGCCAGCAAATCATGAGGGAACAAAGGCCGTTTCTAGCAAGAATTGAGAACCCCATTCAGCTCAAGAGCTGTTTGGGGAATAAAACTCATGTTCCAAACCACCAACCAGTGTTGGTTCATGAAACCCAAATGTTGGATTGATGTCACCACTTTGGCAACGGATTTCCCTGCGGTCCCTTGGTTTCCAGCCACTGTGGCCCAACCCACGATGCCATCGCGGATGGCTTTGCCGTGGATTCGATAGACGCCCACTGAGGGATCCAACATGGGACCTGGATGGGCCCCCAGTTCAAACTGGGTTTGCAACTGTGATCCCATACAATACATAATATATATATATGTGTGTGTGTACTGTATATACCGATACATGCGTCTATACATATCAGAGTTATACATCTACACATCCATACATCCAGAATATTACCTTGTAAGATCGTATAAGTACATCAGTACATATCTACATAATATCACCTTATGCGTACAGTATATGATCATAATTTCCACATGTCACAAATGTGTGTTGTCTTCGGGTTGACCATGGTTGACCCGGTCAAAGTTGAGCGTCAACCATTTAGCCTCTGGTAAACATACAAAAAGCTACTGAACATGGTGATTTCTAGTGGATTTTCCGATTGAAAATGGTGATTTTCCATAGTTATGTAAACGTTTACCAGAGGGTAACCTTTCAAACTGTTCACTTGAGTGGCAGCTGCATGATACAACCCAACATTGACGCTAGGAAATGGCCTAGTCCATCCCAATCCCATCGTTTAATGAGCCTCAATTCATCAGCTTTGATCAACTCGTCCCGCGGCTTCGCCTTGGAAGACCTCCATGACCTCTCCGACGTCCATGCGGCGCAGTTGGTCGCTCTGCTCAATCAGCAGATTGTCCGACAGCACGATCTCCTTCACCACCTACGCCGAAGCTTTCGATGTCAAGTGATGGATTTCATGGGATACTTCATCTGGTTGGTGGTTGACCTACCCCTCTGAAAAATGATGGAATTCGTCAGTTGGGATGATATTCTTCCCAAGATATGGAAAGTCATAAAATTCATGTTCCACAACACCAAGCAGTAATGGTTTAAACATCACCATCCCACTTTTTCAGGATGCGAATCTCCAGGCGGTCTCAGGCATGGCCCTAGCTGGCCTTGTAGTAGATCCGCACCACCCGCATGAAGTCTTCCCGGTCTGGGCAACGCGGCAACGAGCAACGCATAAACGGTCTTTTTAAGGTAAACTTCCAACCCAGGAGCTTTCCTGATATGTTGGGGATATCATTCAGATATAGAAATTGGAATACAAATGATATAAATCATACACATGTGGATAATCCATGGGGACATAGCCAAGAAAACATCGAAGGTGTCCAACAAAATCTTCAGATGTCCATGTACGAATTTGTAGGACTTATTGATCAGCATTCACCATCTTGGGTTGATCATTGATCGTCTATGATAATCCGACTGAAAATAAGCATCAAAGGAATTTTCTGATCATGATATGGGCAAGCATAAAAGATGATCGTCATTTTTACATTCATAAACTATCTGTAACTATCATGATATAACCATCATTATCATCATTTTCATATTGACTCGGCGGTCATGACGGTCTGAGGCAAGTTGCCGATCTCCGTCTCCTCCTGCGCCCCAGTTTCTGGTCAGAATAAATTAGGACTTCAATACAATGCAGTATATCAGATAAATCAATAGTATATATATATATTACTATAATCTATCAACTATCAACAATAAATTCTACTGATTAATCAATGGTCAAAAATCAACTATCAACCATCAACAGTAAATCAACAGTATAGTATATCAATAGTATATCAATAGTAAATCAACCATGCAGGAAAATAGTATAGTATATATCAACCATCAACTTATGATATACTATGATATACTATACTATTTTCCTAACTATCAACCCCAACTATCAACCATGAAAAATTGGAAATTCAACTGCGGTTTCAGAGGATTTAACATGATTCCACCATCAGAAATTGCTCCAAAATCTGGAAGACACCCAAAGGGCAATTGACCCCGCCACCAGAACCCACGGAAATGTCCCTGTTCTTTTTGGGAGAATCGTCCCTCATGAAGAACGTTGTCCAAAGATAGCGCAGGGCTGATGCTGGTTCCTGAAAATAATGGGACCATATGACTATACGGTGCTACTATGACTCAAGCATCAAAATCACTGTGTAGTTACTATCAATATAATGGGACTACTAGTGCTCCATTGACAAAGATTGACCAATTAGTCCCACCAATAGTCCAATTAATGGTCTCATCAAACTAGTCCTACTATCCGGCAGATAGATGATGGACATGGTTGTTCAAAAAAAATGGGTATAACGATAGCAAACTGCATCCCAAAATGCGGTTGCGTTCTTTTCAGGAATTCACCCAAACAAAATACCCAAAATATCTATGTTCACCACTATTTCACCACTATAGGACTGGATCTTACCCTCCAACATCCAAAGTTCTGGAAAACCCATGATTTCTGAACAGCGCCTCGTCCGCCACTGGGGCACCGGGAAACACCGCGTCCAGCCGCTCATCGTCGATGAGGGACCTGAGTGCGTTGCGTCAACGAGGAGAGGCGGAACTCGCCGGTTGCGATGTTTTTCTCATTACATCAATATTGTCCTATCGATTTCATTGCATATCATGAAATATCGTGGAATATCATGAAAAATATCATCAAATATCAACAAATATCATCAAATATCAACAAATCATGTCAGCTCTTGGCTTGAATTTGACCAGGCAACCGCCGCGTTTTCCTTCCATTCCTTGGTGCTTATTGCGGTGTCCTCAGGTCTCCCTGCTGATTGGTTTGGAGATAAACTTTGATGGTCTTCTTGCTGACTTTGCTTCCAGCCGTCTTGATGGTGTCGTAGAGATCGTCGGGCTGCGTTTTGCTGAACTGGTGATTTGTGGTAAAAATTTGGGCTCCCTGGGGGCCCTGGGGGACCAGAGATGTGAATCCATTAGTATGAACCATCCAATGATTGGGGTACCCAACTTTTGACCCATAGCTGATATGGTTTTTGACCTTGGATCATCATCCGAGGCAGAAATGGAAATAAAATCTACAGAAGACAAAAAAGCTGAAAGCATCAGCAAAATAATCAAAATATCAGCAATCATCGTGAGCAAGAGTTGCGAAATGCTGCGAATATCTGTTCAGACATCATGAGATGCGAAATCATGTGGCACCCCATGAATTCCCCCAAGCATTACTTCTTAGAATCCCATCTTCACCCAAGTCGGCACCTTGCCGCCCTGGACTTCAATGCACACCTTAGACGTTTTGTCGAGTCCAGTGGCCCAGGTGGTGCCCAAATTGCTGTGGATGATTGGGTTTCCCACATCACTTACATAGCCTGATAGTCCATGGCTAGCCATCCAAAGACTTCTGCTTCTGCTCCGCTGCTCGGACATTAAGAGCAACTGCGTTGGTTTTATCCTCCATGATGCCTAGTGATTGCTGGTATTCTCCCCACCTCTTCAAAACTGCTGTTCACTAGATCCAAACAAAGATTCTCAAAAAAAATGCCCATTTCAGACCAAACATGACCTGGCCCAAATCGATCCACCCCTCATATGTTTTTCCCACCAAAATCCTCAGCTTCCGCACCCTCAACTTGGCTGCTACCTCCATTCGCAACGCTTCGTACCTCGGTTCATGGGTCGAGTGGGCCAGAAAAAATAGGAATCTGACACCATCCATTGTAAAAAAGGTATAAAAAACCATGCCCCAAGAATCAAAAGCCTGGTAACTCGAAGATCAAACAGAAAAACAGAATGGGAGAATGGGCTAGAATGGGATGCTAGGAATATAAGCCAACTTTGGCAGTTGCTTGGCATTGATCCATAGCCACATGTTCGAAAGTATTGTGACCCACTCCAGTTGAAATGTCAGGTTGGGTCAACCGTCAACACCTCCAGAAATCCGGTGGGGGTTGGCGCAAGTGCGTGTGGGTATTGGTCAAAGTTTGTCTAATTATTGTTGCTTGAATCTCCGAAAAAATAGCCCATCATTGTTGATTACCATCTGGTTATTTAACATAGCCATGGAAAATCACCATGTTTAATAGGTAAACCATCTATCAATGGGCCATTTCCCATGGCTATGTTAAATAACCAGAGGGTAAATCTCCATTTGTTGCTGGTTACATTTGGGCATTTTGTTACTGCTCAAATCCCCCATCGTCAATACCCCTGGGTCTCCCGAGCTTTTCGAAGGCGCGATTCAGCACCAGCTGTCGTGCTTGCTCTGCCGATGACAAGGCCTTAGATCGGAAGAACCAAAACATATATATAGGGCAAGTCATAAAATGATATGGAGGCTTCCGTAGTCATGGAGTTACCCCAATAGCTGGATGTTTTTTTTCATGGAAAATCCGAAATTAAAATGAATGATTTAGAGGTACCCCCATGGATTGGAAAGCTCCATATGTAAATGTGATACCGCATGGAAGAGCTTACCCCACATGATATGTGAAGAATCTCATATATCGGGACGGCCAGCTACACCACAACCCTAAATATCCTAAATGATCATAAGGTCAACAGGTTATTATATAATGGGTCTTTCCCCATTAGAACTCCCTTTAAATAACCATTAAATTATAACCATGAACCAACTGGGGGCTGAGTGATGCTCGCCTTCCGCAGCAACAAATCTTGCAGCTCGCTCTTCGCAGCCAACGCCTGAACCGGGCACGAGAACCCAAGAATGTTTCAGCTTTTAGTATTGATTAGTGATGATTCAACCAATGGCTTTAATATAATTTATTGTTTCATTTAACTATCCCTCACTATGTTTGAAACTGAACATAGTTGAACATAGTTGAACACAAACATCTAAATGGTCTTCAAATCATGTTCCCTGAGATGTTCCCTGAGTTTAAAATATCTAACCAGAGATGTAACATCCGTGACAAATACAAACTCGTTAACACCTTGGGAGTCGGAACCAAGACTCAGCTCTTGAAACATGGCAATGAAAGTCTAAGGCTCAGCCCAGAGACCCACAAAATCGATCCTGAGCATCAAACTCCCGAAATTGGGGTGCCAATCAATTTTGACCCCAGAGAGTAATTTCCCATCCCAAGGTTGGGCCCCACCGAAAGCTCTTTGGCCATCAGTTCGACGATCTGCTCATCCTCTGGCAGCATCGCTTCTACAAGAAATCCCATTGAGAACACGAGGTACATCATAACCCAATAACACCCAATCAAATATGACAATTGGTTTTATATAATATATTATATATATATACTTATATATACATATATATATATAATATATATAATATTAATATCATTGTTGGTGAGTTATACCCTTATCTTCCAAGACTTCACCATGAAAATACACCTATCCCCATGCCAGAAACGTTTCCATCGGTCCTCCTGCACCTTGGCACTTAATGCTTGCGCTTTCAATCGGATGGAGGCGATCGTCGCATGCCTGGGCCATCGCAGGATGGCGGGATCGGCGCTGGGATGGTGAGAAAATCTTATGCCCTGCAGATATCAGGTATCTAACATGGATCCAAATGTGGATCCAAATGTGGATCCAAATGTGGATCCAAATGTGGATCCAAATGGCCATATTGGCCATGAGGAAAAGCATCTTCCAAACGCCTTTTTTGCAGGGTGGAGATAAGCTTAAGGGGGCCAAAGCTGTTGATATGAATACAGTACCTGGTTCCTGGTTCAACATCGCTGAACAGCTGTGGACGAGAAGCAGCAGAAAGTTCTCAATGGCGGGTGTCCCACACCACTACAACCACAACCACTACAACCAGCAGCAGCCTGATTTTGTCTGAGAAATAGGGTACCGTTAATCACTATCATTCCGATTAGTACATGAATTGGATGATATATCTCCAATTTCTGGATACCAGGCCCATAGATTTCGTTCAATACATTTGTTTCCATCGATATCCCCAAGGTATGCCGGTCCGCGTTGTTTAAATCTCCCGTTCCACACAAACCGAAGCATCCCATGAAATACCCCTATAAGATTCTGGATTTCATTTCGTATCCCCATCACAACTGGTTGGTGGTTGAGCCACCCCTCTGAAAAATGTGACTTCGTCAGTTGGGATTATATTCTTCCCAATATATGGAAAAATAACTGATGACATTCCCAATATGATGAGAAAATAAAAAATACAGTATGTATTCCTGGTTGGTGGTTTCAACCCCTCTGAAAAATATTAGTCAATGGAAAGGATTATCCCATATATGATGGGAAAATAAAAAATGTTCCAAACCACCAAGCAGATAAAATACCCAACTTTTCGGACCGGGACTCCGGGCGTGCTTTGAACGATGCTATCAATGGCCTTCAGCCGAGAATTTGCCTCGTCCGCCTGGGCAAAAATGTGATCCTAAAATCCTCCAAGGTTTAGTCATGTTTAATGCAAACTAGATGTGTTTCTTTAGTAGAGCTGGTTAGAATGTTAGAAGATGTTAGAAGTACACTTAAGTTGAGCAAATGGGGGGCGGGAAGAAGGGGATTCGAAGCTCTGGTATCTGAAACTACTGGAATTTAGAAGGTCCAACAAAAATCGAAAGAAACTTCCACCTTGGGGTTGTATCTTCCTTTGGGAAACCACGCAATCCACTGGCTTAGAAACAAAAAAAGACTGTACATATTGGTTGAGGACATGATTCAGTGGATATGGAATCGAATTTGTAAAATTGTTTTGCCTGTGTCTAAAAATGAGGGATTCTCGATCCACTAATCATTATCCCAGTCCCAGAGGTCCCCCATACTGTTGCTGCGACCAAAACCTGCCTCCCTCATCTCGGAGTTGGCGTCCTGGACCAGCGCCTGACGAATCTTCCAAGATCCGACTTGATCATCCAAAATGACCATGTGGGAATGGTAACCATACCACCTATAAAAATGGTGATGACTGGGTGATGGTTTATTATTATATGTCAACAAAAATGTGGTTTATGACATTGCTTCACCTACTATAATTACCCATTATTACTATTGTTTTAACCACATTAGGAGTCGACCGACGTCGACTTTTCCACCGAACCACACCTCCGAGAGACCCTCAGCGGCTTGGACGTCGGGATCCAAGTTCTTGAGCTCCGCCGTCAAGTCCTGGCGCGGACGTGAAAAAACCATCAGGAGTTCACCGGCAACAAATGGTGGATTTAACCATCAAACGTCGGGATTTCACCGTGAAAAGATGGGAATGAATCCTGTGCCAGAATTGTGATTTACCCATCAAACACAGGGATTTCAATGAAATTCATAAGATTTAAGCCTGAAAAATGGGATCCGGATTTAAGACTTAAATCCTCAATCTGGAAATCATGGACCACACTATCAACAATGTTCTCTACAGCCATACGCGCTTGCACGCAGCTCGCAAAGCAACATCTCTTGGCTCTTTGTGTTTACGCTTTGTAGTTTGTTCAGATTGTAGATTACTTTCATGGGTGTGTCCAAAAGTTCACGTTCGCTTTAGGGAAAAAAAACTTCCGAAAAGGTCTGTGCGTTGTTTTTTTTGGAAACTGTTGGATGTGACCCGCCATTGGACATCCCACCATCCAGGTGAAGCTATGTCGATCTTTCGGAGTGACAATTCGTAGTTTAACCATGAATTTGACGAAATCCTCCACACTTGTGGATGCCTACCAAATAATCCCATCCCCATAATATGATGTATTAAGCACAGCCTAAAGGGGTCCCAAATATGTGTAAATCCCACACTACTTTAATTACTTCAGAAGGGGTTGAATCATATGGTTCTAAACATGACTATGGTGAAATCCCAAAGTTGATTCGATCTGGTCTCCGGACCTTGCACTCGGCCGAGAACTCCGCCCGTCGCTCACGGAGCTCGGCTTCGCGCTGTTCGCGGGCCTCTTGCCTTCGAAAAATGAAGGATTTCACCATGAAAAATGGGGATTTCACCATGAAAGATGTGGATTTCAACCCCAAAAATGAAGATTGAACCATACTTGGGGATGTAAATTATGAAACATGGATATTTGACCATCTAAAAATGGGGATCTCACTTGATTTAACCACCAAAAAATATACAGGGGAAATCAACAAAATGTTCGTCATTGGCAAAATTGGTTGGTAATTGGCCTACAATAACCATTTTTGATTGGACAATGTTGACTTTTCATATCAAAATTGGGATTATGTAAATGTAAAAGTTCATTGGAAACATGTGAAAGCTGGATAATTCGTCACCATGTTCACATCAGTATGGGTTCCATAAACTAATGCGAAACAAAACTGATTCAGGGTCCCAACATTTCCGTTGTTGATGGTGAAATCCCATCTGTAAAAACACCATCTCAATACCCTATCTTGAAACTTAAATTCCCCGTTTGTTTTACTTTAGAACTGCATGTAGGTATGATGTGTATATATATATATACAAATTGTTGAATTCCCCACACAACAACAACAACAGCAACAACAACAACAACAACAGTCCCCAAGAAAAGAAAACAACGCAGTTCTGCATTGGTTGCTAACCAGTATATCCATACATTGCCCTCCAAATACCCTCAAAAAAAGAATAAGAGTTGTTTATTGTAAGAATATAATATAATATAATATAATTTAATTTAATATAATATAATATAATACAATACAATATAAAATAATATAATTTAATATAATATCATATAATATACCATAATATAGTATAAAATAAAGTAATATAATATCATATCATATCATATAATATCATATCATATCATATAATATAAACAATATATGTATTAATATATATATATATTGTATTCTATATATATATATATGTCGTATACCCACCCCTTCTGCAGCAAAAGTGCGAAGTATTACTGAAAGCATTGAAGTACCCAAGGTTTACCCAACCATCATCTGCAGAGACTGGGAGATCTGGGAGTCACGACTCGACGCGCTCCCTTTCAAGGCGGATCTCTCGCTTGGCCAGGCCTTTCACCTTCAAGCCATGATGGGTGAGGCCATGGCCGCCAGGCCATTGAAAAATGGGGAAGTTAATTCTCGAAGGAAGTTTAGAAATCAAACTTCTGACAAGGTGAAGCAGCAGAGGTGGGAAGAGTGAGAGAAGAGAGAGCAAGAAGAAAGAAGATCAAAGCGAGCGACAAGGTAGAAGAGTCGCGAAACATTGTGTTTTTCGGATGTTTTGTGCCCCCATTGTGTTTTTCGGATGTTTTGTGGCCCCGTAGGCTCGCTAAAGCGGCGGGTGCGGAGCCATCTGGTCGGATGAGAGATCAAAAATTGCACGTCACTGCGGCACGAAGCGCATGTCGAAGTCAAAGGGCTAAAAGCACCTCAGCGTCGGAGCACTTTTGGACGTTGAGGTGTCGAAAAAGTGCACGCAGCTGTGGCGCGAAGCACATTCGGAAGTCAAAATGCAAAAAAAAAAACTGTGCACACGGCTGTGGCGCGAAGCGCATTGCGAACTAAAAATGCAAAAAAAAACCCGCGGGTTCCGAACACTTTTTTCCCCTCTTGTCACATACCCACGGCGATCCAGGAACCGCAAAAGAAATAAAACTAAGAAAGAATGAGCGGCGAGAAACCAGAGAAGCAAGTGTACTTCAACATAGATAGATCGACAGATAGATAGATAGATAGATAAATAGATGGATGGATAGATAGATAGATAGATAAATAGATAAATAGACAGATAGATACAGAGAGAGAGAGAGACAGAGAGAGAGGGAGAGAGACACAGAGAGAGAGAGAGAGACATAGAGAGAGAGAGAGACAGAGAGAGAGAGAGAGACAGAGAGAGAGAGAGAGACAGAGAGAGAGAGAGAGACGACGACGACGACGACGCCACACCACGACCACGACCACGACCACGACCACGACCACGACCACGACCACGACCACTACCACTACCACTACCACTACCACTACCACTACGACTACTCCTACTCCTACTCCTACTCCTACTACTACTACTACTACTACTACCACCACCACCACCACCACCACCACCACAGCTGCATCTACAATTACAACTACACTACATGCCACTACACTACACTAAACTAATTACATTACATTACACGACAACTACAACTGCCACTACATTGCACTACACTACGCTAATTACACTACACTACACTACCGCTACAACTACACTACTTTAACCTACACTACACCACGCTACAGTACACCACAGTACACTACACTAATTCAACCGCAACTGCAACTGCAACTACACTAATTACACTACAACTACAACTCTACACTACAACTACAACTACAACTGCGTTACACCACACTACATCCAGCAGTGGTGGTGAGGTGACCACTGTAACCATTCCAACCACTCCAAAAAACACAACTCCAACCACCTTTCGGTCCATCAGTGGATTCGCTCTGCCATCTGTGATTCACAACAACCAACCTCTCCTATAGTTTCCTATTTTGAAACTTCCGCCACCGCCTTGTGCGGTACTACTGGTATGGAGAGAATTAGTAAGGCAATCTTTAAAATGGAGATATTTACTAAACTTTCTACGGCTAAAGGGCCATAATTGTCACAAAAACTATCATGTGGCAACGGGAAACTCTTCGTTGGGGAAGATGGATACTGCTCCTTGGCTCCTTGGCCGGCTCCGAACTACCACAAGACATACGGCTGATTCTTGGTTTGGAATCATTGTAAGTCATGTAGGTTTGGACATTCCCAAGTATGGGTCCACTAATGGAAATTGCCATTTTTTTTGATAGGACTCGAAACTCGAAACATCCATTACTCACATGTCCAATGGATCAACTTCAGGGAAAACTGACAGTCGGAAACCAATGGAGTTTTACATTCAAAAAACCATCAGATTCATGACCGGTTTCTTGTAATACGTGTCCCTTAGACAATTTCAGGGACATGTTGCACCACCCAAAAAATGGTCCCTGAAAAAAAAAATAAAGACTTTGCGGTGAAGGAAATGATGAATAGTGCCGACAAGCCATACGTCACTATTGTATACTATTGTGGCTGTTCACGATGATCCTAGCAATACTGACAATGAGAAGAATAAGAATCATGAGGATAATTAGTGATAAAAACTATAGAAAATGGCATATCATATGATGAATAATATACAAAAAACAGTGCTACTCAAGAACAATAATCACAATAGATCGGGGAAAAAACATCAGGAATCATGATCTTGTTTTTAAGGTACAGATAATCACATTGACAACAGTAAAAATACCAACGGTCATATCATGATATCACTGTCCAACAACTTTTGTTGCCTCGTCCCTCGCAATCCCCACGGAGATTTTCACAATGTGCATGGAATCGACTGCGGCACCTGTGGGAATCGCAAGGTTTTTGCTGTTGGAGGCTAACAGTTTCTGTCGGGGCTTGGGGGCTCCAAATTTAAGGCATTTTCTGCATTTGGCCTCCAAAATCCAAGCTGGGAGCGCCTTTGCCTCCACAAACTTGTCGCATAATTCGATCCTTAGGCCAAATGGGTGGGCATAAAGTGGGGTCACCATGAACTTGTAAATTCGTCATATGAAGTACAGTACTAAATCCATGCAATTCTTTGGGTGAGGAATTTCGAACCGTAGACTTAAAGTGTCAAACGGTCCGAGTTTGTGGTGGGTCAATAGTTTGAGTCAATCCGACATGGGTCTGAATTTGTGACCCCAAACAACCAGCAAGGATAGGTTGATACCGGCCCCATAATAGACAACAGGCTGGTTGTCATCGTTTGTGGACGGAAGCTGTATCCAAGAAAATCCATCTATTCTCGCTATCCAGGCGAAGAAAACTGTAAATGGAAGGGGCTTCTGTCACAAGTCCTATCATGCTGGCATTCTCTGTTGGCTACTGGAGATCATTATCCCAAAGGGGAAAATGAATGGGGCGAAAATCGAAAACTGAGTACTCGTACTCAAGCTGCACCTGGAAATGTAGCTCCAGAATGGAGTGTTCTCAAAGGTTAGGCACTCAGGGATCCGTGCAAGGTAGAGACACGGATAAAAATGTAGATATAGATTCATACATGGGTTAATGCAGTACTTACGCCCAAATATCGGGATTTTCCCAATGTTCTACCTTTTTAAAGGTATCTCCCATTTTCGGACAAACCCATCATATCAAGTCATTCCCATTTCATGAGTATCTTACGCATGTTTATATCCCCGTAAAATCCCTATCTTTGTTGGTTACTATTCATCCCACTTTGTCCCAGTGGTTTTTGCCATACCTCCCATAATGGGATATATTTACCTCCCACAATGGGATATAGTTAAATAAATATATATATAAACCACATTAAACCACCATTTTTGTTGGTTAAACCACCACCTTTCCAGGACTTCTGCGGCCAAACACACCCAGGGACCGCCGGGGACCCGGACCAAGTTCTCCTCGGGCATGTCGAAGTCAAACTCGCCCTTGGCATAGGCCTGGGAGTTGCGAGCAGGGTACAACTGCGGTATATAACGGGGTATAGATATATGGCAGTGTGTCAAAACCTTGTACCCCTGGTGAACATCAAAATAGCTGGTAAATGGATGTTCATCCCACTATTGCACACGGTTGGGACGGTCAGTTGGCCAGCTAATCGCAGGCCAAACTGTTCTTTGACATGGCCGTGAGACCTAATGCATCGCTATGGGGACCACGGCTTTGCTAAACTTTGGGAACTTGTCACAGGACGATTCCCGATGAACTGACGCAATGCATCAAATGTAGTCGTCTCCAAATCGGACGGCCACCCAATTGTGATTCCCTGCTGTGGGGGAACTATACATAGAAAAATAAGGGAAACCGAATGTCCCCAAGAAATGTCAGCCTTCTTGACAATCCAACCAAAGACCTTCTTAAAGTAAGAAAAATCAGAAGCAAAGGTCACAACAGTCAAAACACCACCACCCCCACTAGAGCTAATCGCACGCCGCTCACGCCTGGACATCCTAAACGCAACATACAGTTCAATGAGGCTGACAGTTCTCATGTGCGACGCGCTCGTGTCAACTGAAATGATCCAAGCTAAAAACTGTGCTGCTACGGATCGAAAATGTTGATCATGCTTCGCGATAAACAAATCCGGACTATCAACCCATGGCTGCAATTGTACAGAAAGTTGTGCATGGTTTTCAGTCCAAACGAATTCAAAAACGCTGTGGTCTTCATCAACATCGCTACTTACATGTTCTGTGCAGTCAGCATCTGCTATGGCTTTCTGCAACTCTGTCATCTTGACTACTCGACGTTTCCAAGTGTGTCTGAAATGTTGAAACTTGCTCCAAACTGCTTGAAAGTATGCTGGCCTACATACATTGGCTGCGTGAGCCTGGCGGTCGGCACAAGCATTCCAGATTCTTGCAAAGTCTTCTATGGGCGTTTCGCATGATGTCTCCTGAGTATGGCTGGCCACCTTGTGCAGCGTAATATCGGCAACGGCACTCTGAAAAAGTGCAGCAATCTGAGTCCAGATGTCTTCGTGTTCAACCGAAGAAGGGTCAAAAACTCCGCGCTGAATGTCCCGCGCAGTATCAACCACCCACTGGTTATCTACCCAAATGTGTGCTGAACCTTCAAAATTCTGAAGCCAAATCATCACGCTCAGCACGGCATATGCCTCAGCTCGTGGGATTGACTGTTGGATGCCTGGCAAAGGTCCTTTGGCAAGAGGTCCAACATCTGCTACAACCACCGCCCATGCCGCAAGAGCGTCCTCATGTGTATGGGGCTGTGAAACCGTACCATCCGTGAAGCAGTGAACAATTGAGCCTGAAGGCGCAAATTGAAAATCTTTCAGGTTGGAAGGAATGGTAATGAGCATTTCCCAAACAAGCGTCTGCCAGGGATTGCTCGGCACCAATCCGTGTTGTCGCCAGCAAAGTGGCAAGCTGCTCCAATCATTTAAAACTTCACAGTGGTTGGCTCTAACTGTGTCGTACTTGCTACATTCCGTGATCTTGTGCAGGTGTGTGGCTGGAACATTGCACCACACGCATGTTGGAGTAATTCTGGAATCAAACTTTGACTTGACGTTGTCAGCAATGAAGGAGCCATCCCTTGCTATTTGGAGTCTGGCCTGGTCCGTGAGGCCAAACGCTGCATCGTTGGACTTTGTCAGTCCTACGTCGCAGCCATCTTGCAGTCCGTCGAAACCAGCTCGCTGTGCCAACTTGCTCGCCTTGCGCTGCTGATAATGCTTCAAAAGAACCCTGTCCACAATTGTACCATTGCTGGCCAGAAGGTTGATATATCCATTATCGGAAAACCAAAGACGGCAGACGGCATCGACATGCAGGTCGAGCGGTGCCAAAAGTTCCTGTACCTTACCAAAGGGCCCATGCGATTCCCCATGCGGCGTGGTGCAAAAAATTCGCCACCAGTCTCTGATAACATGGTTCAGTTTGCATTGGTGAACAAACATGTGAACAACTTGTTGCAGTTGATACCATTCAGGGTCAAGGGTGTGCTCCAGCAATGACAGTCTCGCTATGGGCGATGCGCCCGCATGATTCCAGTGCAAAGCTTTCATGACTCCAGCACGCAGGGCATCAAAGTGATGGCTTCCAACTTTTGTAGCTGCACATGCGTGCAGCGCTCGTGGCCAAAGTACTTGCTGGATGTTCGCTCGTTTGACCCCTTGTGGCAGATTCCCCTTCCGCAGCTTTGCAAAAAGAGGATGTACCTTTGACATCCGGTCTGTCAAGACTCGGTTCCGGAGTTGCTTGCAATAGGTAATTTGCCCTCCCAGGTCCCTATTACCCAAACTTACATGATACCCGTTATCCTTAAGTTCACGACGACCGGTACAAGACGTGGACCATGCGTACAGACAGGAACGATCAACACTCAAGTCCAACAAGGCACAAAAACGGTCAAGCTGGGCAGCACTTTGATCCAAGTCCACAATTCTATCACAAATCAACTCAAAGTTATCCACGTAACTGAGCGGGAGGACTCGTGGAGTATGAACCTGTTGCCAAGTGTGCCAAACCACATCCACCGCGGTCATGGCTGCACAAGCCAAAGGACAGCCTTCAGGATAGCCGGTGCATGACGTCACCGCTGGACTAGTTGAGCGACGGACAACGAAGTACCTGGTAAACTCAGTCAGATGAGAATTCCACATGCGAAGAAACCAAGGTGGCACTCCCAAAATCCTAAGAAAGGTGGTGGTAGGGTCACGCGGCAAAGTGTTGTATGCTTTGACAAGGTCAGCAACCAACCCGTGCACTGGAGTGTCAGTTTGACATGAAACTTCAAGGCACACGCCAACAAAATACCACACATCAGAGGCCTGTCTCTTACGCATAAATCCACATTGCATGAAATCAGACCATTGCGCCAGCTGCGCCAAGATTTGACCTGCCCTAATTCCAGTGTACACTCGATAGTACATGCTCATGACAGTCACTGGTCTGAAGTCTTCAGCTTTGGCGCTGTCTTCGCGCTTCTGCAAACTGTGAATCAATCCAACTGTCCACTGTTTAGGCCATGCTGCTCCCTGTTCCATCATATGAAAAAAGTCCAAAATGGCCTGAACATGCGTATCCTGCATATGGAGCAGGTCTGCTCTCGACCAGCCACAAGGGCCTGTCGCGGCTGTGGCTTTGAAGGATTGAACTGCCCTTCGCCAATCGGCAATGCTCACGCGGGGAAGAGAGAAATGACCTCTTGGTAGGCAGTCTTCAGCAAAACGCTTGATCTGATCCCATTGGCTGGACGAGACCGTTGCATGTTTATTCCATCTAGGAGTCCACAACTGTACAAGTCTGTCTTGGATTTCTGCAGGTTCATGTACCAATGTGGTGCAGCTCAGGGTTTGACCATCAACGAGCACAAAATCGCTTTCAACGACGTATCCCTCCTCCATGGCTCGAACCAAGGCCGGTTGAGATTGCAACTGCCATCCAATGACGTTCTGGCTAGGGAAAGGCTTGGGGACAGTCACAAGGCCTGCACAAGCATCCAAAACTGTGATGGTTTGAGACATGGAGTCTTCAAGGCAATCCAAGGCATAGCGCGCTTCTTTCCGTGTCACGGCAAAGGGGCCTTTGGTTGTGGAAAGCAATTTGGCCTGGCAACTGTCTTGTCTGCGCCTCCACTGGTAATGCTCAAAGCAGCGGTAGTTATGATGGAAGTCATCAAAAATCCACTGGATGACTTGGGCATTGGGAGGATAAGTCGGGAGGGCTGGAGGAGACCCTTGTTGTTGGTGTGGGCGCCTTTTCCACCAGTTAGCAAATCCATCAGTGAACCCAGGCGCACGCAAAATAGAATTCCACAAAGCCACCCTAGAATGGAAAGTCTCATGCTGCCTATGTGACTGTGCTGCATGTCGATATGACTGAAGTCTTCGAAGTTGCTTGTACCAAGCAGCACTGGCTCGATTCAAAAATCCACAGGTTTGCTCAACCTCTCCTGGCCTACTATGTTTGGGAACTGCAGCCTGAGTTCGCCTTTGACGAGGTTTAGTGAGTTGTCCTCGTCCAAAGTAGCTGCGATCAGCCCTCTGAACCCCCGGGCTGAGGGCTTGTGACACCTTAACTTCAAACTGTCTACTCCAAGAGCGGAACGCATGAGTGGAATCTGTCTGGCTAATGGACTCAAAATCCAATCGACTGTCCAAAGGCAAGCATTGACCACCCACAGGCCGAATGCTTGAATCGATGATAGGCCCAATGTCAGACTCGGTTCCCCATTTATCTTGATCCACAAAATTCCATGGCAGACCAGGAAGATGCCATTGCGGCTGGAAAAGGCTCATAGAGGGAACATTGAGCCCAGCTATCAACATGGCATGGTCGGGATATATCTGCCACACTGCAGAATTTGTGATCAGCATGGCAAGTTCCGGCGATACCCAAATTTGATCGGGGGCTGTGGCCCCTTTACATGTGGCTTGTGGGGCGATTCCATAGTGCCGATTCATAAGCTCTTGCAGTTCGACCCAGCCTTGTGATTGCCAGATCTGCATTTGCTGGAGGCTGCCGGCAGGGGCATTGAAATCTCCAAGAATCGCTCTTGGGCCCATCCGACCAAAAACCAAGTTTTCAGTGATTGGTGTCAACAAACGTTCAGCAAGGGCTCTCGCATTTGGAAATGTCGGACCTTTGGCTGGGCAATAAATTGTGGCAGTTGTAATCTGAAGTCCACCAATCTGTCCAACAGTGACCAGGGCACGACCGCTGCTAAACTCATCCGACGGCCAAACGCAAGGAACATGCCGCAAAGGACAGTCACCAAAGCACAAAACGCCAGTCCACGAACCAGCAACAGAAGAGCCCGCACGAAGTGGCGCGGGGGCACCAAGACAAGAACGCAAGTGCCGGTTGGATCTCCACGACAAACTGTTGAGATACCCCTGGAACGCATGTTGCTGATATCGAGACGCCTGTGTTTCGGCCATATGCCAAAAACCTACTGGGAAACAGTCGAGGGTGTGCAACTTGTTACTGATCCCAGATGGATTTCCAACACCCAAACAAAACTCGGGAACACCGGGCAAAGCCCATTGCGGAGGATCAACAAAGGAATCAAAGTCCATGTCAGGATTGACCATGTTGTCAGGACCAGGCACCATAGCTTCTCCAATACGGAAGAACTGCAAACAGAACAGCAAAACAAGTTTTGGCAAAGTCCAAAAGGAAGCAGAGGATCGTGGCACCCTCGAAAATCCAGTTGAGGGCCCACGGTGGCCTAGTCAACTATGTCTCTGACGTTTTTCAATCAAGGCTTCAATTGTGGTGGCCTGCTTGCTGAAGTATGCTTCAAGCTGGGATGTCAAATCTCGCTGCAAACCTCCAACGTCCTGGGCTACCTGCTGCAAAGTATGGCCTTGACTGGACAAGGTGTGTGAACATGTCGTGACCTCCTGCGCCAGTTGTGTCAGAGCTTGGCCTTGCTCGCAAATCGTTTGCTGGCACTGTTGCATGGCTTGATTCATGTTGGCCTGTTCGGACTGAATAATGGCCACTTTGGAGCCATTGTCAACCGCCCAGTTTTCCAGCTTGTGCTGATTAACCAAAATGGATTGAATCTGACTTTCGACAGAGTCCAGCCGAAGTCGAGCTTCCTCATCGCCTGGGAGCTGCTGCATTTTGGCATCGAGAGCTGCCTGCACCCGATCTGTCATTTTTTGTTCCACCTCCTCAAATTTCTGCTGAACATGTTGGGATGGTGGACCTGCTTTGCTGGTGCCATGGAAGTTGGCCCATGGATCTTTGCCTGTGGTATGCCAAGGGTCTTGCGGAGGTGCTGAACTGGAAGCTGAGCCGCTGGCGTCTTTCATATGCTGCCTCGTGCGGACGGTTGCAATCAGATCATGTGGCTTTGTCTGAGGTACTTGATCGCGCATTTTTGTGAGGCTAATCCAGCCATTCTGTGTCTCAATGAAAGGGCTCGGTGGCTCTTTTTCTGCTCCAACTGTCCATGCCTTCCCCTGTGATCCTTTGCATGGTTGCAAAGGTTTGGCTACCCATCCAAATTGTTTGAGGATCTGAACCAAGCTTTGGCGCTGTGTGCCCGCTGGGAGTGGTTCCAAACGATAAATCAAATGGATGGTACATTTGACAAAAGGCTTGGTTGGGCAAATGACTGCATGGAGAGCTTCCTGGTCTTTAACAAGGCATCTGATACCATATTTGTTGCCCAGGCGGCATGCTGCAATCCCTTCATCAACCGTTTTAACCCGATGCATGACTTCAGCCAAAGTGCATGGTGGCATCCACACTACTGCATAGCGAGGATCTGGACCTGGATTGTCACTATGCCTGGGCTCAAAGAAAACCCCATATGTGCCGGACGTGACATGCAACGAATGGAAACTGGACTCTGGGACACGAAAATAAACTGACAAGACATCGGCTTTTGGTGGTGGCGTCTTGTTTCCATCAAGGGTATGCCAATGAAAAGCCCAAATGTCCAGAAGGCCTGATTCGATTCCCTCTTCTTCGCATGATGGATGGCAAAAACCGCAGAAACCTTGGCAATCTTGAGCTTTGCACAGCTTGAGGATGTCGAAAGCTTGGACCAGGGTTTTCACTGGTCGAGACACCACATCTTCCCATGGTTGGTCGACTACCCACAAATCTCGGAAAACGTGCACTCTGAAAACGGCAGTTGGATACACAGCTACTTCAGGCGCGGCTTGATTCTGCTTTCTGTACACTGCTTGGTCTCCTAGTTGAATGGTTGTGCAGTCTATCAGAATGGGTTCGTCCGTGCCACGGTAAATTGCAGGGACTTGCAGGCTGTGCATAGGGAGCGACTGTGGAGCGGACTCAGGAAGAGTCCCGATCACCAGCACCGACAGTGCTTCTGTGCTGATCATCTTGCCATCTGTCAAAAACTGTGCTACGTCCGATGGTGTGGCAAAAGCAATGCCTCGTGAGTTTTTGCTAACAGCTTCCAAGGGAATTTGTGGGACACTTTCCCCTGTATTGGTAATGAACAACCCTGGTGGGAGAAAAAGGCTCGCTGGATCAATCTGAGGCGCAGCTGCAGGCTGCTTCTTGTATTCTTTCTGTGTCTTCTTTTTTCGGATGTCAAGTTTGGCCCCATATTCACTTTGCGATCGATCTTGTATGTGCTGTTGAAGCTCCTGATTGGTGACCCACATGAAAGGACGTGGGCGGCTGTTTCCAAGTTGCTTCAAGGCTGCCCACTTGTTGTTGGCTTGGAGCGCCTTCCCAATGGCTTCTGATCCAAACACCTTCAAGGCTGCTTGGATGCGATCTTTCACATTTTCCTCAGGGACTCCCTTGGCGGGCAAAAGCTGCGCAAGGTCATGGTTCACTTTCTCTTCAATTCCAAATCCTACAAACCCACATGATCCAGCCAAGCTGCTGCAGATTGCAAAACTGGAATGGAGTGCTTCAAAGTGCATGGCTTGCTCATACGTGATCAAACCCAGGCTCAAAGCAAAATGACCTAGCGCGATAGTCCCACATGAATCAGCTTTGGTCTGCTCAAGCACCCAGGTGGTCGATATGGTCACTTTGTCGGCACCCCATGCTTGTTTCAATGTGACGCAAAGAGGAGCCAACTCCGAAATGCTGGTGTGAGCAAGTCCATCAAACTGTTGCACTACAAGATGTGTTCCATGCATGTCGCACTTCACAAAAGTCCAATGCTTCTCAACCAAAACGAAAAGAAACAGTGGCGCCTGTTCAGCCTGCCATGTGCGAAGATGACATCCCGCGGGGAAAAAATCCATGTCACCTATGACCAAAACCTGCACTTGTTCCGGTTTGACTGGGGTTGGGTAATTTCCAAGCAAAGCTCTGGCGAACTTCAACAAAAACCTGGCTGTTAGTCCATGTTGCAATGGTGCCTCTGCAACGTGTGGCTGACCTGGCTTCACCAAAAGACTGCTTGCTGTCATTGGCACTGTGGGTGAAATATCCTGGCAGTCAGACATGGCAATCTCGGGTGTGCAGCACACTGCATCGGAAATCAAAGCAGTAGAAAGTCCAAGTTCATGATGAAAGCATTTCATGACGTTCTCAAGCGATTGCTCGGGATGCACACTGGGTTCAATTTTCTTGACCTGTTCTTCACAAAATGGTCGGCCACTTACACATGCGACTCTTTGGGCAATAAGCCGTGAGGTGACTGCAAGATGTCCAGTTGGTTCAACCAATGTGATGTGTGTCATGCGCGCATCCAAGGCAATGAACAACATGCTCCAACCCCAACTCTCACGCACAAAAGCATACACCTGCGTATCTGTGGGTGCAAGCCACGCTTTGAGGTCATCCTCTGTTTGGCATGGCCAAAACTCAAAGACAGCTTCAGCAAATGACGGCAACCACACGGTCAGAGGTGCAAAATCCAACCCCGTCCATGTGAGCAACAACTGAGATTTGATCAGTTGATCAAGATGCCAAAGTCCAGTAGAAATCCATGACTCAGTTGTACGTAAAAGTCCAATTGGAAGTCCATCATGTATGTTGCCAAACCCTTCAAGCATGTTCAAGTCAAACGAGACATCATCAGGGTCCTGCTGAACTGTCACTACTTTCCAAGGCTCCACAAGTGAATCCGCTGAGATGTCTTTGGATGTTTCATCCATAAGTCGTGCAAATTGGAATATACCAGCCCAGCACAGCAACTGCCGAAAAGACAAACCAGGGGGAACCCAAACCACAGAGACACAGCCAAGGAACTCAATTGCAACCGGAATCCAAGAAAGCATGGTGTCCGCTGACGCGTTCGTTCTGCACACTTCATACGTGCGTTCTTGGAGAAAAGCAAAGTTCGGCAGGGTCAATCCTTCAGTCTTCAAAAACACCATTGTGGACTCCTGGCACAAATTGGCTTCTGCCTGCAGCAATTGTCCTACTGTCTGTGAAGTGTTGAACCTGAGTGTGACCTCAGCGTTCTCATGCACAAGGACCAGGTCGCCAAGTCCAACTGAGGGGCTAGGCCATGAGACATCACGCTGCAACAAAACCATGTCAATGTATTGGGCTAATGGTTCTGTGCTGTCTGGAAATCCATGCAAAAGTCCAAACTGTTTCATCACATGCGCCCAAATCCACATGACCTGTATGGGAGACACTGCATTGCCGTACAGACAAAGTTGCGCCCTACAATCACTCAAGACACTCTCAAAGGGTGGGAATCCAAGGAAAAGTTGCAGTTCTCTGGGATGGATGTGTCGTGTCTTGTGCGGCCAACATCCTGACACGATTGCCAAACCTCGTAAACCTCCTGACCTGAGTGTCTGAGGGCTAAGTCCAGATGCCCGGCACTTGCATGGGCAAGCATACAGGGCATTGCCCCATGAGTGCAACGCTGTGGGTAGGGGATGTTGAGTCTGAACAAATCGATTGGTTGATCCATATTGTGGGTCATTGTAGACCTGTTCCTCCATCTCTGTCCAGCTGAGTTGGCTTTCATCTTGCATGGACCATGCTGGCCATGGTGAAAAAGGCATGAGCTGCATCACCGAAGGTGGCTTTGGCAACTGGGGCAATGCTGGAAAGGAAAACTCACCAAACTCAGACGGAAGCATCACCATAAACCACCTTGTTCTCCTAGAAGGCCACATGTTGCTCAAATGCAAAACACGTTGAAACACGGCAAACCCATGCATGTTGGCAAACTCTTGAAGCTGGCGCTGTGTTGCATCGTCGGATAGGGCTTCCTGAACGCATTCTAGGAACAATCCGGTGGAGCGCAGGAGGTGCGCGGCGCGCAAGATGGATCCCAATGTTTTGCTGCGTTGGTCCCATTGTCTCAATTGGGCACCCTGCCTCGACAGTGGCTGGCATGGAAAGCCAGCTGATATGACAGGGCGTCGGCCACAAACAAGCTGACATGTGTGCATACGGACAAGAACATCAACAGAAGCGATGTCACCACAGATCGTTGGGCACGAATGATTCAACTGGAAGGCTTGCACGGCAAGCTCGCATGAGTCCACTGCTGAAACCACAGAAACGCCGAGATGCTGGAAGGCCGTGCTAAATCCACCAAGGCCACAACAGACATCGTGAACATAACCCATATCACTTATGTCAAGGGGGGTGGACCTGAGAGGCTTATATCCATCAACTTCCAAAATCCAACTGTCAAGGTGTTTGACTCCGGTGTGCTTGACATCATATAGGGTTACCATGCCCTCATACCTCTCTCCCTCATGAAGGAAGGCAACTGGTTCCCCAAAAGGACTTTCGAATCCCAGCGAAAAGAAATCGTCGGAACCCTTGATTTCCACAAGCAAACTCACCTTCTGTCCCACCGGGGCATTTAGAAACGATGTGACATCCATGGCTCTTCCAATCCTCGAATGTTCCGCTGGCACAGCCTGACCTCTGGTAGGCATTCGAGCCCAGGCTATGTTCATCCCACTAAAAATGTATCTATAGGTATTGACCCATAGCCATATATATATATGCTATGTATATCTATGTGTATATATATACTATACATACAGTACATATATGTCATGTCCCGTACTGTACTACTGTACTGTTCTGTACAGCAAGGTCATATAAATGTAAATGAAAGTTTTTTGTAAATGTGATGCATTGTAATGTAATGCATGTATAGAACTGGGTTCGAAGTTCCATGATTCAATGATTCCGGTCGTCACTGGGTTGATTTTGTTGTAAACATCTTCAGGAACCTTGGCGTCAAAACCCGAAGATCAGCGACGTCACTGCTAGGAATATCCAATGACCCCCCCAGAATTTTCACAAATCCCGTCCATTCCACCGACGCTTGAATTGCTTTGGAACCAATGCGTGTGCGTCTGAAAATGTTTTTTTAAGCCTGATTCAGGCTGTTGAATAGTGGGGATATGTAATGGATATGTAGGGATCATGATGATTAACATTGATTAACCAAATTTAGGGTGCCCGATTTTCATAGGTGTTTAGGAATGATGACAGAACAACATCATCATGTCCTGCTTTCGGGTGACCCCGGTGACGGGTGAATACAAGAGCTGAAGCAACCTGTGATGAAATTCGATTATAGGGATGACCCGGGATGACTATACAGATTATTAATGAATATTAATGATGATTAATGATGATTATAGATGACTATAGATGATTATAGATGACTATAGATGATTATAGATTGGTGTCTAGGGCTTGATGGCTTGATGATACAGGCGAGACACTGCAATCTCCTTCCGGTTCCAAAGCCCATCACCGTCCTGATGGCTAGTGAGGTGACTTCCCAAGGCCCATTAACCTCATTTTGCCTGTTGGTCCATTTCGATGTTTCCAAAATCTCGGGTAGGAGGGAAGTCACGTCAGTCAAAAAAAAACGGTAGAAATCACGTCAGTCAAACAAAAACAGGTAGAAACATCAAACTATATATCCCTCTTATCTACGGAATCGATGAGCCACTCGTAACATGGGACTTCGCTTTTGCTGTGTGTCCCTCCGAAACCGGCTGCGGAGGTTTTTTCAACGAAGGTGACACGCATGTTCTCTGACATCAAATGCTGGGTGACTGCCTTGAAATCAGAGATGTCAAGTGACTAACTCATCCCCATGATGTGGGAAGTCTTGGCTCATTTTGAGGGGTCCCCAACTTCCTGCGCAAAAATGAAAAACTCTTGTAGTAGTTGATGTGCAAAGCTCTGGCTGTCGCAGCAGCAGATGCTTGTTTGCCTCGAATTCGAGCTACTGATTTGCGGCTCCTGCACCAAAGATCCGTGAAACAAAACTCCTCTGCCGCACTTGGAAGAGCCAATCCTCTTCCTAGTTGCAAATTGTTTGCACCTCCAACCCAGGATATAAATGATCCAATCAAACTCTCATCAATCTGTCGTCATCCCAAAAATCCATTGCAAATAGCATTTATGCCACCAAAAACATGAAGAAAAAACATGAAAATCTGCATCTTCCAAGCTTGGAGGAGTTCCCCCCCCTAACTACTGGAGTCCAGCTGCCAGCTGGGACATCCTCAGCGGATCCTTGTCCGCCGGGGAGGTCCCCTAGGCACCACCGGGCGCGGCCTCTGCCTGGACTGCCGAGTCCTGTGGTCGCGAAGGGCTGGCGATTCAAACACCCAAGAACTCGGAAGTCGGGAAATCAACGGAGCAAATTGATATTGAAGCAACAGGAATGCCGTTGCTGGGCCGTTGCTGGGAATTCCAGAAGCGCGGCATCGCTCAAAATCCCGCTTGGAGCGCCTCATCGACGCGATTGCTTCGTTCCTTGACAGCTTTTTTGATCTCCTTGACGTGTGGGTTGGATCTCCAGGATGGCAAAAGCCCATTGGATTTGGGGGTAACCGGGGTAACCAATTTGTTTGGACACATCCATCTGTCCCAAAGTTGGGAACCCAAACACAATGCATGTTGCTACAACCAACTCCCAACATTCTCCCAATGTGAAAATGCGGCCAGCTCGCCTTGATCTTCTGTAGGATTCTCTTCTGATCCATGAAAATCTCTTGATTGGCTCTCTTCAAGACCTCCATCAACTTAAGGAACTTTCACTGGGCTCCAAGGCACTTTGGGATGCCAAAAAAAAAACGTGGTTTCCCAAGAATGGTTTGACCGTTTGACCTGTTTCTCAAATGGACTCAAACTTCACTTGCGGACGATTCAGTGATGCCCAAGAATATTCTCATGACACCCACACCGCATCAGATCCCAAAATGTGTGGGAACGATTGGTTCCCCTAGGGGCGCCTGGATATACTCGCCGTAGGTCTCTTTGTCGATAAACTCAAACTTCCCCTGCCAGTTTTGGCTTGGCTTCAGAGCTCATCCCCCAATCCATAGCCGCTATGCCTGTTCCATCTCAACCATTTCGGACCGTCAAGTTCACACTCATTGTGTGAAAAAAACACACTGAAGCGGAATACCCAACCAACAAGCAGCAACCAACAATCACCGACCTACCAAGACCCGTCAGCCGGATCGCCAAAAGGCCTTCTTCACGACATCCTCCACACAGTTCCTACAGCGATCCGAGATCACATCCGATCCCATGTTGAGGATGGTCACCTAGGAGAACTGCCCAGAACTGCCGATGCTTCATGAGGAGATCAGCAACAGAAAATGGAGATGGGAAACAACTACCATCAAACTTGTCAACTGAGATCATTATCTGAAATTGGGGGGTGTTTGAAAAGTGAAGCCACTTTTCCAACCAACTGGGAATGGTTTTTAGATGCAATGGACAGGATCAGGTAGGCAAGTAATGGAGCAGGATGGAAGCAAGAGATTCTGATAAAATCCTTGAGGATGTAAAGCCAAAGGCATATCCTGCTGTCAATGCCCTTGGCTGCTTGACTCTGACTTTGCAATAAGTCGACCCCACTTGGGGCGATCAAAATAGGCTCAAACCTGGAGGCTTTCAACCGTCTGCATGTCCCAGTAGCTGTAGCAGCTTCCAGTGCCCCATCGCGGTCGTTTTCTGCACCTGCACCAAGGGCAAAATCCAGCGATTTTGAGCGTCCGCCGGGTATCTCCTCAGTCTTTAGCACTTCGCTATGCCTAGTAATGTCTAGTATAACACTTGACAGTCTCAAAACGTAAATTCAATAAATCATAATAAATCACTCTCACAAAACGCCGGGCCCGTGCATCCAGCCTTTGAGTCTGCTTTCATAGGCCGACTTGTCCTCACCCTGCGCCATGGTCCGCCATGGTCCGGTCCCATGGTCAAGTTATTGGGCCCCAATCTCGCCTCAGCCTCTTTGTACTGAACCCGAAGTTTCATGGCGATCTCCTAAGCTGATGGCGACTGGTGACTGGTTGAGAACTATGGCATTTTTATGACTGATTCTGGCTGATTACTCGATTCTGTTTTTATCGAGGGTCAAGAAAACACTGAGACTTTGAGGACTTACCAACCATGCTTCCTATTCACTCTTACCTGCTGTAACGATCCAAGGGTGTGTACACCATTTGGAGTCCGAAATCAGATCGTTAAATTCTCTTCCAAGCCCTAATTTTCAGGTTCCAGAAAAATGATGTTCAGGGTCAGGACCCAACTCCCAAAAAGTTTCATTGCCACCCCAGCAGCCACGGGCTTGTTCACCACGGCGATCGCCTGAATTCAGGGTGTCGTCATCAGAATCAAGCATCCAAAAGACCCCTACGTGGGTTGTGCAACCATTTTTTGTTGGAAAAAATATAAATAAAGCTAACTTTTCCCATTGATCTCGCTACACACATCGGCAATGCAAATATAATATGATCAAATGTGCGTAATTGTATATATATATATATATGCATGCATGTATGTATATGTATGTGTATATATATATATGTGTGTGTGCGCGTTCTTTTCGGTCTCTTGTCTTGGTCTCTTGTCTTGGTCTCTTGTCTTGTTACAGAAATCTCATGTTTCATGGATTTGGAGACAACATGAGACACTTATACACCTATGACACAGTGTCCCTTTTTGCACATCAGGCAGGTCAGAGATCGAGATGGACTTGGCTTCTTGTGACCCAACTAGTGATGTGCATCTGGTCCTCCAGATCTCGATCAACTGTGGTTTATTTTCTCTTGCTAATGCCAGCTTGACATGCCGCCACGTCTATTGTGCCACGCCCGCCTTCTTGCAATCGTTTAAAGTTCGATGCGCGTCCATTAATCTCTTGTACTCCGGTCCATAGTCGTCCTGCCAGGCCAGGAACCTCAATGTTTTCTGGCCTTCCATGCGAACGTCAACAGTTCTTTCAAGAGAAGCCATCACTCACCCAAGAGCTTAAGTTTCAACAAGGGAAACCTCACTGAGACTTAAGTTTGACCCACCTTTTTTCATAGTTTTCCACCATGTTTCACCAGGATCATCCAAGAAAACATCTCTCATCATGCTAGCCCATCTCTGGCCCAGGTACCTCCAGGCTCAGTGGCGCATCTGGCAGGTCTCGCCAGTTCTTCACTTGCGCCTGCCAAATGGCAGTAGCGGCAGCGGATGGTCCATGAGTCTGCCTGGACATATGACCATCAAAATCATCTTATGACCATCAAATGATAGGATGGGAAAAGCATCATCAATTTCCCAATATGTTCATATATTCATTGATGATTTCCCAACATCCAAAGCATCATTCCCAATATACCCAGCGGATTTCGTTTCCCCAATATCTTCAGGTACCAAAGATCCAAACCCACCTGCGGAGGGATGGGAAAATGTCGACCCAGGCTTCATAGATTCCCGAAACGGTTGACTTGGGGGGAGGGGATCTCAGTGCTGAATGGTCAAGGATATAATGGATATATCATTTTGGTGGTCTAACGGTCTAACCACCTCTAAAAAAACAATCACCAGTTGTCACACCAAACCTCTGAATAGTACTAAGTAGTCAATGTATGTCAATGTTTTCATTCTTGGGGTAACCCCTCCCAAAAAAAAATAATATAATCACACACATGTTAATATTGATCCATGGTTGACGACATTCCCCCCAAAACTGGACAACAGTTTCACTAGCCTCTCCACCCATCGCGGCCGCCAGCGACTCAGGTATACGGTCTCCACCCAAGGGAACCGCCTCAGTTTATCGGATAAACCTGAAAGGATGGTAATCATCTGATTGGTTTTGGTGAAAGCAAGTAATTTGTGAAAAATTCTTGGTGCAGTAGAAGCTAGCCATTGAAAAAAGAGCCTTCAGTCGTCCTACCCGATCATCAAAAAAATATGGTCAAACGCCAAGTTGGAACCAACAAAATTTCGAGTCATTCCCATCAGCTCCAAAAGGGTGCCCAAAATGGTCCCTACATCAGGGTCGTCCAAGGAGCTGTGGGATTCCCCTGGTGAAACTTGGGGTGTTCGCGATCGAACTGCTCCGCAAACTCTGCTCCACCTGGCTGCGGACATGCTGAAGCGGAGTAGATCACCACTATATACCATCTGGTGATTGAACAGTTCACCATGGTATAGATGGCCCATAGAAATAGATGGTTTACCGTTCTTAATAGCCTGGTGGATCTTTCCATGGCTAACTGTCTGGCAATGCCATAACTGGAGATGGTAGGTGAAATCCCTGCTCCAGCCATTTCCAAATCATGCCCAAAGTTTTTGATGTCTGAAGACCTGAAGACAGGGGACCCATGGGGACCCAAAAAACAAAAAATGATTCACTGAATCATTTTCCACCGTATAAAAGTGCCAAAGCCATCTCATATTCTTGGTCATCTATCCGCATTATATCGCATTAGTATGGTTGACCCAAATCTTTAGGTATATCCCATCTACATCCATCTACTACTTTTCAAGGCCTGGATCACCTTCCAAGGGCAAGCAGCTGTTCACTTGGCTGCCACCAAGCCGCTTTCAGCCAGGTCCCGACAGAACTGCATGATATCCTTAGCCAATGTTTTTCCTGTAGAAAGTTTTGACCAAAACATTAGGATTTATAATAAACCTATAGGATAATTATGTAAATCCTATGTAGTAATTTTTCCCCATAGTAACAAACCCCCAAAGTTTCGCATCTGGTTCGTTTTTTTCTTGGTTGCGCTTGCACCTTTCTGAGAGCCCGGCAGTACCTTCCGGCACGTCGATGCCATCAGGCCTCACGCCGAAGCAGAAAGTCACTATGGATGGCTGATCGGGACTCCCATCATTTGGGTAGTGATATTCCATCTAAATCCAGTCGTAAGTCAAAAAAACATGACCCAACAATGGCTTTAGAGGGTATTCCCAAGCTTTGAAGGATCAGCGCCCAGGGTCCAGGCAAAATACCACGTGGAAGCCGCTGCGGAGGCATTCGGAGATGGGCGGCGAGGTAACCGCGGGCTGTTCCCTTTTGGCCAAAACAAGCTGCGTTAGGTGATGAGGACCTCAGACTCAGGTGTGATTTGGCAGATGGCAGCCATAGTCACCATAGTCCAATCCATTCCAAACCCCCCAATGTCCCAATGTCCCAATGTCCCAATGTCCTGGTCGTACTTGGCAAAGAGCTCAGCCCTCTTCTCGGTGCGTTTCGCGGTCGCTATTCGCTTGGCCTTGGTGAGACGTGGCTTCATGGATCTGCTCAAAAACACGAAGTTTCAATCAAGTTCATTCCAAATCCACCCAGAAAAAAACGGGAAAAAGGTAAGCATCTAATTCTCATCTATAATTTTTATACCAAATGTAACTATTATCATCAGATATTATCAGATCATCTAATCAATTAGCATCTAATTATCATCTCTAACTAAGACTGGTGGGATGCTCAGCTCCCAACGATGCGGTCCTTGTTGTCCTTCGCCTTGGCTAAGGCATCCGACACCAGCATCGAGGCCTCGGGGAGCGGAAATTGCGTATGTTGTTTGATGTGGAGTAAGTTATAATATATATATATATACATATGGCTATGGATCAATACCTATACATACCATTTTTAGTGGGATGAACATCCATTTACCAGCTATTTTGATGTGAACTACAGGGGGATAGGGTTTTGACCCATCCCCATATATATACTACATCATTGTGTAAGAGTATTTGTGTTGTTTTCTATACATGTATACATGACATGAACATATATGATAACATATGTATACACACAGTGGACACGTCATCATCAACCGGCACAGAGACTGTAGCCCCCAACAGCTTGGATCCGAGGCTGCACCTGTCTGAGC
The DNA here is from genome assembly GCA_947184155.2 of Cladocopium goreaui. Lineage (NCBI taxonomy): Eukaryota > Dinophyceae > Suessiales > Symbiodiniaceae > Cladocopium > Cladocopium goreaui. The sequence continues at coordinate 188,511 of CAMXCT020002668.1, forward strand.
TGGTGCCACGAAAAATCCATGGGAAAACCATGGCATTTCCTATGAGAATCCCATGGAAAACCATGGGAAAACCATGGAAAACCATGGAAAACCATGGGAAAACCCATGGGATTTCGGATTTTACATGACTTCCTAGAGGTTTCCAAGTATGGAAATGGAGGTAAGAATGTATCATCGGACTGGTTTTTCTGGAAAATCTTGTTGTGCAAGGAAAACATATTTTTAGTCAGTAACTTTCAGGGGTTCCTGTGTTTTTTGTTGGTTATCCAAATACAAAGTTCGTCGCAAAAAGCCTTAAACCGTCCATTTGGCAGATCATCCGGGTTGCTACTGTTCACTTACTCCTAAGATGCACATCCAAGTATCGTGGATTGAAGTCCCCAGATTCTGGGAACCCAAAGTTTTCATGGTTGATTTTGAAATAGCAGCCTGCAGGTTTAGTCTTTGGGGATAATCATCTCAGGCATAGATGGAAATGAAAGAGATTTGAAAAAAAACAGTCATCATTGGGAAAATCTATGTTTTTTACCATGAAATATGGGGGTTTCCTGTAAATTTTCCCTTAAACCAATCCAATGAAACCAGTTTGGATTTGATCCCGCCTGAGATACCGCGGCAGAGGTTTCGGATTCGATATTCTCTGCCTGCCAGAAAACTGCCGGAAATTTCAGAATGTGTGGAATCGGGCATCTTACCCCCACAATTTTCAAAGAGATCTGCTAGATATTCCTAGGTATTACCCCTGTTAGCATATTTTAGAATTCAACATCCCCATAAGCGCATCCCCAACTAGCCATCAACCATCCTCGAGCGCCTCGTCGATCACCGCTTTCTTGCTGGCCAGCAGATCGATGCAGGACTGACACGACGTCATGGCGGATCTGCCTGACACAAGTCACTACGGCCAGGGATTTTTTTGGAGCAATGCCCAAAAAAGTCTGGGATATCTATCGATCTGTTTATCTATGTGTCTGTCTAGCAGTCCGTCCATCTGCCTGTTTGTCTTTCTGTCCTTCTCTCCTTCTCTCTTTCTGTCTTTCTGTCTTTCTGTCTTATCTCCTATCTGTATAATCAAATCTCACCAAGTCTCATCTAATCTCATCTGATCTCATCTGATCTGATCTATAAAACCGAAGGAAATTTAGAAGTCAAACTTCCGACAATATGGACAGGTGGAAAAGCAGAGGTGGGAAGAGTCAGAGAGGAGAAGAGCAGAAGAGAGAAGATCAGAGAAGAGAAAGAGTGAGAAGAAAGAAGATGCAGGGGCGCGAAAAGGTAGGAATGTCGCGAAACACTGTGTTTTTTCCAATGATTTGTGGCTCCGGAGGGTCGAAAAGTAGGCTCGCTAAAGCGGCGGGCGCGGAGCCATGTGGTCAGATGAGAGATGAAAAATTGCACGCCGTTGTGGCGCGAAGCACATTTCCAAAATGCACAAGACACACCATTCTCGGGCCACTTTTGGAAGTTGACATGTCGAAAAAGTGCACGCGGTTGTGGCGCGAAGCACATTTCCAAGTCAAAATGTTAAAAACACCACATGCTCGGACCACTTTTGAAGGTTCAGATGTGGCTTCCGTGGCAGGCGCAAGGGATTCTGCACCTCGCCAAAAGTGAGCAAAATCTGACAGTTTTGTAGCAGCTTCAACTACAACCACCACTACACTACACTAATTACATTACGCTACACTACACTACGCTACACTCCACTTCACTACACTACACTAACTACAACTACAACTACGACTACAACTACAACTACAACTACATTACACTACACTACACTTCACTACACTACACGCAATTACATTACACTACAACTACAACTACAACTGCAACTGCAACTACCACTACATTACACTACACTAATTACATTACACTACACTACATTACACTATACAACACTACACTACATTACATTGCACTGCGCCCATTACACCACACCACAACTACAACTGCAACTGCACCACACTAATTACACTACACTACAACTACAACTACAACTGCGCTACACCACACTACATCCAGCAGTTGTGGGTGAGGTGACCGCTGCAACCATTGCAGCCACCCCAAAAAACACAACTCCAACCACCTTTCGGTCCTTCAGTAGATTCGCTCTGCCATCCATGATCACAACAACTCACCTCTCCTATAGCGTCCTATTTGAAACTTCCGCCACCGCCTTGTGCGGTTCTACTGGTACAATTATATACATGTATGTCGTATACACATAGTACAAACCAAGACCCAGGGGGCCACGCATTTCAGGGCAGATTTTTGGCTGTCTAATTTTGACCCAGGCCCATATTTCATTAAATGTCATTCATTTCACCTGTGGACCAGCTACAACTACAACAACTAGCTTCAGGGGTCATTTCGAACGCTGGAAGTTGAACCTAAAGATGCTTCACCAAGACCATCGCGGACGGCGAAGTTACCAAACTTGCTCCATGTTGCTCGGGAAACCCTCCATGAGTTTCCGTTTTAGACAATTCAGTGGCAGATTTCCAATCAGAAAAGATGGGAGATCTGATGTTTTATGGATGATATGGAAATATATGGATTGATGTTTATTCTGTTTATTCCACTTATACATCAGTCAAAAAAGTTGAGAAACAATTGCCCATTGCTTTGATGATTTCACCGGTGCAATCAATGCCGAACTCAGTTCTCGGACCCAACTCGGCCTGTCTTCTCGACCTTTCTGCACAGCTTCAGCACCTGCGGGACACATCTGGAGCAAGCCTAGCCTTCAGCAAAAGGTGTTGTTTTCCGGAAGGCTATTTGAAAATAGTGACCAAACATCAAAACTTCAACATCCAAATAGTGGCCAGCCTCAAACTCTCACCTCATCTAATTTCTGTTCTGGTGTTGTTGGTCATTTCGGTGGTACATCAAATCGCATCTCCCTGTTCAAAACCCATGGATCTCCGGTTGTTCAGTGCCCAATGTCTGCAACCTCGATGATCTCCATCTCATTGTCTCCAGCCTTGGGCTGCGCTTACGGACGCTTTGACTTAACTGTGATTCAGCGAAGATTGGTAAATGTTTGATACTTTGATATATGATTAGTAACTGATTTGATATCTGACTAGTAAATGAAGATTAGTACATATTTTATATATGATTTGGAGTTGGGACTTGAGACCCAACTCCAATCAGATGGTGGGCACCCCACCTTAGTCTTCGTTTGAATCCACCTGTGGATGTCCAGTGGAGTCTGTCATTTTTCCATGGGAATGTTCTGGAGAGAAATCTTGACGTTTCGTCACCGAAATTCTGACTTAGTGATATATATATATATTATAATCAAACAACAAATGGGGGGTTCCATAAATAGGGCTATCCCCAGTCCTCATCGATGTTAGGATTTTCCCCAACAAAAACCATCCAGCTATTGGGGAATCCCCCATTTCTGGAAACGTCCATGGCCCAGACCAATGGAGCCGCAGTGTAGTGCGCCCCTTCGGCTGCAGCCTGGCAGAAACTCCACGACTCTTTCTTTGCGCGGTCCCCACTGCCTCAAGGAGTGGAAATTATACATGTAACTATGTCTACAGTATATATATATATAAAGTATTTAAAAAATGTTTTTACGTGTGTATACATAATATATGTATACACACGTATGTATATATATATATACAGATACATATGGAACGACATATGGAACTACATATGTGTTCCTATGTATATACTACATTGTACGTATCGAATCTGTCAAATGTCAAAGGAATTCGAACTGAGCAAAGCGGCATTCCATGTGATAGTTCCTCGAAGGGAGTGATTCCTTAGTATTCAATACAAGCGTTTCGCTCAAACTTTGAACATAAACACATGCCACATGCGTTGTCCTCAAAAAGGAAAAATCCAAACCTCTACAATCTCGTATAGTATTTGTCCAGTATTTTTACATTTTTTTAGAATACAGTTTTTGACCCTCAAATTTCAGGTTTTGTAACCACTTGGCCCTAGACTCACTTTCGAGCCCAGCCCTCCATGACCCAGATCTCAAAGGCTGTGCCCTTCACAGGACACGGTAATGAAAAAAAGTGTGTTCATTGTTCAATGTTGTTTTTCGATTATATAAATATATATATATATAATTAAAAAACAATTCCATAATTTTAGATACCCGAGGATCTTTAGATGATTCTTAGGTACCAAGGAGGAAATCCAGATATTAGTCAAATAGCTATTAGATCCTAATTGGAGCGTCCTTAGAGATTTATCAACCTATCATATATCATATCATGTATCTATATCATATCTATATATGTACACTACACTACCTAGCCTCCCTCCTTGTCACTGAACAGCGCACTTTTTGTGCCCAGGCCAAGGTGCCATCTGACTAAGAGGCTACAAGCTCCATACATTCAAGCTTGAAAAGTTGAGCTACCAAAGTCAGACCAAGCTTCCTCACTCACCCCCTCCGCGCGTCCCGAGCAGCGCGGATATTTGGAGGAAGGCTGGAGGTGATCCTGTAGAAACTTGGGCGAAGCTTGGTCTAATTAGCAACAAAATGGCGATACCATTCCACCACCTTGATGAGCAATTGCTCAGAGTTGAAAATGGCATGCAGTGAAACGCTTGAGGCCTAAAAAGCCCAGAGAAAATTATTGCTACGCCTCAGTTGAAACACCCAATAATACAAAGGCAGCCACAATAGCGCCAGTCTGGCCACGGGTCACCCAAACTCCGGTGAGCTGGCGGCACAGATAGTGCGTAGATACCTTCGGTCTTTGTTGTATCGCATCACGAAAGCATCATTCGATGGACAACAAAATGTAATCCCTGTCCCCCGCTACAAAATTTGCAGTCTGGAGACGAATGAATTCAGCCAGCTCCCTAAAGAAGTCCTGACACACCAAGGATTTGTAGTGGATTGTTCATCCTATTTATCTTGCTGCCCATGTGCCTTTTTCGGGTACTTTTGCTTCCTCCTAACTCACTCGTACCTCCTTGAAGGTTCGTCAGCAGGGTTCAGGCGGCTAGCCACCCACACCCATAGGGGGTAAAGATTGAGAGCTATGCACTGTGCGCAGATTTTGCGAAGGATTCTATTGATCTTCCTGCTGCTGGGTCTTCCTTTGCACAAAACAACCAGGCATATCTGGCTGTCAGCAAAGTGCAAAAAGCGGCAGGAGCAGAACCGCTTCGTTCGGGCCCTCCACTGAAGGCCCCGCAGTATTGCACGCAGTTCCAACAGATTGATGTGCTCTCTTTCTCTCAGGGCGCCATGTGAGCCCCAAATCCAACCTCGCATCAGAGCCACGAAACTCATCACCAACCTGATGCTCAGCAAGTTTGCAGCTTTCCCGCTGACACCAACATGACCTGCCAGCCGGAGCCATTCTGCCTTCTGATTTCCTTCACTGGCCCCCAAGATTTCCTCTTCTTCCAGCTGCGTCAGTGTCTCTGTCTTCTGTGAACCCAATTCGGAAAAGTTGTCACCAATAGCTTCCATTTCAGGGCCCCCAGCTCTTTGTGCCACTCCTGCACGATGAAATGCGCGCCAAGCGGATCTGTACGAACCCCTTTGCTCCAAAGCCACAAGTCAAGGAGGCAAGCTACGTCATGCCGTCCGTTTAACCCGTTGTTCCTCGGCTTCTGCAGGGTTTTCAAATTCTTTCTTCAAGAGGGCTTTCGTGTATCCCGGGGGGAAGCCCATCAGTTTTTCTCTCTCTGTAACTGACGCCACCCTCAGATCCACTGGGTCGGCCTTTCGTTCGATCAAATACTCTTTCCGGTTTGCATAGGGTGGAAACATCATGCTGTCTAACTGCCACCTCCTCACTGTGTCTTCATCACAGGAGTCCAGGCCGGCCGGGACCGCCGGTGGTGGCGGCCGGGGGATAGCCCGTGTGAAGGTGGGGAGCCTCACTTGCGGGTCTTCTTCACCCCCTCTCCACCTCCAACGGCCTTTTGTGTAACACCCGTATTCCATGATACTGTCCCTTCTCATTACACTACGGGTACTCCATCACACGGCCCCGCCAGTTCTTGGACTCAACCCACAGCTGATCCTCGGGTTGCAAGCCATTGGTGATCAACTCACATCAATCGGCCATTGTCGCCCCTTTTGACATCAACTCTTTCTTTAGCTCCTCCGTCGCCAACCTGGGAGCTTCAGCTGCAAGTGGAACCCCAGGGCTCAAACCCCTATCCCCCCTCAGGCCCCCCTCCAACAGCTGAAAAGTGACTCACAACGACCACTATCTTTCACACACCGCCAGCCCGCCCACAAAAAGGGGCCCGGCCAACCAAAGCTGTTGCCAGCCCACCCCACTAAAGGGTCCGGCCAGCCCAGCTCAAAAAGCCCAGTCCCCGTTCAGTCTTCTGTCCACTAGGGAAGCGGGACTGCTCAGGGATGAGCCCCAAGCTACACTTGAGATGAGCTCCCAGCCAGCTCCCCTCCCTCACTGGGAGGTCTGGGGAACAACCGAGAACCCACCTTGAGCTTGAAGCTTCGGTCGGACCCGGTGTTCGTGTATGCCCCTCCTTTGGAGAACACACATATATATATATATATATCATATATCATATATCATATATCATACATCATATATCATATATCCATTCATAAACCTTAGATTTCTACATCATCAACATATCATCAGCCCAGAAGGGCCTCTGCCGAGGTCACCAGCGCCCTTAGGCGCAGAACGGCGTTTGAAATGAAGCGTTTTCGTTCATGGCGATGGTTTGATATGATACATCCAACTATGTACACATACATGTACTTATATACAGTATGTGTATATATATAGAGAGAGAGAGAGATGTATGTCAAATCAAATTGAGTTGAGTCAAATGAGTCAAGTCTAATATATATATATATATCTATTTTCATATTTTTTCATGTCTATGATTGTAGAATATTGTAGATACACAGCTGCCCTTCGGTGCCAAGTTGCTGAAGCTCCTGGACCGCGCTCCGAGCGGCCGCTTCGAGTTCTTCGCGCTTCTTCTGCCTGGGAACGATGTACCCCAAGTGTCACCAAGGAACCCCGGTTCCCTGCGAAAATCACCGGTTTTTTCCCAGAAACTCAATGGCAAATTTGGAGAATTATTCATTGTAACCCCCATGTTTGGGCAAATGAAGTTTGATTGCGCGGTTCCCTGAATTTGATGAGAATCCCGATGAAACTGTTGGTAAAGACACGACCATCAAACACCAGGGAGTTTGGATATTGCTGAGATAGGAAGCACAACGAGATGGGCACTAGTGAACCTCAGAGGAGAGCGGTAAGAATCTTGGCCTAGCCAAGTCCTGACTCTGATCTCGCCAACTCATGCCCTCGCGGCCCTCGCATCTTTGTAAGGCCTTTTTTGAAAACGGATCATTCGACCACTCGAAGTCAGGTGAATTTTCACTCTGATGGAGGGGTACCCCTGCAAAGTTTGCCTCTGTCTGCGGGTTCAGACTGAGGCCAAAATTCGAATTATCAGGACGTACGTTGTGTACATGGCTGAGGATCGTGGTGCCTCTTTGCGAAAAGAGATGCAACCCGGCTGGCGAGGTTATTGCCGAGCCCCAAAATGAGATTGAAAGCAGATTGCTTCAAGAAAATGCCCAAAATGCACCGAATTTGGGAAGATCTTTGGAGAAACGGTGACTAGACACTCCGCTCTCACCTAGGCACTTCCTGGGAAAAATCAGGCTGTCTCAGTGCGCGCTGCGAAGCTGCGAACTGCGCCGCCTTTTCAGGCCAAGCCTGCGCGGCGCTCAGACCTGCACCATGAGACGTCGGTGAGGATTGTTCTCCCTGCCCAGGAGCCAGTCCAGGTAGAGATATGCCTTCGGAGCGGAGGGGTCGGAGGAGAAGCCTGCTTCAGAACGTCATGGGAGTAAACGTCCAAGGGAATCATGTCGGATTTGCGTGGTACAAATGTAAATTGTATAGCAAAAATACAGATATAGACATAGATATGTATGTCTATACACATATAGTATGTATATATATATATATGTATATGTGTATAAGTATATACGTATATACGTATTTTTATTGTTGTTCTGCAGACACATTACAAGATAATTAGATGTGTACATAATATGTAATTACGAATGTATACGTAGTACATGTGTCAAATCAAGTGGATCTATTCATCTATAGGGCCCCAGCCAAACCACAGGTGAGCCAAGCTGCTTGTTGATCTTGGTATCGCCACTCGTGGTGCTGCAAATGTGCATCAATCTCTCCCGCATCCATCCACCTTACCTGAGACACCTCAGCCGGATTAGATTGGTGTTTTTTGGATTGTCTGAATACTTGGGGAAAAAACAATTATAGATTTTGCAATTATAAATTATATGGATATATCAATTATACGGTTATATATATATACATATATTATATACTGATATACAAATAGATGTATAGTATAGTATCAGACGAAACCATGCTGATGTCTTGATGATGGGCCAAGCCCCGTGGTTAACTCTGGGCCAAGGATATGGGTGTGTTTTCTTATCCAAACCATTGTCTACAACAATTCCTGGAGGCTTGGCGTCCCAAATGTCTCCTTGAAAAAAGCATCATCCATGGGAATCCATGGTCCAACTGATGCCCCATCAAATCCTCTACCACTCTACCATCAAATCCTGCATCATTTAGATACATCTAGCAAAGGATTCAAGTGTCTTGAGCCGCGCTAAAGTTAGAGGCGGGTCGAAAACATAGCTTGAAACCTCGGTGTTTTCAACCTCCGCGCCTCATGATCTGGGCCCTTCTGGGGACTGGATCCCTGCAAGTAGCACTTGTAGATCTGGAAACCCCCGCGCACTGTGGTCAACAACTCGCCGATCGACACCTGGTCGATCGAAATCTCACAGATCTCTGAAAATTTCAATGGCTACCATTGCCAGTCTTAGATACCCTGCAAAAGATGATAAATTTTTAGCTGGTTAGTAGATATTCCATGATATTCCTATGTGTAGCAAAGATTACAGGATTAGTTTCTACCCATCCAAGGTTGACCTAGAAACCTGTTCTTCACTGGCCAAATTTGCGGTGAAATCCCTAGATTCGGGTCAAATGTGTCTCGAAATTGGCCCCAAAATCCGATCAATCTCCTCCAACGCCAAATCATATTGTTGCTTAAATAGTTCTATAATATACCTCTATTATATATATATATATCATTATATCATTATATCATATTGTATCATATAATATCCCTTTGTAGCCCTTGTTCAAATGCTTGATTTTCGCAGCGTGTGGATTTTTCACAATTCCAGTTTCAAAAGTTGGTTAAAAGTTGGTTAAAACCCTCATGTTTTCCTCAAGTGTTAAACCACGTTAAACCCGGTTGATGTCCTGGCACCTGGTAGCCCGACTCTTCGAAGGTTTCGCGCTCCGCGGTTCGGGTGGCTGGTTCTCGACCATTGGTGCAGCCTCCAGGGATGTCGAACTTGTAGCCGTCATAGGTCAGCTTAACCTGAAAAATATCATCAAAATCATCAAAATCCTCCGATTTTACCTATGATCAAATATGAAGGTAATCATGGGAATATAAGGATATACAAGGGACATTTAATCAACTTGATATATGATATTTGACCTGAGAAAATGTTTTGGATTTTTCTATGCTGGTCATGGGAGAAAGGCTGATGAAAAGCCAAGGGCCAACGCCCTGTCAAAATGATCACAAAAATGTAGACGTTGACATGGGGCTGGGGCTGGAAAATCTACAGTATGTTACTTTCAAAAAACCATGTTGTAACAGAATGGGTGCGTGAAGACCCGTAACTTCCAGCTATTTTGCTTGTGCAAACCAGGGAAGTCCAGGGCAAACAGACCAACAAAGGTGAAATTGCTCACTGTGAACCATCCAATGATTCCAATGTGTCTTATTTCTTCAGCAAATAGGTAAAACATGGTAAAACATCTGATGGTTGCTGTGCCCTCATGGTGTTTACTGCTGCCCCACATCGGTTCTCATCCCACGCCCTCTCTCGTCCCCACTCCAATGGTCCAACCCCCCCGGTTCGTCGTGTCCAAGCCGCTGCCAGCATGGTAGTGCCATTGCTCACAAAGCATCCAGCGTGGGATGGCGCCTCGCCATGCCCTGCAACCATGGAGACCATGGAGATCAACGCTGTGACTTTCAACATGGCCATGGCGACCATGGGTAGCTGGCAAGTGGGCAAGACGGACGCGAGACGGCTGAGGATTGCGGGTTTTATGATATGATGCGTCGCATCAATGGGACATAGCCAACATATGTCAACATATGTCAACCATTTAGGATACCCCGACTCTGTCATTCGTATGCTTTCACCAAGTCGCCATGAGAGCATGAGAGCTCTAGGGGAAGGGGGTAAGCCCGGGTAAGCCCGGGTAAGCTGGGTGATTTCTGATGAAATCCCTCCGATCCCCTCAGTTATTCAACCAGGCTCAACCCTTTTTGATTCACTCAGCTGCTGCTGCTGAGTTCCCCTGCTGCTGCTCCCGCAGTTCTTCCCACTTCTTCTGCTGTTCTCGCACCTACCAAGTTATACACTCCAAATTGAACCCAACATCCAGCCCTGTCCCCGTTTCTGGAGGTGCAGAACTGTCTATAGTAGTAGATACCCATAGACAACCATATTTCCCGCGATCGGAATCCGCTTGCCATCCTCACTGAGCAGAACACCCTAGTGGGCTAATTGTTGGTGTCACCCATCCATTTGCATCACCTGGACTACCTCCAACCCTGATTCCACCTGCTCCACGTACTGCTTGGCATACTCCAAAACGCGGTCAGCTTCCGCTTTCAGGATCTCCTTTGACGCCGAATCTTGCAATTTTTTGAGGATTTCATGGGTTTCGTATGCCTTGTTCAGCAATCATGGGGATCTCATGCAGATGAGATGGCTGGGAAGTCTTACATCATGTAGCTGGACTTTTTTGTACGGAAAAATGGCTGGTCAGCAAAACATGGTCATATCTGGTCATTGTCAATATCCATGGCAAAATGGTGAATTTGGAGCCGGACACTTTTGGGTTTTCTTCAAAATCGGGTCCCGATACCGATACCCCAATGATGGACTTCATGGAGATGGTGATGGTAGGTGATGACTCAAATCTAAAAGGGGTCACAACCATCACTTGGGCCATCTTGAAACATTGCCATTTTGATGATGTCCAATACAACTTTCGAGACTCAGGAATCTTTAGATTCTGAGAAAGTGGCTTTTGCAAGTGACCAAGCAGATTTTTCCAATCCAAACAGACAGCTGCACACCACGTTCATTACAAAAACCATAGGCATCAGAAGTTTGGAGGGATCCACATCCGAAGGTCCTGCTGAGCTCCGGTTTCAGGGAGCTCATTCGCCAGCACCTGGATCCCCGCTCGTGTCCCAGCTATATAGCTCTAAATTACTTACAGTACCTCAAAAAGGGGTGATGAATTTATGCTGAAAAATGATGAAACGTCAGCAGATTTCTCCAACTTTGAATCTCCAACTAGTGGGGTCTTGCCTATCTCAAGACACTCACAGAATCAGAAACGGAAGCAGCCGACCTCTTCAAGCTCTTTGTTCAAAGCCTCGAAGTCGTCGGGGCCTAGGAAACGGTCCGGGAACACTTGGAGTTCAGGGGCAAAATCCAGAGGAGCGGTGAACAAAGCGCCTAAGCACTGTGGATTTGAAAAGGTTTCACAGGTCTAGCCGAATCGCAGTCAGACATCAGCAAGCCAAATGGGTTAGTCTGAAAATAGGGTACCCCCAATGGATTAACATCATATTATAATATATTATAATATTCCCTTTTAAAATTGCCACTTAGAGTCTAAGAGCATACCACATCTGCTGAGTCTTAGATGAAGCCTCTGGATCTGAGCTCATCTGCTGGCGTTGGAGAGCTTCTGCAGAACACGCAGAACCGAAAGGGTCGCCTCGTGTCGGTCGCAAAATGGGAACGTGAACGGATTGCCCTTGCAGCAAGAGGAAATGGTCCATTCTTGATTCTACCATGGTCTACCAGGGGTTGTCCATTGCGATCCATTGCGCTTGCAGGCCATGTTTGTTTGTCCAACCAGAACAACTTAAATGCACGATAATCAATGAATGAGTTGGAACCCAAAATAGCCTCAGTGATGCAACTGAATCCAAGATATCTTCAATCTTCCAGGAAGGATGACATCCCACCTGCTGCTGTCGCAAGACTTGAGCTTCCTCTTCCCGGCGTTTCCTGGGCTGCATGGTTTAGGGTGGTACTCTACTTGGGTACCCATCCTGGTCGGCACAGGAAAAATCATAAGACAAAACAGAATAAGAAGGAGGATCCCAACCATGATGGCAAAACCACCATCCCGAGATTCAATGTTGGGCTCTCTCAACCCCTTTCGCCCTCTAGCTTTTGCATCACTATCAACTTGACCAACCAAGGGTGAAATGTCCCAGAAATTCTTTGCATGTTACCTGACCCTCAATCAACCCTATGAGCCAGTCCTTGTGGTAGTCATAGTGACTATAGTGGTCATGATCATCCCGTGCCGGTTTTGCCTGTTCCAAATTCGTATTCTACTTGAAGTGATGTCAATTACTTAAATCAAGTGTTTTCCAAATTGATTTGTAGTGAAATGTTCTCCATCCCGATTCCACAGTCACAAACGTAGGGTTCCCATGTTCAAACAACCACACCGTGTCATACTTGGTGTATATCCCAGTATATCCCCACTAATCTCACACTTTTTATCCCTTTACATTGATGGTTGAACCACCATGTTCAGTCAAATATCATGAAAATCGTGGCTCAAATCCCAAGTATTCGGACTCGTTCAACTACCATTTTTCATGTTAAACTCCCATGATCGAAGTGGCTGCTCTTCTTCTGCCCTCTTCTTCTCGTCCTCAGCCTTCCTCTGGAGTTCTTCCTGTCGTGATTCCACTGGATGAAATGACACTTCGTGGGCCCAAAAAAGAAATGTGGTTTAAGAAAAGAGAAGAAAAAAAAAACGCAGAATAGAACAGAACTCGGGGCAAATTCAAAGAACTGCTAAACTTCAAATCAACATTTCTTGGGATGATTGCCGATGCTAAATGATATTCAACTCATCCATCATAATTATACTGTAGGGGATATCCTCCTTTAAGCATCAGATCGTCTCAAGTCCATCCATTCCCAAAAAAAAGGTCGCACCTCGTGCCGTTGCCACTCCTCACGTCGCCGGCGCTCCATCTCCTCCTTGTTTCGCTCCTCTTCTTCCTTGCGCCTCTCCTCAGAAAAACACTTCACTGAGGAACATAATTTACATTTCCTTGTGGTTTGTTCTGACGATGTTTTTTTACCTATACCAAACACATATATATATATACATAATTATATCATATGTGATTATGTATATATATATATATTATATATATACCATATGTATCATATGTTATACTATATACAGTATATACTATGTTATACATACATATACATATGATATGTCATTAAATCGTGGTTTCTCATAGTAAAAGCTGCAGCTTTTACTACACTCGCAATATGTTCAATAGATTGGGTGCCATTCAGGATTGGTCCTCGTCTCTTTTTCTTTCCTCCGCCAGTTTGGCCTTGGAACAGCCGAACGTTCCGGAGACACCGAGACGAGCGGCGATGATCAGTAGCGATGAAGAGTTTCAACTGGCGATTTGGAGGGAACATGAGGGAACCATATTTATTTATAATTCAATTCTGAAATCATCCAGATCATCCAGTCTTCTCAGACTGGTTGAGACCAGCTGGTAGTTTTTTTAATTGAGACCTTGCAGGAATTTGCCGACAGCGGGTGATCCAAGTTCCAATTCTCAACCCTTTTTCTGCAAAGAGCCGAGGACACCGGCTCTTCTTTCCTCGTCAACTTTCTTGCGTTCCTGGTCCCGAAGACCCGAAGAGTGAAATGGCTCCTCTCTTAATGCAAGATTGAAATCCATCACTTTAAGGGGCCCTATCTTTTGCGCTTTTTCGTGACTTGTCCTATCCACTTACCAAAAAAAACGACACAGGATTCTAACCTACAATTCCAGCCGAAAAATCAATGGATTGGCTTAAGGGAAAATCTACAACCATCGATTTCCCATTAAATATGGGGACTTTCCTTTTCCAAATGTCCCACCAATCCATTGAGAAAAGCTGACCTCCTCTTCCACGCGGCGCTTTTCGTCGCGCTTCTTTTGAAGCTCTTCTTCGCGACGTCGCATGTCCTGCTTGGCCCAAGGCTTAGCTCAAGATCATCGAGAAAGATGTCTATCTATCCACCTATCTATCTTGCCAAAACACCCTGGAAGAAAAAATCACCCGTTTGAAGGTGTTATCGTGTGTGAACCGAAGCAAGGAATGATGAAAAATCCTCAGGGAAAACACACTATTCCAGGTCGTTTCTGGAAAGATCTCTGGCTGAGTTTCAACTCAGGCTGGTCACCGAGCACTCTCAGTGCCTCTGCTATTGCGTCAAGAATCAGGACCCAGATACCTGCTAGTGCTAGTCGTTTTAACTCTTGAATCATCCGATTGGGGTGTGCCAGTCTTCGACGTATGTTGTTTTTCTTGGGATGTTTAGAACAATTTTGTCCACCCCGGCCACATCAAGGTTGGTCCTCTTCTTTCTTTCGTTTCTCCTCCTCTCTCTTTATTCTTTCCTGCCATGTCTTCCACATGTGCAGGAACTCACATCAGCTGCAAACATCTTGGCGAATGTGTGGACAGTGTCCCACTGTCAGGGGCGAAGGGGCGAAGGGCCTGCTCCTCTCTTCTCTTTCTCTCTCCATCATCTTCTTTGCGCCTGGAGACTCGCTGCGATACTCCCAAGAATTCTCGGGTCATGGCTCACTGTATCAAGACCCTGGAAACCTGCTAAAAGGTCAAATAGATGGTGCATATGGATGTTCATTCCCCCCATGAATTTGGAAAAATCACAAGTTTTGATCTATATGTCCTTGGTCAAGTCTCCATCCTTAGGGGGTTAGATCCTGTTTTTGATGGTCAGTCATAATTTTTTGATCGTTGTTTCCCTATTAAACCCCATTTTCAGACACACCCATCTCATAGTAAACATCCCTATTAAATCCCCATTAAATCACCATTCATTCACTGTTAAATCATACCATCTGCCATTAAATAATCATTAGACACCCTTCAGACAAACAAAATGGGGATCCCCAAAACCATAGGTTTCAATATTAAAATATACTAAAATGAATGGTCTAGTTTTGGATGATTTGGGGGTACCCAATGTTTAGGAAACACCCATCTGAAACGCCTCTCCGATCGGTCGCGCCGCTCGTCGCGTCGCTCGTCGTCGCGACGGCGCTCGTCGCGACGCCGGGACTCTTCATCGGCGGAACCACCTGAGGTTAGAGGCAGTCTTGTGGGTGATATGAATTTATGTGTGTGTATATATATATATATACGTGTGTCTGTGTGATTGTGTAAATTTACATTACATTACATGACATTACATTACATTACATCATATTATATTATAATATATTATATTACATTGCATTATATTATATTATATTGCATTACATTACATTACATACAGACAGGCAAGCACAAGCAGACATTAATACATACATAACATACCCATACCCATACCCATAACCATAACCATACCCATACCCATACCCATACCCATACCCATACCATACATACATACTTTACTTTACATTAAATTACATAACATCACATCACATCACATGACATGACATAACTTTGATAAAAATACATACATATACATATATATATATTATACTATACTATACTATACTATATTATATTACATTACATTACATTATACTATATTATACTATATTATATTATATTATACTATACTATATTATATTATATTATATTATATTACATTATATTAAATTATATTATATATATACATTTGACATTGGCAAATCTGGTTTATAAATAACCAACGAACAGTGGCAAACGGATGCTTTGACCAGCAAGATGTTCATCACAAACCAATGCATTCTTGTCCTTTAGCTCTCACTTTAGTCAGACCACAAGCGATCAATCTCTATGAATGAGTTTCTCAGATAAACAATTAGATTCAAGGGCGCTCTAGGTCCGACTGCATTCACCGTGGGACTCGTCCAACGCATGTCTTTTCAAAGAGATTCCCCCAGTCTAACACTCTGCCAGCTACTGACTGTTGCCGGCATGGATAAGCCGCCGAAAAAATCCTTTTGAGAATTCTTGTAACTTCTACCCTCGTATATAATCGAATCCAAGTTGCAATCAAAAAAACGAATGTACAAATACAATTACACAGATATATGATATACATATATGGTAGGTATATAGGGGTGGTGGTAGCATATATATATCCATTGATCGACTGGTTGTATAAATAGTTTTACCATTTAGAAAATTGACCACCGTCCAAGTTCGCTGGAACAGACAGGCGACGTCTCCGTTCGTCCTTTCGCATTGGGTGCGCGGGTGGGGCGGATTTACCCGCAGCTATGGCCCCTGGCAGCTATAAATGGAATGATAAATTTTT
>CAMXCT020002668.1:210000-415113 GCA_947184155.2 Cladocopium goreaui
CTTGAACGTAGTCCTGGTCAGCGACGGTGGCTGGAAATACACGTGCCAACTCCCGGAAGCAGAACTCCATTGAACTCCATCCACCATTTCGGGAATTAGGTGGGCATGGCATGTGCAATGCAAGTGTGCGTACATCTGTGTGTATATCTTCTTCTCTTCTTGCGTGCCATAGGTATGGTTTGTGAAAACGGATGTGAAACTAACTTGGAAAAGCAGGTGCCATACCCGTAGGCTCCCCGCAGCATTGCCTCTCAGTACAGGAACTCCTTGTAGCAGAACTATAGATTAGTTCGACTTAGTTGCGATGTCCAGGATACAGCCTGGTAAGAAACGTTGCTAGATTTCTTTGTTGATAGCTGATTGCAGTATTTGAGCAAGTTGTGCATTGGAGTTGTTGAAATCACTTTGGTCATCACGAATTTTGCACCATATCATAGTCAAGGTGTTTTGCGTTCATTGTTTCCTGGGTCTGCCGACCCGTCGAAACAATACCTCAGCAGGTGCGGCGGTATCTTTTTTGAAACTGACCATTCTCATAGGGCTGTCATTGTCTTGTGTCAAAAATTTCGCTGCAAGATGCGACGATGGGTCAAAATATCCTGAGTTGGTACATGTTGAGTGTGTGTGTGTGTATCCTGTATGTATGTATGTATGTATGTATGTATGTATGTATGTATGTATGTATGTATGTATGTATGTATGTATGTATGTATGTATGTATGTATGTATGTATGTATGTATGTATGTATGTATGTATGTATGTCATGCATGCATGCATGCATGCATGCATGCATGCATGCATGCATGTATGTATGTATGTATGTATGTGAATCAGCAGGAAACAGCGACCCGGGCACCTGTTGATTTGACGTTGCACATTTAATTTAGCTCTACGCTGTCGTTTGTTGCTCGCTGTTGCGCTCGAGAGGCCGGCAGTTTGAATTGGGGAAAAAAGATAGATACCATATAATTATATATATATACAATCATATATTGTGTAAAAAGTGTGTTGTACACAGCTGCGGTACGTATGAATCAAACTGATGAAGTCCTAAGAATGGAATACTGGATGGTTTGGTATTAAACATGAAGAAAACCTCTAGGACTCTAGGTATTCTATGGCCTCAGATATTGATTCACACCTAGAAATGTTGATTGAAGGTCAATCGTTCCAAGCCACCATTCATGGGAACCCATGATGTTTTCTCGAGGTGAGTACAATACCCACACAGAGACAGAATCCTCCAGGTGGTGCTTGTCTTCCTCTAATTTCAGCATCTCCAAATAGGTTTTTGTCCCATCCCCATTCTTCCCCCCCATTCGAACTGCCATCCCAAGAATTTCACCATAGACTCTCATGGACAATGGAAATTCATGCCAACAAAACCCATTTGGGCCTGTTGATTTTTCATCCCATGTGTCATTGTGTTTCACCACATTCCCATCCCATCCCATTCCATCCTGCATCTCTTGGAAGAACGCCTCTCCCGCTTCTTTTCGGATTTCCAGCCCCGCATCCGTTCCAATCTCAGTGGCCTCGGACCTCACGACCGCAGAGGACGAGGTCAGGGAACGGGGAACGATGTGTCTGTGGCGATTTTTTGGGGTGTAGATGTGGAGATATTGGATAGATTGGTATAGACGGAGATGTTGGATACAGCCTAAGTAGAATGATATAGAAATTGACGAAATAGATGATCTATGAGCACAGGCCCATAGATCCTGGGTATTTTTTAGAATCCAGGATGCTCATCTCTATCCGCTTCCTGGCATCATCCATCGCCCCCTGGAGCCCTGGGCCGTCCGGACACCTTGCCCTTGCGCTCGCAGCGGAAGATCTTCTGCCCATCGGGCGACGCCACCAGGCCCTTGAGGTGCAACTCGCCGTCGATCACCTTCGCCTGACCTGGGACAGCACTGAGGGCGTTACAAAGTGGCACCATGTGAATTCATGTGAAGATGTTAAACATATAGAAGTGGGAAAAAGTGGGAAAAATGAAGATCAAAGACATTTGGAAATCAATTCAAGAGTTTTAAAAGAAGAAATATAGAAATGTTAAAGTTGCCAACTCGTCAATATCAAAGAATTTGGAAATTGTATACAGTATATACCCCTTTCGACTTAACAAACCAAAGGTTTCGTAATCCTGGGTTCTAATCCTGTTACTCTCCAGCCTGCAATGGGCGTCTTGCAATTTCCATCCAAGGCTGCCAGGAAAGCTCTTTCGCAGGTAACGGCCTGGCATGTGTCAAAGTGGACAGGTCCAAAAATGGGCTGATTGTCCGAAGGAGAGAAGTGCTGAGAAATTTCGACATACCCATAGCTGCGAGGGAGTTCAAACACTCTTTTCGGAAGGAGCTGTCATCTCACTTTCCCCCTTCGCTGGCAAAACGACCTCGCTTCTTGGTCACACTGTCTGTTCCATTTTCACCAACTGTTTCACAGAAAAATGCGTTGAAGATGCCCCAGTGAAAGACGATAAAGACCGAATGGATCAAAATGGATCAAATCAGTCCATTGTGCCGTTGTGACAACATGCTGTCCGCACCTGGAAGGTGTCGTCGTGCGACAGGGGCTTCAAGTAGTTCAAGACGCGCTCATCATCCGAGCGGCATTGGAAGCTAATGGCACCTGACAAGAAATACGCCTTTAAAATTGTTGCGAGGTGCAGAATCCTCTGAAATAGTTTTTACCCTCTGGTAATTTAACATAGCTATTGAATATGGCCATTTATAGTGGATTTTCCCATTAAAAATGGTGATTTTCCATAGCTATGTTAAATTACCAGAGGGTATATGTTTTTATCATCGGATCTCACCAGCAAAAAAAGAACCCAAGAAACACATATCACATATCACATAAAAAAAGAATCCTGACCTTAAACCCCTTTTGGTACCCAAAAAAGTACCCCGTGGTACCGGTCACCTTGGGCAATGGCTGGGAGCATCTCATCCCATTCCAGGACTTTGGTGGCATGTTCCTGACGCAAATCGTTGACGCGACCGGCGACCGAAAATCACCATGTTTCAATGGCTAAATCTTGCGACCTTGCCATGGAAAATCCACCATCTTTTTATATTTTTTTATAGGGAAAATCTGGTTCTCCAGAGCAAAACTGTAACATTGTTCCGGAGGTAACCAGTTGTGGCGATGTTCAAAATCCGTTTGAAATTTGACCATTTACCAAGCCCTGCCAGTTATCTACCATTCAAACGAAGCAATGCAGCTTGGGAGTCAGCCCCCCAGTTTTGACCACGACGCCCCAGTCCTCCATGCTCATTCGCTTCAAGCCAGCATAGGCCAGAAATGTTCCCTTCACATCACCACCTTGAAGCTTTCTCAGCCTTGCCCATCTCCGTGGAGGCAAATTTCGGGATACCATATGCCACCAGAAGAAACCATCCCTTTTTTAATAGGGGTTTCTACACTAAAAGAAACCTTGTTTTGTTCTACCAAATCCTCAACTTTTGAGTTTTCATCCTCAACAATAGGAGCTCCAAAACAAGACCCCCATGCCTGGTCTGCACGTTCCCTCGGAAGTTGACGCATTTCACGTTCGGGTTCTTGCTGTAAATCTGCGCCTCAGCTCCAGGCTGGGCCCGACAGGGAGAAACCCGTACGAGAGGGGACACGACACAAGGAGCAAGAATCATATATCATAATATATCTATATATTATATTAATATGTATTATGATTATTATGATTATTATGATTGTTATGATTGTTATGTGTATATATGCATATTTTATACATGTGGACATGTATGGGTTATAAATGGTTATAAGGTATAACCAGACAGTTGTGAGGTTGTGAATCACTGACTACACAGGATGTGCACTGCTTGCCCTGCCTGTCGTCGCAGGGACGCAGTGCCGATCAAGCTTCCATCAGGAAAGTCCTCAAAACAGGAAGGATTTGAAAAAAAAATGGATCTCAATCAACAGAAAATATATGAAAATATGAATGAACAAAATGAGTTCAGCCAGAAATTGGGTAGATCCCCAACGTCCAATGGTTCAGAAATCATGAAAAATTTCTCCTTATTCAAATTGCCATTGAAATAAGCCCTGGCAGTATCCCCAACAGCCAAGGTGGTAGGAAAGAATGACAGCAGCCTGTTAAAACCTAGTATCAAGTTTCAACCCTGGCGAAGACCCATAGCCGAATCCATAACTGACCCCGCACCCGAAGCTCCGGAACTACACAGGAACCACCTCGGAACCACCAAAATCTCGAGACTCGAGAACCATCCGGAACCAATCCCGGAACCTACACGGGAACCCGTGAAAATCAGAACCAAGATATTCGAACCCGAACCACATTGGAATCCCCCACACTTTGGGCTAACATGGACTACCCGAGTGGGAAGCGGTCCTCGATGCAAGTGATCTTCTCTGGGTCTCCACTGATCAGCACGTCTCTGGTGTCCTGCACCATCCCCCTAGTGTTTCATGGCGATTTATAGCGCGGATTTCACAAGGAACCTCAAATGCCTAGGGACAACTAGGGACCATATACCAGAGGCGTCACGTGGAAAGCCAATATCAGAGCTTTCAAGGGACTACTGGAGAAATATGGATCGGTTTTCTCGTGTCTCCATGATGATGATTCTAACGAAGGTTGATTATCACCCCATTGCTTGCCATAACTAGTGGCCAATCCTAGCAGGTCAACGAAATTTCCCATGAATCACCTTGAAATGTCAAAAAACTCGAAATTGCTCTTGTAACATCTTGTAACTCTCAATGGTAGGCAAGCTTTGGAGGAACCTAAATAGTTGTCTTGACTTGTGATCTCGGATTCAGCCAAAACTCTGAGAAATGCCCCAAAAATGCGGGCAAGGTCTTGGTGTATCTTGGTGGGGTAAAAATCTTGACCCATGACATCCCATGACCCACTCCTCTCGTGGCAACATGGTGCACAGCTCAGTGTCTGGAATGAGCTCTGTCGGCACATCCTTGGTGGAATGGACGCAGAAGTCCACCTGGCGGTTGCTTCATCCCACTGGTTGCCTCAACAAGGACTCCACCAAAACACACACCTCAAGGCCTCAAGGATCGAATGGCCCATGAATGGCTCCAAAAATGGTGTACAGAGACCCATATGGCCCATATGTAGCATGTTTTGGATTCATCCCATCCATTCTTGGAGATGACGGCGCCTCCTTGCTGGCGAGGGCCACATCAAGCTCTCGAGTGAAGAGACCTTTGCCACCAATCTCTGCCAAGGAAATCTCCAGGCGTTGATCTCCTGCAGCAAAAATGTTGGGAAAAAAATACTATCAGAAATGATTCTTTCAGCAAGACAAATGGATGTAGCAGCCACATGATTTTGAGAAGCAAAAATGCGGGGATTGCCATTGCAAGGGAATATCTTCCTGGATTTTAATCAGGAAGCACCCAAAACAAATGGCCTGGTACTGGATGCGATTATCTTCAGGATCGGTCCATGTGCAGCTGAAAACAGTGAAAAAGGGTCCCAGGGTCTAGTGAGACTGGTGACAAGTCATCTTCCACCATCCTTATCAGCAAGAACTGCAACAAATCCACCCTACCTTCCCCTTTTTGCCCAGCTAATACACAACCCTTAGCTCAGCACATGCGCCTGTGGTGGAGATGATCCTGATCTCAACTGCATCATCACCGGCCAGCTCTGGAAAGGCCTGCCCAAAACGGGTTTTCAATGCACCTACAAACTGAATCAAAGTGAACATGTTTGGTACTGAAGCAGTTTTGGAGGGCATGAAGTTTCAGCCATAGACATCTTCTTGATGGATGATGCATCTCAAGATGCATCTCAAAATGCAAATGCTAGTTCGACGTCGCAAAGAGCTCCTAGGTCAGCGAAAACCATCCCAGCGTATCTCTGACAGGGCCTGGCCTCACCCAAACGTCTCTTGGCCTCATAGGCCTGCGCCAGGGCCAAGGGCGATCCTCGCGTCCCGAGCGTCAGCACCGGTCCCTCCGCGGCCCGCGCTGTGGCAGTCGCGGCCCGGGAGTTCCCGCGCCTCGCCCGGCGCCCGGCCAAAGCCAGGGCAGTGCAGCCGCCCAGCATGGCAACGGCGCCCAGGGAAGCTCCTGCGAAAAGCTAATGGCATGCCATGGCTATGGTTGTGACTCTTCATTAACATGTTTTTTCAATGATAACCATGCTTACCATGGTTCCATACGGTTTTGAAAAATAGGGTATGTCCAAATTTTATTATCACCATTTTCTCCATGAAAAGTGCCATTGATTGGGGGCTATGGGGGCTATACGGCTTTTTCCCGATACCCCATTTTCCACGCCCACATTGGTGCCATAGGTCTCCAGTCCCACTGGTGGCACCTGATCCACGTGGTGCGGCGGTTGCTTCCCTCAGCACCGATCTCAGCCCTTCCTCCGTCGTGGTGCGCTCCGTCGTGGTGCGCTGTGGGGCACCGGGGGCCACGAAGCCGGGAGCTGCCAACAACGTGGCACCGCAGCCCGCTGCAACGATCATGGAACGTCGGGACATCGTGGGAGGCGGCTGCACCGAGTCAAAACTGCTGAGCCAAATCTGGATGGTTTCGGTAAGGGTTATTTTTGATATTTTGGTTGGGGAAAAAAATGACTGGACATGACTGAAATGCAGCTCTGGGATGTGCCACTTCCATGGTCGTTGGAAATAGATCTTTGATGTTTGCCCACTGTTGGGTGGGATATCACTGATATCACTGGTCAAGGGTCAAGGTAGCCCTGTTGGACACACTCTGAAGTCATTTTGCCTCAGCCATTTCTGGAGATTTCCTGAGGACAAGACTCCCTGGTCTTCTCCATGATACTCTGCATCTTCCGCTGGAACTCCTCTTCCCTCTTCTTTCCTCGGCTGTGAACGTTTCATCGACGGCTACTGCCGTATGGTATCAATGTACAACAGATCCCAATGGCAGTTTGTTGAAGCCAAACGCCAACAAACCAGCACCTACTGGGATGGTACATGAAATCAGGACAGGCTTAAGTTAAGTTGTTCTCACCAAATTATAGCGATAAGCCCAATTTCAACTGTCTAATTCTAGAATATCAAACCATCACATTTTGACCCCTGTTGGTCAAAACCTTGCTCCCCTGCTGGCATCAAATGTTCCTGCGATGGCATGTTGGGATGTTCAGCCCAAGTTTGGGTTCCATCATTTACATAATCATTTACATATTAATTTGTATATCCATGTATGTCCTAGGTCCTATGTAGACACACATCATTTCTCCATACGCACACAGCACACATCATCCTTAGGTGATCTCCCCGTCTTTGGTGATGTCCCAGATACGTTCATCGGCTCGGCGCTTCAGCTCTTCTACTTGCCTCCGCCTGATGGTCAACATCGATAATCTTTCCCCATCCTGGAAAAAGGAAACTCATTGTTTCTGGTGATATCATGTTGCATCTCCATGCGTTTTCCATGCTTTTCCATGCTTTTCCATGCTTTTCCAGGAGAAAAAATCACGGTTTTGACCCTCTGAAGCTTTGAGGCTCCCAACTCTTCTTCGGCTTGTCGATCCATCACTTCTTTCATGTCCTGGTGGATTTGGGGATCGTATTGATCAACCCGGTGAATCCAAACGAATTAAAACCTATGGAAACCACTGGACCAGTACTACTCAACCCGGTGCTCATAGTTTTCAAATCATCAAAATGGGCACCGTGCTGAGTATACTGAGTATACTAAGTATACTAAGTATACTAAGTACTCTATGATCTCTTCATTTGCTTTGAGGTAGAATCCACACGGAACCATGGTTTCTTAGCACTGAATCTGATGGGACTTCAACCCTCCGATCCCATGGATCTCCTGAATCTGCCGTGATGGAATTTGGTGTCTCGGCTGTCTCGGCGGTTCCTCCGACTGGAATGGCACAAGTGGCGACTGGGGAGACGGGGGAGGAAATTTCCTAACTTGCTGGGAGAATGGAACAATAAAATGACAAGACATCACAAGACCAAGCTAAAAAAAACACACAAAATTATCATTCAAGTTTGTTGGCCACAAGAAAGCGATGTGGTAAGTTGAGATCACGTTTTTGGGTTGAAATATGACCAGCCAAAAGGCTTGGATTGCGGGATGGGCCGTTGCGAGCAAACACATCAGGTGACCAACTCCACTTGTTTTTGATGACCAGCTTAATGTCGGTCGAATTGCTGAAAATATGTTAAAATATTGCTCCAAAATATCTCAAAAATATGCTAAAAAATTCGAATTTGCTGCTGAAAATCCACATCCTCATTGTTGAACATCGATGAAAATCCCAAAACGAGCTCCGGTTCACCGGCACCGGTCCCGAGGTCCCTGCCTCCCGCCGCCGTGACACGGGGCGTTCGGCTTCGACCCTCTCTCGGCGGTCGGAGCCCCGGCGCCTGGGAGGTTGTTGGAAAAGATGTTCAGAAAACATGTATCATAATGTAAATATATATATATACAGTATATGTAAATGTGTATCATAATGATGTAAATGAAATTTCTATGATGATGTAAATGTATTGTGATGTATCTACATTGTCAGTCTATGTAGGTTTAAATGTAGTTGTTTGCGAAAACAACCGCAAATGTTTGAGTGTTGGCAGGGACCCAACTGGTTGGTCATATTTGGAGGTGTGAGTTCACTTTGGTGCTGCATGGTGGTCGCAACTTGGGAAGCTCCCATTTGGTCCATCAGTCAGAGATGTTCCCATGATGACCACTTTGAACAGTTGGACGAGGTCAAAATGGCTACTTAGAATTCTGCCATTCAGAAAAGCGAAACGGTATATTTTTCCAAAGAAGGTTCCAAGACAGTCATATCTTGCAGTTATCTCTAAGAACTGGATACCTCTAAGAGGCTTCCCCAACTTCTTTTGTTCTCTCCCACCTGCCATCCACACTTAGGAAACCCCTACCGCAAAGGCTCATCGGTACGCCGCACAGGAGGAGGCCTTACATCTGGGTGACTTTCAGATACTTTCAGCTTGATTGGGCTGAAGGGTCCAATCCACAACAATTCATCAGTTTCTTGGTGGATTCCGTCATTACCTCAATTACATTCATCCTTCATGTCCTTCTCTCGGGGGGTCGTGACTCGTATGAATTCGCTTGCTGTCTGATATTTGAGTGTGTCAACATGTTTCTTCGATCGCAAGACAGCGTGCCGTGCAGCCTTGCCTCTCTGAGGTACCATGCTTCCAGAAATTTAGTCTATAGGTCAGCTTATAAACAAATGTTATCTTGGTGCCAAAGAAACATGATGTCAGACTGTTTCGAATGACTGTCATGCACCCCTTGCTTCCCTGGGCATCAAACTCATTGTTCCCCTCGTCCTTCCTGTCGTTGTGTCTCTCCTGCTCCTGCCGCGCGCGCTCTTGCCGCCTGCGGTTGTAGGCCTCAGCGACAAAGGCATACCCCATTTATGGTAAGTTCAATGAGGAATATGACAATATGATTCACCAGAGGGGTCGACCCCATTGGATACCAATTTGGTTGATTCATATTTGGTTGATTGATTGATATGGTATCCATATTCCATGGTATCCATATTTAGTATCAATACCATGGAATATGGATACCAATTTGGTTGATTCATATTCATCATCGAAACCATGTGTTTGGCAAGTCTCCCCATTGAAACCCGGGCTTCCAGGCATTCAGAAAATATGCCTGAGGAGCATCCCGAGCATCGCGGGCATCGCGGGATGGAGCCTGAGACCACTTTGGGCGTAGCCATTGCATCCCATACCCCTTGAACAACTGTTTCAGGGTCAAAGATTGTATGGTTAATAATGGTTAATAATGGTTAATAATGTTTAACTCAAAAAAGAATGGTAATCCCATTCCACCTCAATGTCAAACACCCTGAGTATGGGACCCACAAGAAAATAGATCCAGTGTCAAGTATATCGAATGGCTTCCCGGTTTGTGATATTAGGGCGAAGGGATTATGCCAGCTACATCCATTCACCTATAGTTTGCTATAAGGGGCAATCCCTTGTCAACCAATTAACCAGGGGGGAAGGGACATCCTGCCCGCATACACCAAACCCCATTACAAACACCCATGGATTTGTTTCCAGAGGCTCAAGTTCCTTTTCCTGTTCTGCCCGGAACCCCGCAAACCAGCAGAACGATACAATTTGTCCATCATGCAGTTTGCCAGAGGTTCCTTTATGCTTGAGTCAAATCCAAACGCCAACAGGATAGGGCTCCGCACGACACTGGGTTCCGGGGGTTCCGGCGCGGGTGAGCCTCGTGGCAACCATAAAAGTAGCTGTGGTAAACCCTGGCAGCCAAAAAGCCTACTGGGGATATTAGGGATGGCTTGTGGCATGGGGTTTACCACATTATCCGACCATCTTGGGGCCGGAAATCACACCATTTCTGGTGAAACACTCTGAGCTCCCCAACTCGCACTTTGCCTGGAAGCTGCCGGTCGTTCGCCAGAAATGACCAAATGAGCCATGGGTTATCATAATCCCCAATAGCCTTGGTGGCATTGTAACTCCACTAACACATCAACCAGGGTATCTTGAATGGCTCAAATGTATCCATATGTAAGCCATCTATAGTATCTGTATAATCGAGTCCAATCCAAACTAATCCAAATCCAATCATCTAACTGTCTAGATAAACATATATACATATCATATATATATACATACTTACATACTTACATACATACATACATACATACATGTGTGTGTGTGTGTGTCTGGCGATATTTCATTGATGCAACATCACGAATATGAAAACATGATGCAGCAAATCTGATATGCCCTTTGATGATATGGCAGCCGTTTCACAGTTCATAGGGTTGGATCTGAAGGAGAGAAAGAAACAACAAATGCATCTCGGGTTTCTTTGCAAACCACTTGGGTATGGGTCAAAACTGTCAAAACTATCAACCCCAAAAAAATTAGATGAGCAGTGTTCAAAAACCCTTCTGTCGTTTCATTCTACTGGTTGGTTAAGAACGGGATTCCGCCGAACAGATTACGAAAATCTCCCAAAATATTGGTTGGTAGAATCCCCAGGAATCCTCTAGACTCTAGAATTATATGATTTACCAACCCAACTTTGGTGGTCCAAACAGGCTGGGTTCCCCCGGCGATTCGCTCTCTGCCGGTGGCAACCCCCGCTCATGCGAACCGCGTGGGTCATGCCGCTGATAGGGCCTTGGGATGGCTGATGGGGGCTAATTTGGGTTATGGGAATTAGTGGGGGTCAATGTGTTTAATGTGCATTATGGATTTCTGTTCCTGGTTCTCTTTGCTTGCCATACTGCAAACCATTAAAATCATTTGAGAGAATCTATAGTTACAGTACACAAATATCTACAGCAGGTCCAAAACCTCTGGTTTCAAGCGCTGGAATGTTGGTGGCTAGCAAGAGGAGCAGCGCCTCAAATCTGCCTGGGGGTATTGGTGGGTGAACCTGTGGGTATCGATGTCTCAAAGCGGTTTCCCTATTTGAGACAAACCCAAATCAAGTCATGTTAGGGCCATATCCCTTCTCTTTCTGGTACAGCCCTAGTTCTGAGTATCGCGCGGCACTTCCTCCCGATTTCGACCTTGCGGGGAAAGAGGAGGTCCTGGTTTTAAACTGTTGTTGGTTTGATAATATACACTGTTTAATAGTAATCCATTCTTGGGAGCACCCAGTTTTGCCCCATACCTTCATAGAGCAACCCGAATAAACCTGTTCTATGGTCGTCCGCCCACACCCAAACAGACCTCGGGAAGACTCGTGCGGCGCCTGCACAGGACACTGTTCAAGACTTTGGAGCCAATCGTTTCGGTTTACTCAAGGGTTCAACCAGGACAAGCTCCTTAGGAGCTTGCGAGCATGCTTATCCTGTATCGTAGCTGCAAAGCTTGTTTTCAGACCCATTCTTGAATGAGAATCGCACACGTGCACGCTCGTGGCTGCAAACCCAACTAAGACTGTTCTTTGGACCATCACCTCCAGTAAGTTCGTAGTATGACCTATGTCCTCATTGCAGTGAGATGTCTGGGAAATCAGAAGCACCCTTCCCTAAAGGTTTCTTATGCATCTTCTGAAGCGTGCAGCCCTTTTTTTGGCCTAAGAACCTCATGGGCCAGCACTTGTTTCTTTACGTTTTCTTTGGGTTCTATCAAGAACTGGATTGTCAACATTCAACAAACTACGGCGAAGCCTCCAGAAAACGCAAACCAACAGCTCCAGATTTCTCAAAAGGTTGGTGCGACTAAATCTGAAACGATCCTGGGAAGTTGGACAGAAGTTTGTCAGGCCCCAAGGCCCCAAGATCCGGTGCTTTAAAGCCTAGTCTTCCTCACCAAATCCCCTTAAGTATCCTTAAGTATCCTTAAGTAACATAGACCCAGAATCGAATCTGGAAGACTATTGTTCCCAGGGTCTAAGTTAGGACGCGGGCACAGTCGGCCATAAATTGAGGCATCCCCCATGGTCCAATGGTGCAGGCATCGGCCATTGCCTTCTTGTAATGTCCTGGGCTCGCCTTCTCGCCTGCCCACGACGCGAGAAGCGCACTGGGGTTGGTCCTTACGTTACCATCTTCGAAACCAATGGCACATCACTCATCTAAAATGAGGATAATGATGGGACATACTCATGCCTAGCATCTAATCATCACAACACAAGGCACGCGCATACTTGGGTATGTGTGCCTGCCAAAGCACCATTTGGAATCACTTGAATGGCTCCATCCAGTGTCAATTTCCTTCTCGCTATCTTTTTGGGCTACAGGACGCTATATAGGGACATTTTTTGAACCCTCAAAGGCGGAAACCCGGCATCCAATCTTTTGCTCGCAACAAGTAAAGGAGTCTTGTCAATTTCATGCATACAGGTCAGTTGTCAGCATCTGAATTGCAACCCACAAGAGCCATCCATGAATCGTTTGGCTGTTGTGGTCCTAGTTGTACAGCCAAATGTTGCCATCCAGTGTCGGGCAGCGCCAAAATCTATGCCAGCCAAGACACCAGACTTTGCTCTGTGTCTTGGCAGATCCCTACCCTCAACTCACATGAGGCCAGCTGAGATCAGTGCTCCAGCACCAACGAGGTGATTTAGACCTCGCCAGCATCTGGGCACGTCTGACTCTTGAGGACCACGCGCGCATCGAACGGCTTCATCACCTCGGCCATCCCCTGAAAGGACGGTATCAGCCCATTAAGCCTGGCAGAAACATGAAACAGAAACCAACAGGACTTTGAGCATTGATCAAGAGCACCTGATCAGTATGGTTTCATGCCAGTGGATTATGAAGGTTCCTTATGCCTTAGCAAAATCTACGCATAAGCCACCAGGATTCCCCTTCTTCTAGCCTGACAGGATGGACAACGCATCATATCAAGGCACATTCACGATGACATGGTCCTGATCCGGGCAGTACATCACCTGCTCCAGAAGATGAAAAAGCTGCAAGATGCTGCAAAATGTGCTCAAATGTTTCAAAATATGGCAGTGTGTCAAAACCTTGTACCCCTGGTGAACATCAAAATAGCTGGTAAATGGATGTTCATCCCCCTAAAAATGGTATGTATAGGTATTGATCCATACCCATATCATCTGTGAATTTTGGTACCCAGAATTCATGACACCGCCACGTTTCTTCCCTTCACTGACATAGGCTCAAAACAACACCCGGTCAGGGCCTTATACTCCAGGCCCATAGCGCCAATGCCACATCCGTTGTCGTTCTCAATGGTGATCATATTGTCACTGCCTCAGTATGTGCTCTGGGGGGTAGAGCTTAGAGGCTTTAGGTATTGTATGTGCCTTGGGGTCACGCAAAGCAAAAAACTCCACGGTGGAGGACAAAGATCGAACCATCGGGATCTACACCACTAAATTTTGGATATCCAATCCACGTGACACCACTTTCATTATATGCTGATAACCATTCTCCAAATCAAACATGGTCTCTCGATGGAACCCACCGTGTCCAAGTGGCTCTGGAATTGAGCACCATCGCACTTCCCTGACACTGCACCATCCGCATGCATGTTCACCACGCCTGCAAGCTGAACGTGGAGAAAAACTTCTAGGAGAATACTTTCCAAAGATTCGTGGAACCAGCATATTGATGCCAAAAAACGCTGCTAATATCCATTGGATCTGTTTAAGGCAAAACGATACTGGCCATATCTGGCCATCTAAATGGATCAAAATGATGGACCCAGAAAACAATGTGAATTCACCACAGGGAGACCGAAAATTCCTTTCCTTCCAACATATTTCCATGCGGCCAGGCTTTGGAGATTTGTGACATTGTGGACATTTGGATGTGCGGGACCAAGGAATCTCTGGTGTGTTTATTCACCCATATATCTGATGTATATCCCATTGTGTCTGTATGTATATACATATATATAGGGCTCAGCCTTGTGTTTTTCTGACGCATGACTGTAGGTTTTTCAGCCTAGGGAGACGAGTTGTCTGCCCACGGCTGCCTCAGTTTTCATCTCCTTTTGAGATTCCTTCTTTGTGTGAAAACTGTTCCCATGGCAGGAACTCATGAAACGCATGAAACTTCTCGATCCCGTAGCAGGATCTTTCAAAAGGCTTTTGATTCCCCATGGCAGGGGTTTTCCACTTGTAAAACCATCCTCTCCATTCACTGGGGGGGATTTGGGTTGGGCCTATGAAAGGTCCCTTAAACAGAGCCAGAAGCATCAGAATCACACTAAACATCGCCCTATGCTTCAAGCAGAAACTATAGGGCTCAGCCTTGTGTTTTTCTGACGCATGACTGTAGGTTTTTCAGCCTAGGGAGACGAGTTGTCTGCCCACGGCTGCCTCAGTTTTCATCTCCTTTTGAGATTCCTTCTTTGTGTGAAAACTGTTCCCATGGCAGGAACTCATGAAACGCATGAAACTTCTCGATCCCGTAGCAGGATCTTTCAAAAGGCTTTTGATTCCCCATGGCAGGGGTTTTCCACTTGTAAAACCATCCTCTCCACGACCCCACATCTCGAAACACAACGTGTTTTGAAACCAAGAAACGCACGGCAGGGCCCATTTATAAGGCGTTGTTTGGAGCCCATTTAACCAGCATTTCCTTTGATTTATTGCTTAGACGGAGGTCAGGGAGGAAGGAGAGCCCATCGGCCAAGTATATTTTGGCTACTTTTGTCGAAGCCCACCTGCCTTTGAGCAGCGCCTGCTCCATGGATCCTGTGCTTTGAAACAAAGCAGTCGCACCTCCACGGCGCAAAGAATAAGGTCTAAAACCATGTGACATGAGGTCAAACTTTTTGAGATGGTGGGCATAGGCATTTCGAAAACTCTGTGCAGATTTGGACCAGATTGGCAAACGTTCCAAACCCAAATCAGTTTTTGCTTCTACTGTTGCCATCAGAACTTCCAAGGCCAACGGTGATTGCAGGCTCACCGTTTCCTTAGCTGCATTTCTCAGCCCAGTTTTCGTTTCAGACAAGCTGACTACGCCTGAGGTTGGTGTCAAAAGCAAGTCACAGGGTCTTACTTGGAGACATTCACCTGTGCGCAACAGGGCATAAAAGCCTAAGACCAACACAGCTGCTAACTCAAGGTTGCAATGATCGATACAATACATCACCATGGCATCAAGAATGCGTTGTGTCAAAGGGGGAGCACGGTTAGGTGATTCCAGCTTCCGCCAAACTGCATAAACCTTCCATGACTCTGGCAGCTGTCGCCTTGTCCATGGCTCCCAATGATGTATTGCGCACAGTGCATCGCTAACTTGATGGAGCGAATCTCCTCGCTCCCACCGCTGTTGGATCCAGTCAGAAACATTAGCATCCATCTCAGTAACTGTCCTGCTCTTTTCTAAAACTGGCAGTAAACGTCTAAGGGCAATAAAGTATCTTGTCTGAGTACGCAAGGTTATGCCAGCGTCACGGAGCACGACATGAGCCCTCTGCTTGACTCGTTCAGCTCTCGTGCGCCGGCTGCAAAAGCGCAATTGAGCGGCTCGCCCCATCAGTGGGGTTTTCGGAGCTTTCCACGTGCCCCAAAACCATGGTTATGCCAAACCCTAAAAGCCAGGCGTTAAGTTCTTTAAGCACCCGTCCTAGCCTTCTACTTCCAGTTCTCCCCTTTGCAACTATTGACAAACAAACAAAACTGTCCGTAACATGGAAGATTCTGGCGTCCACCGCATGAAGGTTGAGAATTTGGTATTTTGCACTCAACAGAATTGATCGCAGTTCTAAAATATTTATATGTTCAGAGTGTTGCCAACGTGTTGTGAAAAGATGCTCCCAATTCCACCAGTCTGCTTGGACCGACTGACGCGGCACTGCCCTCGGTGCAAGCACTTCTCCCGTTGTGATCTTGATGTCAGAACCCGTATGATTGACCCTTGTTAATAAAATCCTGTTGAGCTGTTGTAGTGTTTTCAGTAATCCCCGCTCACGACACCCATATTGTAAATATCGCTGAATTGGTGCTTGAAGCTGTAAGGCAGCACAAAAACCAGGGGCCATTCCCATCCGTCTTGCAAGAACAGTATATGCCAATTTGGGAAGATATTTAGTGCAGAGCCCATATGCGGGGATAATAAAAGAGAACAGACTAAAACTGTCACCCAACAAGCTCAGCCGTTCATCTTGATATCCTTCGGGGTTGCTCTTAATATCTGATGCACTGTAGCATAATTCAGTGTGCCCCCATCCATATCCAAGAAGCAGTTCTTTTTCTGAAGCGTTGCACAATCTCCATCTGTCATGGTGCCAAAAGATGAAACGTCCTTGGTAATGATATGGTGGGTTCCGAAAATTGTCGGCCTCCCAACGTTGGAGTGTGTCACTGTCGCATCTGTCAATTCCCGCCGGAGCTGGTGGCGGACGTTTTCGCTTGATTGATTTCATTGCTGTAGGCAAAGCATGACCTTCATCGCCACCCGGCCAGACTGTGTCAGGTGATATCCATTGGGAAACTTCGGGCCAGGGTGCTTCTGCTTTGATACTTGTCCAGTGGTCACGCTCTACAAATTCCAAACCATCCAGCGTGTCTTGCAACTCCTCCGTTGTCCAGCAAAGCCTAGGTCGCTGCATTGGTCCAGCGTCGACTGGATTGAGATGATATGGTCTCACTCCCAACGCATTGGTGATCTCCTGGCAATGTGCTTTGTTCATTGAGGCAACGTTTTCTCCCACATATTTCAGTGATATGTGAGCTGGTAGTTCTTGTTCCAGCAGCCGGATGATGTCAATGACGTCCCAAAATAAACCACTATTTGGCCCATCCAAACCAAGCCGCCCTGCACGCACTGAAGACAGATCAACGCATGGGAATCCAAACCACAAATGCAGCTCTTTCAGTGGTACATACCGCTGAACCCAGTCTCGTACCATCTCTGCGTTCAAGGTTTTGACATCACCCATAATTTCTGCTTGAGGCCAGCGTTTGCCAGTGACTCTGTTTGCCGGCTTGTGTATTTCAAATACCACAATTCCAGTCGGAACCAAACCCAACAGATCATAAGCTCGTAGTGCCCCTCCTATTCCATTGAAGAGAGATACCAGTAATACTGGGATCCGTCTTGGCCTGGGGAAATCTGAGATGGATTGCACATAATCCATCCCTTCAGTAGTTAAAGTGTTGGCCATTCCGACAGCACCTCCACGCATCGATGCGTCACTTGCTGTAATAACTTCAGATACCTCAGCACCTAAAAAGGTGTGCAAAAATGGTATGGCACAAATACAGCTGAACAGTTCCCTTCGTGTCTTTCGCACCAAGACAGGGCAGATTCCCTTTTGTGTTGTAAATTCCCAGACAGACTCCATCAGTGCCATTGCTGGCCTACGAAACTGAAAAACATGCACCCATCTTCCAGCTATGACTTGAGTCAATTTCTTCGAAAGATGTGGCTTTGAAAGTAAAAATAAGGTCGCCTGAGCCAGTTTTATTAACCGCTCTGGTGACCCCCCTAGTGTCTGTGATCGCCCATCGATAAAAGCTCCCAACTCTTGAGCCTGCACCACTGCTGTCCTCTTTTTCTTTTCAGATGACACTACCCTTGCTTCAGCCCATGCTTTCTCTGCTAACTGATGGAGAACTTCCCCATGATTAAAGCTTGAAGTGGCATCCCCTATCTCTCCCGCCGCAAAATTGTCTAAATAGACATGCCAAAAAGTTTTACCAGACTCAACTGCTTCGCCAATGACCCCTGTAATCCAATTTGGTAATGGGATGCCCCGTGAAATCTGTGAAGCTTTGTCTAAACAACCCCATATTAGTATTCGCTCGCTAGCTTCTTGCATGAGGGCAACGGAATTGGTCCAGCCCATGGGTAATACCCGACATGACAATGCAAATTGTTTCCCCGGTGTTTCACCAATATCCAGTCCATTTCTAACAATGTTGAAGGCAAGGTATGGTCCCCAATTCAATGGCAATTGAAATAGATAGAATGCATTACTCATATCACTCTGCCAGATTCGCACTTCTTCTCCTTCTTCCAGGGTTATACTCATCCAGGATGTTATTTGAGGAAGTGACTTGACTGTGCCCACATAGCTTCGTAAAACTGCATTGCTCGGAACAAGGTTCATGATCAAACGCAGGGTGGTTTTGCCAGTTAAGGTGGTTGAGGATTTCGCCACACCAAACATCCCGTTAAGAACCTTTTCCCCCCTAAAGGACAGAACTGATTCCAATGGTATCCAACTGCAAATGTTTCTTCGTACCAGTTCCCTTGCAATACCATCTACTTCTCCTCCAGCAATGTGAATCTTCCCCTGCAACTTCGGTAGATCTTGTCCAACATTGTCAACCACATGTTTACTAGGGTGTCTAAGAAAAGCAACCGACGATTCAGAAAGGAAACGAACCAAATCAATAGAACCACCATGATCAGGAGGGGGGAGAGCCGGCAGAACCTGTTCTAGGGTTAAGGCATGGCAAATTCCTATTTCTTCCCCGTCATAGTTCAGGCGACGCCCTCTCAGCTCTTTTTCGATCTCGGCCGGCTCAAAACGGTCAGCACGTCCCAGGTCAAGCAATCGGTCGACTGCCTTTCCCACAGCTTCTGCTAGCCGCCGCTCGGACTTACTCCAGCGGCCCGGCCGGAAAGGTGCTTGCGCACCCGCCAGTCCATTGCAAGCAAAGCATGCTGCCATTATCCAGCATTGTCGGCCCCATTGCAAAGCCAGCGATCCATCACGGATTTGTTCGATAGGGGTCTTCTTGAGCACCACATCTACTTCAGTAAAATCCCCCAGAGACATAGGAAAGGCCTGGCGTCTCCGCCTGGCCTTGGGCCATGCGCCAGAGTTGAAAATACCATCCATAAACTTGTGGTTCCCCTGCAACCGTGATGTCTCTTCGGCGTTGCACAACGCCCATGCCAGTGCAACACCTGCTGACGTCAACGTATGGCACGACATAAAAAGATCAGCCATTTGCAAATTCTCCAAGCCACGTGAAACTTGCCTGACAGGCTCGGCCGAGGCCAGCCCATCCTCTCCTGGGGGAGTCATTTTGCTGCCTCCCCCTTGTCCTGTGTTTTCGCCCATTCGTTGGCAGCTTTGTCTCCGCCTCCTTGATTCCATTGCTTGCCTTTGCCCTTTCCTTTTCGATCTCCTTTCCCTTTCTTGCCCTTTGTCTGACCTTCGCCCTGGTCGTACCAGTCTCCTCTTCCTTTTGGCCTGCCTTTCGGTGTCCATGTTGACCAGCCTGGATTGCTTCCCTTGCCCTGCACTCGTTCCACCAGCTTCTGATGCTTCCGTGAAGCTAAGACCAAACTGGCGCTTGCGGCTGAGGAATCTTCCAAAGGGAATAATTCCATATGGCGGGCCGTCTGCCAGTTTTGGTCTATGAGAGCTTGATGTATCGCTATGAAACGCGCCGACAGCGCGTCGCCCAGACGCGGCAAGTCTCCAGCGCGAAGTAGGTCTAGTGCGGACCCTAGCGTATACATCTCTCTCAGCTCCTTCTGGTGGCTCAGGAAGCTCGGTTTGACGTGCTGGTTGAAGTAGGAGACCACCTTCACGCCCGAAGTCACCTGGCGGCCTTCCTTCGGGACCTCTGTGAGGGCATCTTGTTCCATCTGCATCCGGATGTGCTCCGTCAATAGCGACAGCACACTGCCGGGCTTGTTTTTCGATCTTTTCTTCATCGGCGCTTCGAGGTCGCTCTCCTCGCTTGTCTCGGCCTCCTCTTTCGCTTCCGAGGAACCTGAGGAAGAGGTGCTGCAACTGACGATCACTCCATTCTCTAGCCTCTTCCTCTTCTTTTTCTTCTTCTTTTTCTTCTTGTCTTTGTCCTTGTCCTTCTGGGTACCTTCCGTATTCCCCAGAAGGATCTTTCGAAGGGCTGCAACTGCCCCTTCTCCTCCTCCCTTTGCCTTCCTCTTCTTCTCCTTGTCTTTGACTCGCACACGGCTGACTGCCAGCGCTTTCTTCACTAGCTGCCCGCTCAAGTTCCTCATATCTTTGTCTTTTGTACCCTCGTACGGGACTAGCTTGTCTTCCTTTGCAGCAGGGACCTTGTAGTCCTTCCCACGGCGGACTTCTCGTAGTACTGTCCCTGTGTCCAACGCCTCTGTTGGTGCATAGCTGAAGCTCTCTTCCTCCTCTCCATCGCTTCCAGTTTCGCCCGAGCCGGACAGCACTGACTCCACCGGAGGTGCTGGGCCACCCTCTCCGGTGTGTTTGCGTTTGACCTCTGCTAACCGAGCACGCAGTTTCTCTCGTTGCAGCTCGGTAATCTCCTTCTCCTTTGTCTCCTTTGCCTTCTTTTTCTTTGGTGCCTCTTTCTCCTTGGCCTTTTCCTTTGGTTTTGCCTTCTCTCTTGCTTTCGTGATGCGCGGGGGAGGCCCAGCACCATCTCCAGCGTCGGCGTCGGCGTCCTTCTTGCGCCGTCGGGGTACAGGTTTGTCCCCTCCTTGAATTTCCTTTGCCATCTGTGGCAACTTGTTGAGCACGGCTCTTGAGAGATAGCCAGCTTGAAAGTTGCGTACCGTCCACCATCTTAGACAAGTCACATGCAGCAACGGTGCAGTGCCCGGGTGCGGACCCAGCTCTACACACGGTCGAGAAGCGCAAAGATGTAGCAACGGCTCCCTTCCTTGAAATCGTGCTGCAACGGCTGTTGCTGCCTCGTCCTCTTCGCACCCAAGAGTCTGGGCAGTGATGATGACGGATCCATCCACCTGCAATTCTACCTTTCGGACAAGAAAGGCTGCCCACGTCTCGGCCAGGATGAAGAGATCTGTACTCATCAAGTTTACCTCCAAGACCATACCTGGTTCTATCATAAGTTGACTCCATGTGTCCGGGTCGTCCAATTCAAACTCTGCTCCCTCCAATGAGGGGTCCATTTCAACGTCCTAGATTGTCCAAATCCAGAGCACCCGGCTGAGATGTAGCCAGCTCCAGAAAATTCCCGCTCAAGGGACGATGAATCCTTAGTGTAGGGTCCTCTGCCAACCTGTGCAAACGCAAATGTTTACGGCCAGCTCTCCTTGTCTTTCCTGTCTTTGTCCTCCCAGAGTGTCTCTGACTCTGGTGGTGGTCCGAGTGGTGTGACCTCCTCGAACTTCGGCGTGTGTCCTCTCCTTTACTCAGAGGGACAGGAAGGGGCTTAGCCCCAGGGTAAGGGGGCCCTTCGGGCTCCGGTGGCCTCCTGTCTCCGCCTCGAGACCGGGGCAAGGGGGACGGACTTCGCGCTCGGCTTCGCCGGCGCTCGTCCTCCTCCGGTTCTTGATCAAGATCCTCCTCCTCACTCTCTTCTTCCCCCTTAGGTGCCAGATGTTTATCAGCACCTCGGCGAGAGCGGCTCCGTTCCCGCCGCTCTCGTTGGCCGCGGTCGGACTCTCGACCGCGCCTGGCGACAGGTGAAGCTCGCGGTGCACCGGTGGTACCAGCACTGCGGCTCACCTCAGGTTGACGGGCCAGTCCCGCCGACAACGATCGCAGTGCACGGACTTGCCGGGCCGCGGTGACAGCTAAGTCCGCGGCTAACCTGCGAGCGCCGGGTGAGTCCCAGCTCGCGGTCAGCTCACGGCCTAGTGCCTCCCAGCCCGCGCAGCCGTAGCACCACGTATCACCTTCCACAGCCGGCACCGCGCGACACTTGTTGCACGGCTGCGGGGGCATGAACCCTCCTATGAAAGGTCCCTTAAACAGAGCCAGAAGCATCAGAATCACACTAAACATCGCCCTATGCTTCAAGCAGAAACTATATATATACATATATCATATATCTATATCTGCTAACCCCTCCCAAATGTCCCGAGTTTTTGTCCCATCTGTCCGTCCATCTATACAATTACATACGCATCATTTCACATTATTTGATCATATACCATGTTCTTATGATCAAACACGCATCTTCCAGACAACGGCACCGTCAGAACCATCAAAGTTGGTGATCTCCAAGGTATAGGACCTCGGGCTTTGCCGAGGCTCAACCATGATGAAACCAACCAATTCAGTTTGTTGACCTGCAAAATCCACCAAAATTGGCTGATTTTGGTTTCTGAAAATCACTAATGGATACTAGTGGTAACTCTTTGGGTTCCAAGCTCGGACCGTCAATACATCAAATTAGGGTGCAAATGCCGGTACTGGGTGAAACCGTCTGCCCGCAATTAGCAACCTGCTTTCGCTGTACCGCTACCTATCTTGAGACCCACCCTGACAAAAATATGTCATCCCGCACCCCATCCAAGCAAGACACTGAAAGAGGATATTGCCACCATAGCATACCTGCAATTGCGCAGTCATTTCTAACAAAAAAAAATCGGACTTTAGCCCAAGAACTAAAGAATGCCAGCCAACTTTAAACTCCGTCGCATGTTTGATGCAACAAACATGCAGAAATCACTCAGGTTTTTTCGTCCAAGAAACTCAAAATGAAAGAAAAAAAACTATCCACCGCCAAGTGACTGGCTTGTCCGAAGAAAAGCCGCCAGTGCCACTGCAAGCCACTTTGGTGCTGTACGTGGAAGGTGCACCTGTGGCCGGATGGTGGCGGTTCGCTTCACCAAAAGCACAGTGCCATTAATGACCAGATAAAATGGTGGTTATATCATGTTATATCATGTTATCTATAATTCATGGGGATTATTGGGGATTATACATACCATCTGGTTATTTGTTACATAGCCATGGAAAGATCCACCATTTTTAATAGCTAAACATAGCTAAACCATCTATATTATAAATGGACCATGGCTTCCATGGCGAACTGTTAGTCATAACCAAAGGGTAAGTTGTCAGGTCAACCCAAATGTCCAA
This sequence comes from Cladocopium goreaui, assembly GCA_947184155.2. Classification (NCBI taxonomy): domain Eukaryota; class Dinophyceae; order Suessiales; family Symbiodiniaceae; genus Cladocopium; species Cladocopium goreaui. The sequence continues at coordinate 233,224 of CAMXCT020002668.1, forward strand.
AAGATGGCTGTCGGCCTCGTAGGGAGGGCGATTCCTCTGCCACAACGAGGCTAAGACCGAAGGCGAACAACACACGTGCGAAGCTCATGGTTCGAAGCTCTGCAGCTGTGCAAAGCAATGCTAACGGGGCGATAGACGCGGAGCGCGGTGCGAAGACTATGGCTGTTGAGAAAAAGCCACCGGAAGAGCAGCGAAAAAAGCTCTAGGCAGACTGATAGCAAAGCAATGCTAACGGGGCGATAGACGCGGAGCGCGGTGCGAAGACTATGGCTGTTGAGAAAAAGCCACCGGAAGAGCAGCAGGTAGGAATGAAAAAATGTGTGTGCGTGTGGGTATGGGATAGGATAGGATAGGATAGGACAGGACAGGACAGGATAGGATAGGATAGTATTAGGATAGGATTAGGATAGGATTAGGATAGGATTAGGATAGGATTAGGATAGGATAGGATAGGACAGGACAGGATAGGATAGGATTAGGATAGGATTAGGATAGGATTAGGATAGGATTAGGATAGGATTAGGATAGGATTAGGATAGGATTAGGATAGGATTAGGATAGGATTAGGATAGGATTAGGATTAGGATTAGGATTAGGATTAGGATAGGATTAGGATAGGATTAGGATTAGGATCAGGATTAGGATAGGATTAGGATAGGATTAGGATAGGATAGGATAGGATAGGATTAGGATAGGATTAGGATTAGGATAGGATAGGATAGGACAGGATAGGATAGGATTAGGATAGGATTAGGATAGGATTAGGATAGGATTAGGATAGGATTAGGATAGGATTAGGATAGGATTGGGATAGGATTAGGATAGGATTAGGATAGGATAAGGATAAGGATAAGGATAAGGATAAGGATAGGATTAGGATAGGATAGATAGGATAGATAGGATAGGATAGGATAGGATAGGATAGGTTGGGATAGATAGGATAGGATAGGATAGGCTAGGCTAGGCTAGGCTAGGCTAGGATAGGATAGGATAGATAGGGTAGGATAGGGTAGGAATAGGATAGGATAGGATAGGATAGGATAGGATAGGATAGGATAGATAGATTGATAGATAGATTGATTGATTGATAGATTGATTGATAGATTGTTAGATCGATAGATAAATGATAAATAGATAGATAGATAGAAAGATAGAAAGATAGAACGATAGAAAGATAGATACATACATAGATACATACATAGATACATACATAGATACATACATCGATACATACATCGATACATACATAGATACATACATAGATACATAGATACATAGATACATAGATACATAGATACATAGATACATACATACATACATACATTACATTACATTACATTACATTACATGACATGACATAACATAACATAACATAACATACATACATACATACATACATACATACATATATATACGAATAGATAGATAGATAGATAGATAGATACATAGGTACGTAGATACATAGATAGATAGATAGATAGATAGATAGATAGATACATAGATACATAGATACATAGATACATAGATACATAGATACATAGATACATAGATACATAGATACATAGATACATAGATACATAGATACATACTGTATACACTGCATGGCATTACATTATGCAACATTGCATAAAATAACATTGCATAACAGAACATAACATAGCATAGTATAGTATAGCATAACATGACACAACATGACATAGCTGACAAACGATCCAAGAATGGTTTTCTACTACTCCACAGCCTTTCAAAATGGTGTTCCAATGGGGCAGGGATACCATCTCAGATCTCCCCATGTTTTTCTGCTCTCAAGCTTCCCAGAGAGCTGATCCTCCCCTGTCAGCAGCCCGAAGCTCTTCTCCAGGCATGGCAGGTAGGACCTTCAAATTGCTCAGTCCATAGCGAAAGGTCAAACTCAGTCGATCGCACGAAGCAGCCTTCACCTGGCCACGAAGCATCGAAAACTGTGTCGGGAAAACTCGACATAACCCTGCAAAGTTTTGTGTATGTGGACAATACCTCAGTGAGGCTTCTATCAATGGACGGAATCCGGCAGTATGTGGTATGCCCCTTACACCCAATTGAGCTCAGATGTCCATTTCTTGTTCGTTTTCTTCCCAATGTGTTGTTCTTTACCCTGCATTTTTGTTGGTTGAGCATCGACTGCAGGGAACGGCTCTCCCTATACTCACCTCGTGCTCAACCACATATCTGGCTTCATCCGCGATTGCATAGCAATCACCCGCATTTACCTGGAAGGTCTGACTGCCTGTCAAACACAAGGACTCAACGGAACAAAAGCAGCAGACAGTTAGCCCAAGTATTAGGGAAGCTTTGCAGGAACCCCCTGTACTTAATGGTAAGAACCATGTTTTCTTGTATTTTGTACTCTTCGACCACATGAAGTAAGCGGTATGCGGTATGAGCAACATGTTGAAATAGCCGTAAGGTATCCGACGGTCCCTGCCCCAAAGCTTGTCCAAAGTTTCACCCAAAACTCACTTGCAACAGCCGCAAGGCTGCCAATAAAGCTCACCCGCTCTCCATGTTCTTCAATCCATCCCATCCCCATCATCCCCATCATCCCCCCAGGGCCCCAGGCCCCAAACCGCCGGCCTACCCTCACCTGGCTGCTTCCTTCCAGCACTACCGTGGCGATGCGGTCGCCCCCATAGGGCAGCGCATCACGGTGCGCCGTGACCTCCGCGCCCGGTTCCAGGCGTTGCAGCTGGATGAAGAGGCAGCGCTGCTGCTGGAAGGCGGCGATCCTCGGGTTGCTGGATGGGTTGCTGGGGGTTGCTGGGATGATGACATTACTAGTGATGAAATGGATCATTCCCGAAAATTCCCTGCGTTTAGCACCAGTAAGCACATGTTTCACCGAAAAAAAAAAGACAGGTGGATTTCAATCCAAAATTGGAGCTTCAGAATACATCTCAAATATTTGACCTATTTGATCAGAGTTTAAGACCCACGACAATTTGCAGCTCCAGTTCTGCATCACAGTTGAATCAGGTTGCAAAGCGTTAAATCTTGGTAAAGGGTCAAAGTCACTGGCGAAAATGGGATGGTTTAGTACTAAAGTTGAGAATGTGTGTATGTCTGTGTGTCTGTGTCTGTGTGTCTGTAATTTTAGATCTATGTCTATGCTAGATCCGTTGATGTGCCAGATCTATTTCTATTTGTGATGTCATTCATGTGCGTGCGTCTTGAGAGTTCGGTGGTTCCTTAGATTTACAGACATATATACAAATAGATACGTCAATAGATACGAAAGGAGTTGCATGACATTGTGGTTCTCTCAAATGGTTGCAACAAGAGCAGCAACGTGATCCCATTGTCAAGAAAGTTGAGGAACAAAATCAGGGATCTCAACTTTGAGAAAACCACCAACATTTATATTATATGATATGTCTATGACTAAGCAGGGGTGCCATGGACCGGGCTAGATGTATGGCACATGCATGAAGCTCCCATGACACAAAATACAACGAACCTGCTAAGCGTGTTTTTTTTAAATCGAACGGGATCACTTTGCATTGCAGCAACCAACCTTTCAAAAAAAAAGTGCCAAACTGTCTATCTTCCAGGCGCCTTTGTGGCAGCATTTCTTGCAACTGGTACATCTCCTCAGCTCCCATCACCTGCTCTTTCCTAAGCTTTCCGAGCCTCAGCCACTTCTCCGGTGCCGCAGCAACCCTCTGCTGCTGCGGCCCAAAGACATCCAAGCCCTCCACCAATCCACAGCCCGGTGGATGTGGCGCCTCGTCCAAGGCCGGCAGGGCGTGCAGCGGCATCATCCAGCGGCCCAGCTCGTAGCCAAACCAGCCACCAGCGCCACCAGCGCCGGTTGAGAGCCGCCGCACCAAGCTCAGCAGCTTCCCACGGCCCTGCAGATCCAGGCAGTTGCGGATCAGCCACACGCTGCGCAGCGTGGGGTTTTGATGAACGACGCCCAACTGGGAGGCGGCCCAGTAACTGGAGGCTTGGTGGAGCTCCTCGACCGGTGGAGCCTTGCGGAAGAAGTGGTAGTAGGTGCTGTTCCGCAGGTAGCGCAACCAAGGCATGGCTTGGGCCATGGGATGATTCAATGGCTGGTTGAAAACATTGAAACACTTCATTGGTTCAGTGAGCGGTGTGTGTATTCAAGAGTGCTGCAGATGTAGAGGTTTGCTTTCCTCTCTTCAAATCATTTCAGATCACTGCATGTTTCAGTTCCTGGCCTTTCACTCTTGGGAATGGGTCAAGACCCTGGAATCCTCTTGGTCTTCAACTCAAAACAACTGCGACTTTGGGAATGCTCATCCTTCCATTCATATGTTCCCATATGCCACAGGTTTTGACCCATACCCATTTTAGCAAGCCTGAAACCAGCTACTACAGCCGTTGATTTTCAACTGCTGGAGCCTTCGCTCAAAGACATTGCATGTGCTGGGTGTTCAGACCAAGAGTGGGGACCAAATCATCAGTTTTCGCAAGAAACAAAAATGTGCGATGATCATATTTGCATCTCTATAACGAACCAAGACCAGGGTCTATCTTTTGAGCAACCACAATTTGCAAAGACAAATTCTCCTTCCAAAGTCACCATTGCCCTTGTATCCCACCAAGTGCCTGAGGGCACCGACGCAGCCCCTGAAAGCCGTTGGATGTGCCGGGCTGTGGAGGTAAAGGCCAACAGTTAGGGTAAACAGAATCTTCAGAATCTTCTTCTACTTCAAAGCACTTGCTCTGATTACTGACATCATCCCGTTCATCATCATCGTCATGGTCATTGTCATCATCACCACCATCATCAGCAGCATCATATGGGTATGAGTCAAAACCCCGGTACCCTGGTGAACCCTAAAATGGTAAAGGGATGTTCATCCCATCAAATACCTATCCCATCCTATCCCCATATCATCATCATTGTCAACGTCAACGTCATCGTCATCCATGAAACCCAACACTTTGCATGTCCAATAGCGGAATCGTCTACCGGGTACATCTTAACCGCTCCAACTTCCCGAAACATCTTTTTCAAATGCCACATTCAACATGGTAGAAAAGGATTCTTAAACCAAAAGAGTCCGAAACACAGCATAATAAATTTTGGAAATGATCAACACAGGGCATAGTTATCCTCAAAGGAAACCACCCAACTGACCGATGTAGGCTGCCCAACGCATTGAGACGCTGAAGCTGGGGTCGATGGGCCCATCATGCGGGACGTTCCACTCAGAGGCCGGGGGTGTGCTGGCCGTGCGACTGGGATGATAGGCCCATACCTGGCTGGTGGCAGCTGGCGACATCGCCATCCGGCCATGTTCCGGACCCTCTGATGGCCTGGTCGCCACCCACATTGGGCCCAAACCACCAACCACAGAGCTCTGGACCTAGGCGTGTCACGAATCGGAGTTGATTCCAAGAGATGAGCGACGTCAATACATCAATTTATTCGGAGTTGATTCCAAGAAAATCTTGAAATACATTGCAATACTAAATTATTAGAGTTTCGGATACATGACATCCCTGATCAGCCTGATCCGCTCTGGACTCTCCAATGTTCGCCTGTTTCAAAACGTTGGAACTCAGTTCCATCCCATGACTCATAGTTTTCCCCATTGAGATACCCTCTGGTAAACTAACATAGCTATTGAAAATCACCATTTTTAATGGGAAAATCCACTATAAATAGCCATTTTTAATAGTTTTTTGTACGTTTTCCCCATTGAGATCAAAATGGCTGGCACCGCACCATCCCGATCATCCCAGTAGTAGATGAGCACATCGAGGCCTGGATTCCATGGAGAGGATGGGCCCAAGATCAGTATTGTGTAGTAATACATATAGGCAAACATATACGCATACACTTATACATTGTTATACATTGTTATACATTGTTATACATTGTACAAATGCATATATTTACATATCCGGATATCCTAGGGGTGATGATAAAGAATGATAAAGAACCATAATCGTGTATGTGTATAGTTCATAAATGTCGAATAAATGCAAGTACCTATGTGCTACCAGTTTCATCTCCCAACCAGATCCCACCATGATGGCACCTCGAGATCGTTCCTGCTTCTTATACACCACCTTGCCGTGGTTCATGCTGGCTGGAATGTACACCCCAGCCTCAGGCCAAAGTGAGTCAGGAAACAAAGCAATCGCAGTGGGGTGATTGTTCGTTTTCAGCCATGTCCCCATTAACTCCCAGTGCTCTTTTTGGCACACCCTCCAAGTCTTAACTCACACCCTGATACCAGAGCATCTCCCCCGCTGCAGTTTTCTTCCATGCATCAAAAGCGCAAAATCGAAGGATTTTAACCATTTTAAAGATCTTGATGGCGGATAATCAGCTGGGATCACACTCAACCCTCAGGTCCCCCTGCGATGATGTCGCTGATGGTTTCATTTTGACAGCGGCTCACAGTCAACGGTGGTGCTGACACCTGAAGACTCAAAAAAAATTCAACTCTTGTTTTCCAAGCGACCGAAACCATTTTTGTCACTGGAATCATTGGGCCATTGGTTGTATGAAACATACACCAAGATCGTCCCCAATTCATTCATACATTCATCTTCGAACATGAAAAAAAAATATTGAAACATGAAAAAATGTCTAGTGACTGTAATTGCATAATGTTGTATAGAAATATCATTTTTCAACTATATTCAATTAGTCTCAACAAACGCTGAAAAGTCCCACCTGCGGCTGGCCATCGCGGCCATCGCGGCCATCGCGGCCATCGCGGCCATCGCGCGCGTCGCGGGTGGTGGAGCCACGGTGATCTCCTCGTTGCTGCCCCACATCGCCGTGAAATGCTAAGAAAATGGTGGGTTTTTCCATGAAATAACCCATCAAATATCATCAAATATCCCCATGAAAAAGTAGATAATGTGGAAAAACCATGAAATAATGTGCGTCAAATATCCCATGAATAATAGATAAACGTAGATCATATCCCATAGATCCACAAGTCTTCCATGAAAAACTTCACATGAAATGTGATTCAAATATGATTAATAGTGGGCAGAACATGAAAAATCTTCCATGAATAGCCGAAGGAAGTTTAGAAGTCAAACTTCCGACAATAGGGACAGATGAAAAAGCAGAGGTGGGAAGAGCCAGAGAAGAGAAGAGAAGAGAAGAGGAGAACAGAGAAGAAAGAAGATCAGAGAAGAGAAAGAGTCAAGCCAGAAGATAGAAGATGCAGGTGCGAGAAAAAAATGGCAACGTCGCGAAACACTGTTTCTCCAATGATTTGTGGCTGCGGAGGGTCGAAAAGTAGGCTCGCTAAAACGGCGGGTGCGGAGCTGTCTGGGGAGATGAGAGATGAAAAATTGCTCGCTGTTGTGGCGCGAAGCACATTTCCAAGTCAAAATGTACAAAACACACCACGTTTGGACATTGAGATGTCGAAAGAGTGCACGCCGTTGTGGCGCGAAGCACATTTCCAAGTCAAAATGTACAAAGCACACCAGGTTCGGAGCACTTTTGGAAGTTCAGATGTCGAAAAAGTGCACGTCGTTGTGGCACGAAACATATTTCCAAGTCAAAAGCGCAAAAAACTGACGGCTACGGAACACTTTTGGACGTTCAGGTGTCGTTTCACCTGGCCGGCGCAAGGGATTGTGCACCTAAGGGTTTTGCAGCATTTCCAAAACCGATGGCAGGCGTGGGACATTTGAAGAGGATCTGCAAAGATGCATTTTCCGTGGCAGGCGCAGTACAGGAGACATGTTCATCAGAGAAGTTAGAAGGTCAGGGCGCTGATTTCCTGAGAGGGCTGCATTTAGGAGCATCAGATCTTCAGGTTTGCTGAGATGATTTTGCGTGACAGGTGCAGCACTTTGTATGACCTGGCATCGAATTGCTGCGCTTTCGATGTTGTGAAGTTAAAACAGCTAGGAATTCTTGTAGAATTGCAACGTTTTCGATGTTGTCAAGTTTAGAAAGCCAGCAGGTCTCGCAGAATTGCTTCGTTTTTGACGGTGTCTCAATTACACTCCACATGTCATGGGAATTTGCCAGCAGAAGTTTGGGAGTCTATGTCTTGGAATTGTTGATGTAACCGGTGATGTAAGGGGGACAGACATGTCAGTCAACATGATTGTAGTGTAGGTGTGGATGTTGCTGTTGGTTGTGTGTCTTCTGCTTGTTATTTGGTGGAATTATGTGAATGCAGAGGTAGACGCAAGGAAGAGGGTCTGAGCACCCCGACCGTAGGTGAAAGCAGCCGATTGTGTCTTTTCTGACCTGTTTATCTCCCAGCAGAAAAGCCTGGTGTGTGTGTGTTGTTTCTGACCGCAAATTTTCTGCAGCCCTACACCGGTCCGACTGACGATGTCGTAGGCTGCCTTGCTCTCGTGTTTCCCTCGGAGTAGCTTGTCCACCGTGTCTTTTCTGCCAAGTGGAGGGCAAAATGCTTTCCAGCCAGCTTTCCGTCGGGCTATACAGGCATGAGCACGCAAACCACAAGGTAGCTGGAAGCGGTGGATTGTGTATTTTCTGCCCGGTTCAAATGTCGCACTGAATGGATAGAATGGATAGCTGGATGAGCAGGTAGACAACTAGATAGATGGATAGACCGAAAGACAAGTGGAAAGACAGACAGATAGACAAGGAAATGGATAGATCCCGACAGAGAAAAATAGAAAGAAAGATAGATAGACAGATAGACACATAGACAGGCAGTTTGATGGATAGACGGCTGCAAAGACAGAGAGAGAGAGCAAAGCAGATAGATGGAAAGACAGATAGATGGATAGGTAGATAGACAGATGGATAAGTAGACCGACAACTAGAAGGATAGGTAGGTAGATAGATAGATAGATAGAAGATAGATAGATCGATCGATAGATGGATGGATAGATAGATAAAGAGATAAAGAGATAAAGAGATAAAGAGACAAATAGGCAGATAGGCAGATAGGCAGATAGGCAGATAGACAGACAAATGGATGGATAGATAGATAGAAAGATGGATGGATAGATAGATAGATAGATGGATGAATAGATAGATAGATCGACATTCCAACCACCTTTCGGTCCATCAATCGGTTCGCTCTGCCATCCGTGATTCACAACAACGCACGTCTCCTATAGGTTTCCTATTTTTGAAATTTCCGCCACCGCCTTGTGCGGTACTACTGGTAGATCATATTCCATATCTACCAGTTTCTGAAGATATGTCATTGGATATGTCATGGGAAATTCTATGGAATGTTGGATCTTTTATTGGCTATTTTATTGGACATAGGATATTTCATGGGATCTGAGATATGTCATTGGATTGTTTGGGTTTTAATGGCCATTCTTCAAGAATGGTTAAGAATCAACATACTAAGCAGCTTGGTGAAAACGACAACCATCTTTGGGAATATGTTCTGGGATATCATGGGGTATATGTTGGGTATATATATATATATATTTGACGGATATGTTATATAGCGCGATCTCAGTTTCACTTATTGTGGGTGTTGAGTCACTTGAGTATTCACACACTTATCACTTATGTAATTAACGCAATCCGTATACCCCTTGGTAGATGTTTCTTGCGTTCCAAGTTCGACATTCTTGGCCGGTACACATAATTTTCATCGCTGCAACAGGATCCTAGAGTCCAAAGACGATATGCTAATTCTTCAGGTAAACTATGAACGCCATTAGCTTGGAAGGTTTCAAATTGCTGTTTTCTATACCACCAAGATGTCCTAGATTTCTGGATCACTTACCTGTTCGTGCCCCATAGGATTGCCATTCCACGCTTCAGCAGTCCTCTGCGCTCTCTCATCGGCCCCTCACATTCCTGGCAAGCTGTTCAACGAGCTCATGGCCAGAAAAAGAAAATGGGAAAATATGTTTGTGAATCTTATTATCATCATGATATTTCATGATCATTGATATTCATCTTATCATTACAATTATCCTCATACGAGCTCCCGTCAACATCCTTTACATCTCAGTAGTTGGACCACGGCTCACAATTCGCCGTGGTAACACATGGAGTTTTCACCATTTTTTAGTTTCTGAGAAAACCTAGGATCCGGGAGAACCAGAAATTTACGTTAAGAACCCTTCCCCGACTTCGTGGGGGTCTGCTGAAAACTCGGGTCGTTTTACCCGAAAAACATAGGCTCCGGGCAAACGTCCACCCCATGGAACTGCGTTGATTTGACTGCAACATCGACATCATCAGAATGTCACTTTGCGAAATATGAGCCGTGAGCCTAGTTGCTAGTTACTATCGGTTATCGCTTCCCAGTGTCTTGTGTCATTATCGCTTTTGGGAGGGCCATATCGCTTTACAGTGTTTCGTGCACATCTCTGACAAAAAACTCATTCAATACTAAAGTGGTCTTCAGCCATTTTGACCGTCACTCATATCAATATGAGCAACGTTCTGCACCACGACCACATGCTGCATTGCTGTCCCACATGCTACATTGCTGTCCCAACGGGTCCCAATGGGTCCCACCTATGCCTCAGCACACCCACTGAGGATTGCCCAGGCACTAAGAGCATCATTCAGCCCGGCTGTGCGAATAAAGCTGCGGGGATGGCGACGACAGCACTGGACGACGAATGTTTGTCCATCGTTATCCCATGTTTCACGTGTGATGATAGGCTGCAGCTTTATAGATTTGAGACCCTTTTGAGTCGCTGATCTTAGCTTAATCACCAAAGTGGCTCTGAACCCGATTTCCAACAGGAAAAGCAGATTGCAGGAAAGTTGCGCTCTACGCTCTGACCACAAGGATACGACATCTTCCTGCATTCCCAAAACTGTAAAGCACCAACTTTCCGCAGAAATCGATGAAGATGAAATCTATCAATCTTCCCAAAAGAACTCAACACCCCCCAAGCCCATCAGGAACACCGGGGAGGGCCAAGGACACGGGCTCTCCGCTTCAGCATGGCAGCGGATCGCTTTGGATCCTGAGTTCTTCACCATCAAACACCGGCCCCAAAAACTGCCACTGTCTGATTGTCCCAGCCTTCTCCCAGAAGTGCAGCGTGCGATACATTTGGGATAGCTCTTGAAGTATCCTGCACAGCGCGCACAGCTGAGGATGATCCACTTTAATCACCGGCAAAGGAAGGCCGAATAATTCGGAAAGCTCTGATTTGAGATCCCAAGCGAGCAATCGCAAAGTGCAGGGGTTCTGGTCCTGACGTGTTCTGTGACCCAGCCGTCCAGTAGAAAGTACTCCAATGCCATGACAAAGAAATGATTCGCCATTTTGAAGATCTGCAGGAAATGACAACGGCGAAAGGCAGCCAGGGCTCTATACAACATGGGGATCAGACCCTCAGGTGCACTTTTGCAATAGTTCCAACAATCCAATCTGTTGAAACCAGATGGGGTGGGCCAAATTCTGGTTCATAGTAGCAACCTGCAAGCAAGTTGGAGAAAACATGCGAGGCCGTCTCAAACTCAATTGCCGACAAGACAGAACTACATCGAATTCAACATGTTCACTTGTGGAGAACCAAAGGCATGGTGTTTCAACCCGCTGATATACCTACAGGAATGAATGAAAAACAGAAAATGAGAGAAACCAAACATGTTATTTCAAAAAATGGAAAAAGGAAAAGGCGCCATATCCCCCGATCCATCTTTCACCACACACCTCTCGCGCGGCTTCAAATGATGTGCCGATACAAGAGGGTGGCGACCTCGGCCCCATCCTCAAATGTTTATCAGGAAGCCCGTACATTATATAACATTTGGAGTCTGGAGGTACAAATGATGGCTTATGGTGATTTTTCTGTTAAAAAAAAAAAAATCACATGGAAGAGAAAAAAACAAGTGTACCACTATCTTGGTTGACAGAGTGTCGGGCAATTTTGTGAGGGTTACTGTGGTGAGAACTCCAGTCTCTCAAACGATGGAAGCAAAATCACTTGGATAACTTGGATCTCATGCATATTCACCATGTCACTTGGTTCAAAAGCTACACTGCCAGCGCAAATTTTGTGCAAATTCCTCCTCTGCTACAAACAAAACACAAACATAATTTGACAATAAACTTGGCTCAGTTCCGTACTGTGCCTTGTCAGCTCCTACAGCAGCTCCAGCTTCAAACAAATGTGACCCCAAAGACCAAGCTTGGGATCCACCAAAACATCTCAAGTTGTGTTTTGAACTTCAAAATCAAGTGAAAAATCATGCTCAAATATCGACTTCCCACCGTGGTTCCCACCTATTATCTTTTCCATCTGCAATTCTGACCTGAAAAAGAGTTCCAAATTCCTGGGCAAAGTACACGAGCTGCAAGGGAATCCAGCGTCCTTTGGGAATCTCTCCCCGTTGCTGCAGAAAGCCTGTGTTGGCCCGACCTCGGGGTAGTACAAAGCCAAGCCTAGATGGGCTGACTTTTTTATTGGGCTTGGGCCTGGGTAGTATTTATGGCAAAAATATCAGGGATGGTTGGAAAAAAACATTGGGTGCCGAAAGCACGGCTGTTTCTGAAAATGTTGTCAACACAGTTAGATAGGTACATCACCCACCAAAACGTGAAACTAAGTGAAGTACGTTACGGCTGTGCTTCAACTGCCTCGATCCTTTCTTACCCAAAACATCTCAATCTGATAAATCTGCTAGATAGATAGTCAACAAATACGACGCAGCGTTCTAGGGACTGCATCGTGTAGAACCACAGGAGCAAACTCCCAGCAAAGAACGATAGTTACTCTGTCTTTTCCATGTTTACTATAGAGCAACCCAAAACCGACAGAGAAGTGAAGTCTTACATATTTAAACTATTTTAAACTATATTTTAACCTATTTCAAACTATTTTAAGTTTATCCCTTGTAAATGACTTTTCTATCTGATTCGGGGCTCTAGCCGTCCCCGGAATTTTGCACGTCCAGCGAGCCACACATCCTGCGCTGTACATGTTCATGCAGGAGCCTCGTCGCTGAACACCGGAAGTGTGCAAAAGGCGACAGATCTACCGTGACGCTACGCGAGGGGGTTCATAGGGGGTTCCATAAATGGGGGATCCGATCTATAAATGGTACCCTCTGGTTTGGTGGTATATCAACGGAATATGGGGGTTCTATAAATGGGGGATCCCCAATAGCTTGATGCGAATCATTTCATGGAACATCCAATCTATAAATGGATGATTTGGGGTGAAAAATCACCAAAGTAGGAAGCCTCATGTGCTGTGCAGTGGTCCACAAATTCAAACCATGGTTGTTGAGTGATGTAGCTTTTTGTTGGCAGAAACACCAAATTGACGCGCCTGAAATGAACGGGCAAGCAGATCTTGTCATTGGGCCCCAAATGGAGCCATCGATCCTGACGATCCCAAAAATGCATGCAAACACCACGTCTTGCATGGTAAGCTACTTATGAAAAAGCCACATCACATTCTCCTGATTTCTAGACTCCAAACGACCTTTACACTTGAGAGCAGGCGGAGGCGGACGAAAGGTAGTGTAGTGGGAGAGGAGTGGTGTCAAAATGCTGCGCCCCTAAGATGATACACCAAAAACGTTTTTGCGCAGTCTAAGATGATTTTATCCAGAGCATGACTGCATGATACGGTGTCTTGTGCAGCGTGAAATGATGCACAAAAATGGGTTTATTTAAAACCCCTTTTTAAGACCCCTTGCAGCAACTGTTATTGAGGCTGAAGCAAACCAATTATGCTGAACTACAGGGACATCTCCCTCATGGAGAGTGTGCCTCTACTGTGGCGGACCGTGACCGCGTCACCCGCGGGAATTGAACCCATGACCATTTTAATTGATATCTAATACATAACGGCTAGAATTCCATGTTTGGCCCGGGCTGGCCCCCCAATACCCCCTATGCTTGTGCTGAAGCACGGAGAACTCAGATAGCTGACGCTACCTTTCGTGACTTGAGAGGTTTTTGGCATGTTACCACTTAGAAAGAAACGAGACACAGACGATGTGCTGTGGACCCTGCAACACCCGGACTTCGCAGCAAGGTTGGAGCCTCATGTTCTTCTTTGAAATCAGGCGAAGCCTGTCTGGTGCCATTCAAAACTGGAGGACCTTGGAGGGACCTTGGATCTCTGGGAAGGGATGTCTTAACCCCAAAAGAAAACAACAAATCCCTCCATCTCTGGGAGATTGGCTGAATTTCTAGAGCATTTGCTTCCTGCAGTCATCCCTAACGGGCCCTAACACCAGCCTCATGCTCTTCTGCCAGAACATTATCCTGAGCTTCATCGTCTTCAAGGTACACGACCTGATGGCTGGAAAGTGGAAATTCCGCTCCAGGAACAGCAAAGATAGGGCTCAAAATGACAAAAGGAAACTACTTTCCTGTAATCAAACATGGCAATAGAAGAACAGTATATGACATAGATTTCACCATTGCAGGCTAGATTAGAAGAGGGTATGTCGGGTACCAGTATGTGCTGAACACTTGTTGCTTCCTCACTTCGTTGGGTCGCAAAAGATGCAGCTTACCAGCACCGGGAGGCCGGGAGGCCTCGGGGAAGACGTCGTCCCATAGGATGGTGCCAGTGCCACCCTCCGGTGGCCGCTCAACACGGTCAGCCGCCACGCGGAAGCTGAGTTTCGTGCCCTTGCCGAGAGATGTCAGCAGCATCTCTAAATTCGGCCGATAAATCAACAACTGCCATCATTGATAGTGGTAAATAATGGTAAATATTCATGGTTCATTACTGTAGTCAACTGTTAAATACTATTGTCCAACAAACCCATTAGTTGGTATGGGGTTGGAATCCTAACAGCAAACGTGGGTGATGAATCGGAGGCTGACCCCAAAAGCATGGATTGATCGAAATGACATAAGAATAAGAACAATAATAATCATCAAGAATCAAACAATTGAGATGTCCAGATGTCTGGGCCTGGAATGTAATGCCCGAAATCCAGAGATGGCAGAGATGGCCATGGCAATTGGTGGGTTTATTCCACTGAGATCCCTATGGCAAGAGGGGCTTGGTGCCTCGTGCGACACCGCAGCACCTGTGTCATCTGCCTTTCGTCGCTCCCCACGCCACACCTGTGTCATGACAGGCAGCTCCTAGTAGCACGGCCTGAACTGACTTCCAAGTGTAAAACATGGCAAGAGAAAGTAGTATCTACTTGGTGTCGTTCAGTTGAATTTTGCTGTCACGCGTATGCGAATGTCACATTTTCGTCTGGGAAAACAGTATCTTAAATATATCTATGAATCTATATATATATATAATATATATATATGATATGTATATATTGCGCCTCTTCCCATGCATCAGGCCGCTCCGCGCACGCACGCGCAAACTTCAAGCGAGTGGCATACCTCAGTGATTTGATCTATGGGTAACTGCAACTGCAGGCCGCCTCCTTCCATATTGTTAAAATCGATAGCCTGTAGAGCACGCTGGAACACACAGTGGATATCCCCAAATACGGTTGCCTCGTAGGTCACACCCCGAAAACCAAACTCCACCAGCCCTGAAATCCACCATCCCAGGCGCATGTTACCAATGTCGCGCCAACACTCGGCTTTGAGCTCCGTCAAATTCTCGGGTTCCATCCCAGCTATCTCCAGACTTCGGTCGCAAAGAACAAGGCCACTGTGCAACAGATATTCCTTGGGCGCGCCAGCTTGAATGGTTGCATTCCACAATTCTTGGGGCCCTTGGAGGGGTGCAGAATCTTGCAGTCATGACCATTCGGGGCTTTGTGTCACTAACTTCCGCGGCTCAAGGCTCTGCTGTCCAGAACATCCCCTCGTTCACGAAGAAGTCTGAGATGGCACAGCAATTCCTACGAGTGCTGGGACTTCCAGAGGGACTAGAAGGATCGTGCAAGACATGGACAGACAAAAATTATACTACAGGTGTCCAGTTTTATGTCACCGACCATTGCAGTTCATATCTGGGTCTCCAGGTTGTGGGCTGCAACACGTCAAACACCTCCGCATGGTGCCTGATCCATTCTTTGGGATCAAAGGGATCGCGTTCACGAATTTCTGGGCTGCGCTGCCCAGCTGTATTGGACTGCGCAAGAGCCCCGAGGTGGATGGGCCAGTGGGGCAATGGCTGATAGCAGGTTGCAACAAATCAATTGTTGAAGCATTAAAAATTGCCACCTGTAGTCCTGTTGCATGATGGTTGAATGTGGTTGGTATGTTTTGAGCAAGTAAAAAAAGACTCCGTCTATTGTTTTTTGACTTGGCATTGGCTTTGCCTCCTAGTCTCTTATTCCATCATCATTCGAAGTTGCTCCTGCTCCAGATACACGAGCCCTTCCGCGGCACCTCCAACTGTCGGCTCATGGTTTCAGCACAAAACCGCGCCGATAGCGAGGGCTTTTGGAGGGCACCATAAGCTTGTGCCAGGTAAAACCTCAGGGTGGAAAGGCGGCAACCTCCAAAAATTGCAAACAAAATGTGGAAGAAACAAGGACAGAGGCTTATCTGCACCAAAGAAGCATGGTCATGGTGTAGTTATTCTCGCATCGTTCTTCGCAAACTTCTTTCACCGCTTCAGGTCGATGGTGGTACATCACTTGTGCTCGTCGGAGGAAGTTCATCCCTTCCTTCGGATGCCCAGGACTGTAATTCATGGACAGTTTCTGAATGTGGTAGAAAAATGTTACCCATTTTTACCATTTTGGGAGGTTGCATGACATAAATGATGTCATTATATTCATTATGAATCTCCAAACCATGTCGCCCAAAATGTTCAAACTGAGTTTTTGGGGTTAACGGGGGTTAGCAACGTTTGCTACATTTGACTCTTGGGTTTACTACACATC
Source organism: Cladocopium goreaui (assembly GCA_947184155.2). Taxonomy (NCBI): domain Eukaryota; class Dinophyceae; order Suessiales; family Symbiodiniaceae; genus Cladocopium; species Cladocopium goreaui. The sequence goes on from CAMXCT020002668.1 coordinate 249,974, forward strand.
ATTGACCGATTGACCCCATACCGAATCGATCCCCTGAGGTCGACCTTGTGGCCACCGCGGTTGCACCACAGCATTCCAAGCTGGTTGAAAACATCCTGCACCAGCCGACCAGCCACTCGTTACACTCATTCTGGGGACATGTGACGTCCCTGTGACGTCGAGAAACTCAAAGAAGAAACCGATGCCTGAATACAACTAACAATACCAACATGGATCCAAATTTCTGAATCAGTCCAACTCACAACACGAATCTTGAAATTTGTTTATGTACAGTCAAGCGATCATCCCAAACGTAGCAGGGAAAACCTATTTTTTGTGTTTTTTTCCCATCCAGATCCACGTCAGTTCCTGGATAAAGCAAAACGGTTCTGGTTCCAATCGCAATGGTGATCTCAAGTACCGTTCCAACGCACGGATGAAGTACTTCTCAGCTCCCGGAACCTGCACGTTAAAGGCTGCCATTTGAGGTGGACCAAAATTGGCCTCCAGAAATTTAAACAAAGATGTGGGATTGTTCAACTGATTGTTCGAGATATTCGCACAAATTGTGAGGTGTGTCAACCATCCCAGTCAGCAAACCCAGTTAATTCTCAGAAACATGGCAATAGCAGCAAACATGTTTGAATCTTGTAGTTTTTTACAACAATCATTCATCCAAAAGGAACATCAAATGCATTTGCATCCAGCGTCGCCAGAAAAAAAAAACACCTGTGAGAGTCCCACAAACGCGAAAAAAAACATGAAAATGGTGAACATTGGCACCTCCTCACAATAATAGAGGTTCTTGCCCAAGAATAGCAAGAGCCTGCAGAGGACATTTTTTGAAACCACCAAGGCTGGATTCAAAGTCAGCGGCCCTGGCCTGGCCATCACTTCACGACCCAAATTCAACGCTGCACTGTCAGGCTGGGCCCCTTCCTCTTCTGTGATCAGTTTCTCCAAATCCTTGACCTCGGTCGGTGGAAACCTTGACAAACACGGAAAAAACTGACATGTTAATTGCCCTGAATCACAAAACCACCGAGTTGCCGCCAGTTCCAGCATCTCTCTGGCCACATATTTGCTTTTGTAGGGGTTCTCCTCTGGGTCCTGCCAGCCATTCCAAAACTGGACCGTGAAACTTGGAAACAAAATCAAATTGATTCAAACGCATTTCATGTTGCAAACAAATCCTGGAGCAGTCTTCTCTGCAGTCCAACAAATTGCGATCCAAACACGGTTACACTGTCCGAGCATCCACGGCAAAATGCAGCCGGAACAATCAATGAAGTACAGCCACCAATGATAAGTGTGGGCAAAACTATCACTACATCTATCATTCAAACAAGGTGGCACGCCGCGTCGTTACAATACTCGACCTGTTGCCTTCGAGGTGCATTTCACAACAAACCCACGTCCTGAACCTCCCACAACTCGTCGTAACGCTTGATTGTGGCATTTAAATCTACCTCCACATATTTCCTCGCATTCGCTCGGCAAACACAGACTTTAGCCGTTCACCGGAACCATACGCAATGAACTTGGAACCCAATAACATCACAAATTTGAGACAAATTTCTCGAGTTTGCGGCTGCCAGCACCATCTGCCATTGCTGTTGAAACTTGCAACGCCGTGAATCACAACAAAGTTGATATCAAAAAAATCATCACACCAAAATCTCGGAACCCACTCAAATTGATGTGTGATTTGAAAAGAACGCACATGCAACAATTGGTGTGGGTGTGTTTGTGTGTGTGCTCGTGCCTCTTCGTGCAATTTCATTGGGATTTACAACAACCACAATCCAAGTCTCGGTGTTTTTCCGCATGACTGTAAAATGTTGCGACAAAAAATCCATATGGAATTGCCATTCAACATTGCAAATTGTTTGCACATAAAGACTGACAACGTCAATTGGACAAACGCATACATGCGTGTTCTTTGTTTGACCGTGTTTCAATGATTTTTTTTCCAAAAATGTATTTGGGGGAAATCATGTTTCTAAAGCGCGACAGTGTCATGGTTCGATGATTGCAACGTGCATCGTAAACAAAAAATTGCACTAAATCGACACCGACCAACCACATCACATAGACTGGGTTTTAGAAAAATGTGGAAAATCAGACCACGTTGGCCTCAACATTGCTCCCCGACTCAAAGTTACAAACCAATTGAAGGATTGGTTGCACAGTTTTGCATGTCCATGTATGACTCGTTAGGCCATGCTAATATTCACATGTTCTCTAACATGTTAACGCCCTGCCTCATGTGGCGGTTCACAATTTTGGGCAAAACGCGGCTTCGACCTATCCACACCTGCAGCTACAATTCGCTATTGGGTTTAAGGCTGTCTCAATTCTTGCTGTCCTGGAATTGAACCCTTCTGCTTGGACTTCCTGAGTGGTCGTTTCTTCCTCAAGGTCTTTGTTCTCTTGGCCCTAGTGGTCCGGGTTTTTTTTCATACTCCATGACACGCCGACACTCCTCCATCCTCATAGCGTTGTCACAATACGTTTCACCCTCATTCTGTCCAGGACAGTAGTTTGATCGGTGGACAGGGGTCTCATCTCCTGGTTCATTCTCAACAGACGTGTTGCCTCCAGGTACCCTTCTAGGTCCCTGAGGACATCCTCCAGTTCATTCGGTTTTTTTTCCATTCTTCAAAGTGAAATTTCATTGCATATAGTTATAACTCATACGAATAGATAAAACAAGTACCAAAACATTACCAAGAAGCGTACAAAACATTCCAAACAAAACACTATATATATACAAACGCTCTAGCGGTGGTTAGTATTTAATGCAAACCAGCTCAAATGAAAAGACACCAACGTTTCCAAATGTCTGACATCCCCTTCCACTGGTTTCTCGCGCGCTTTGATATGATCTTCCTTTTTCATTGCTGGATATTTATTCTTTGTCCCCTGGATTTCCAGGTGCAACAAAACCCATCTATATCAATGGACTAATCTCACCCACCGGTCGTCGATGGGGATTCATCGAATGTCGGATGCAAATAATGGGAGCGGAAACTCAGATGCAATTGGAAAGGCAGCCTGTCAAGTCACAGGTATGCCTAAAGGCAAAGCGCAAAATATGATCAATTGGTGTGTCCTGGCACGGACGGATCGATCACTAAGGTGCTAGCTAACGCCAATGGGTGGCAAAAGCCATGCAATCAAACGAAATGCGGAGTACTGGAATGGCTATGCAAGTCATCTGAACGAGAAAAGTAGGGATGCCAGTTCCCATGGGACCCATGGTGGACCAGATGGAATCACGGATCTGAATTATTGGGCTGGATGCTGAATGTTAAAAAAGCACAAAGCGAATGCTCGAGAATGGACTTCGACCTGACTAAGGCAGTGAAACGTAATCCAACGGTAGGCAGTGAAACGTAATCCAGTGGCAGTGGTCGGTGGGGAAAAAATCTTAAAGCAAGCATGAACGCTACATGTAATGAATGCCAGCTTGAGCCAACATGTTTAAGCCTACGGCAGGAAAACCGTACGTGCGTTTTGCTACTTTTTTGCGTATTGCTGCTTGGTGTGGGGTGGGGTGGGGTGGGGGGGCATGTTAACGTTCCTTGTACTTCGTGCATTATATATTGCTACGTTGCTAAGATCTCTGGGATCGTGTGCTACGTTACATGTTGCTACGTTGCTGAGATCTCTGGGATCTTTTACTACGTTACATTTTGCTACGTTGCTAAGATCTCTGGGATCTTTTACTACGTTACATGTTGCTACGCTGCTGAGATCTCTGGGATCTTTTACTACGTTACATGTTGCTTCGTGGCAGGCTGGGTGTACTGAAAGTGCGCACAGGGAAGATAGACTCTCTGTGGAATTTGGCTAAACAATTTGTGCCTAGCAATTTGCAGACAAAGGCAGGGCAGAACAAAGATGTCATGCTATACCTGCGTTGCTGGCAGTGGCGTTATGAAGGCCATAATGGCAAATTGCTGTCAAAGACAGCTTCCAAACTGAAGGATCGCTGAGCCGACGATGGGTGTGTAAAAAACTCGTCGAATCCACATCTGATGCACGTGGTATTCGCAGGGAATTCTCAAAATTCAATAGATTTTGCATCCACTTTTTTTGACCAAAATTCAATTATCAAACGAGTTCGGAACAGCATTTTATACTGTAAATTACAGGTGATTCTGACTCTCCTGGAAACAAACAATCAAAACGCTCGCGCGGTTTCCCTTCCGCCGGGATGTTTAAGGGGTAACATATAATGAAGTACCCCCACTAAACAGAACTCAACTAGTACAGTTAACGTTCAAGGTGGACATCCATTACATATAGCTATACATCATACAAGTAGATATTACAAGTACCAAAGCATAACCAAGAAGCGTACAAAACATTCCAAGCAAAACACTAAGCACGTGTATGTGTGTGTATATATATATATACACGCTCTAGTGGTTAGTATTTAATGCAAACGAGCTCAAATGAAAAGACACCAACGTTTCCAAATGTCTGACATCCCCTTCCACTGGTTTCTCTCGCACTTTGATTTCATTTCGTTTTTCATTGCTGGATACTTATTTTTTGTCTCCTGGATTTCCAGGTGCAACAAAACCCATCTATATCAATGGACTAATCTCACCCACCGGTCGTCGATGGGGATTCATCGAATGTCGGATGCAAATAATGGGAGCGGAAACTCAGATGCAATTGGAAAGGCAGCTTGTCAAGTCACAGGTATGCCTAATGGCAAAGCGCAAAATATGATCAATTGGTGTGTCCTGGCACGGACGGATCGATCACTAAGGTGCTAGCTAACGCCAGTGGGTGGCAAAAGCCATGCAATCAAACGAAATGCGGAGTACTGGAATGGCTATGCAAGTCATCTGAACGAGAGAAAAGTAGGGATGTCAGTTCCCATCGGACCCATGGTGGACCAGATGGAAATCACGGATCTGAATTATTGGGCTGGATGCTGAATGTTAAAAAAGCACAAAGCGAATGCTCGAGAAAGTGAAACGTAATCCAACGGTAGGCAGTGAAACGTAATCCAGTGGCAGTGGTCGGTGGGGAAAAAATCTTAAAGCAAGCATGAACGCTACATGTAATGAATGCCACCTTGAGCCAACATGTTTAAGGGGTAACATATAATGAAGTACCCCCACTAAACAGAACTCAACTAGTACAGTTAACGTTCAAGGTGGACATCCATTACATATAGCTATACATCATACAAGTAGATATTACAAGTACCACAGCATAACCAAGAAACGTACAAAACATTCCAAGCAAAACACAAAGCACGTGTATGTGTGTATATATATATAAACGCTCTAGTGGTTAGTATTTAATGCAAACGAGCTCAAATGAAAAGACACCAACGTTTCCAAATGTCTGACATCCCCTTCCACTGGTTTCTCTTGCACTTTGATTTCATTTCGTTTTTCATTGCTGGATATTTATTTTTTCTCCTGGATTTCCAGGTGGAACAAGACCCATCTATATCAATGGACTAACCTCACCCATATCAAAGCTATTGGTATTTGCTGGATATAAATATATATATATGTATATATTTGATGGATAATACCGCCAACAGTTCCCCCCTTGGAGATAATGGAATTATCCAGCAATGAAATCGAAAAAGAATTAAGCATCACCGCAGCTACAAGGTTCCGCGGCTAATTTGGAATGCCTCTCCAGATTCCAGAGTTGGTCGAGTGTAAGGGAGAATCTTTCATGCAAAAGAAAGTGATGGGGTAGATTTCCACAACCATCCCATCGGCTCAAGGCATCTGCGTAGTCACTGTCATAAAACCTGGAATGTGTGTTTCACCGACATCCAGGTTGGAGCCGGAAACTAAGAGGCTCAGTTTTTCCAAGAAAAGGGCAATTGGCAATTGAATCGAAAAATAGCTTATTGGATACTGCTCAAGCAGTACCAGTGTTATCAGAAAGAATAGGGATACGGATCGCTAGCTCCAAGAAAAAATTGAATAGTATTATGTACCAGGGCGATCTGGGCCAAGGTTTCCAGGCTGGAAATGCCGTTGGGATATGCACCTTTTACAAATCCGTGGATCGGAGCGGTAATAGGCTAAACCATGATCATTAGCCAGTGGGGAACACTGTTACGCCATCAATGCCACTTGTATCACCTACTGCAGAAGCGTCTGCTACATAAAATATCTGCTTCCAAGCTTTTGATGAAAAGGAAGGCATAGATTTGATGGGCGCATCCTTGTTTTTGCCACATGGGTGCATTTTGCGCTTAGGTAAACAATCTGTTGGGAAACCTGGTTGCAAAGGTCATGCAATTCTCTTGTCAAAGCTGTTCCAGATGCGCAGCACGCTAGGCGCAGCTGCAAGATTGTGACACAACGCAGTGCATGCGGTAGCATGCGCTTATTTGTTGCAACACAAAAAGAAAAGAAGTGAGCTGGGACATGTTTAGTTTTCATAAAGAAGAACGGCAAGCGTGATGCTGTGTGGCGCAAATGTGCGCACTTCTCAAGCTCAAGCTCCGTCTCTGTTTGCTTCTGAAGACAAGACCGCATGGTGGCCTAAAACTGCAGGCACGTCTCATCAAGGTTCAACACAAGCACACGCTCTTAAAACCGTTGTTTTCGGACAAAACAAATGCCAAACCTGTGTTTAAAAAAATGAAATTTACGACCCCATTTTTGGATCCGGAAAACAGCCCCAAAACCAGCGCCTTCAAATTGAAATTAAAGGGCGGGGAACCTTTTCTAGGGCCGCTCAGCAGCGCCGTTTTTGGGGACAATATTTGGCCCTGCGCGCCTTGTTTCTCCAGCTTCCATTGCCTGTCTGACAGAAGCTGGCTGCAATTTTTTGCAAGAAAATCGCCAGGGACGATGGATCCCATGGACCTCGACCATGTCGGCGAAAACGGACATGCGTTGGACAAAGATATCATGTTTCCTCCGTCATTCAATCCCTTGAAGCTAAGCCAGCTATGGGTGCGGCTCATGCTCAGCACGGAAGCAAAATCATTCACCAACAGCCAACAGCTCAATAGCAAAAAACATGCCCTGGCACCCAAGAGGAACCTATTTTGCAGCTCTAATTTGACAGACGTTTCTTGCGCCAGAAAATCTGCAAATACAAAGATTTTTGTCGCAGCTGCTATGGAACATTTTTTGACGGCGTCGTGCAAGGTCCTGACTTGAGTTGTTCTTCTTGAAGCAAAATTGTTTTTGTAAACAGTACAGCAATTGAGTACTAAGAATCATTTCGTGTGGCAAATCCAAATTCCTTCGCCGCTGATTCATTCGAAATTTGATATTTCTCGGCCTGAGGAGAAGTCCCTTGATGGGTAGCTTGTTTGAGCTCTTCCTCTTCGCCTCTTAGACTTTTTTTGGTGGAGTGTGGCTGTTTGCAAGCGGATCAGTCACCACGAAACAGAACGAGAATGAACTTTTACTTTGCACCCTGAAGGATTGCGCAATGGAATTGGTCAGATCGATCTATGCGTGCCAGAGGCACTGATTCTGCTTGAGGGGCAGTGTGCCGTTTTTTGTGCTCGGTTTGTTCTAACAAGTAAGCATTCATTATGCTACTAAAGCTTGAGCAATGCTATATAAGTTCAACCAGTATACAAGTACATTGTAAACAAACAACCTACACAATATATTATATGAATATAAATAAAGAACAAATACACACATATAAAAAATATAAAACACAAAACAACAACTGAAACATAAAACCCAAAACCACATCACGTGAAAGACACTGCTGACAGCCGGAATCGAATCTGAAGTTGCGCATTGTTTTTCCATTGCCAGTTGTGATGGATCTGTTTGCCATCGGTGATTGAATCCTGCTTGATGGTTACGTTTCACCCATCAGTTTCGCCAGCAGACCATCTTCGTCCATTAGAAATCGAACCCTAAGGGTTGAAGCAAGTGGCATACGCGCGTTGTCTGAGAATCGGAGTGATTGCGACACCGAAAAAGAAAACAGTTGGAAGACCAAACAATGGAAATAAAGGCAATAAGGGTTGAAATGTCTCGCGTCATTCTCAGGACGTCATCATTGAGTGAAAACCGAAAACTATGCTATGAAACTCCAGGACGGAGTAATCTGCGGAAAACCAGAAATCCTATGGATGCATCGAATGCAAGCGGAGCTTCAACTGCTGCTGAAACGGATGCTCAAAAATCACCTGCGGTGATGAGGAAATCTGCGAATGCTGAGTGAAACGCCGCCAGTCTGAGATCACGCAATGAGAACTCCCTCCATGAAATGAGAGTAACAGTCCAAAAGTAAACAAAAAGCACAATGGAAATTGAGGATAGGAGTAGATAACCAATAGAATGTCATAACTCTCAAACTTGGTGAGGGAGGGAGGGTTTTGAAAAGCTAGAATGCATACTTGAGCCAAAATGTAATGAAGCATTACATTGATTAAAACACGATGAAACTAGTTCATTAAGAGTTCTAACAAGTAAGCATTCATTATGCTACTAAAGCTTGAGCAGCCAGTGTACAAGTACATTGTAAACAAACAACCTACAGAATATATTCTATGAATATAAATAAATGATCAACACACACACAAAAATAAAATATAAAGCACAAACAACAACTGAAGCATAAAGCCCAAAACCACATCGCGTGAAAGACACTGCTGACAGTCGGAATCGAATCTGAAGTTGCGCATTGTTTTTCCATTGCCAATTGTGCTGGATCTGTTGCCATCGGTGATTGAATCCTGCTTGATGGTTACGTTTCACCTAAATTATTCTATCTTATTTCCAAAGATTGAACCGCTTAACGTACATCTCTTCTATACCGGTCGCTTGAAAACACGCGCGTCGTATCGCTCGGAAAAAAAATAAAATTGATTTCAAAACAAAACTTGTTTTTGAAATCACACGCAACTGAATGACATGTCAGACGTGGAAAAACAGAGCACACCTTTTTCTCACAAAAGCATTGGGGACGATCCATCCACGCCCCGCCCAAAGGGCTTAGGGGGTGGCCTCGTTGGTACGAGTAAAAATGGTTGGCAAAAGGGTGGGTAAAAGAGAAGGGTGGGATTTTTGCAACCACACCAGGAAAAACAAGGAGGAAAACCCTCCCACCACACCCTTAAGCCATAGTGTTACAGACATAACATCAAATCAACTAAACTCTGTGGTTAAGGTTAGTTGAATTGAAAAACTGAGCGAAGAAAAACAACCGCTTGTTTGTTTGACAAAACAAAAAGGTTGACAAGCACCAAACATTGAGATGTACTCACAGCTAACTCTTGTTACAAACAAGAGTTTTCAAAAATTGGAAATAAGGTTTACATCCCTACGGGAGTGCAAACTTATTTCCAAAGATTGAACCGCTTAACGTACATCTCTTCTATACCGGTCGCTTGAAAACACGCGCGTCGTATCGCTCGGATTTTTTTTAAAAAAAAATGATTTCAAAACAAAACTTGTTTTTGAAATCACACGCAACTGAATGACATGTCAGACGTGGAAAAACAGAGCACGCCTTTTTCTCACAAAAGCATTGGGGACGATCCATCCACGCCCCTCCCAAGCCCAACTTCATTATTGAGGCGTGACAGAACTTCCGATCGGATCTCAAGCCATTGAACGTTTGTAATGGCACACCCCAATCTTTTAACCAAGCTGAAGTCTGACCTGCTCGGCCCATCACTGATGTTACTGTGAGAAGGTACTCTATTGAACCATGCCTTCAGTTGCAAGGATGACTCACGGGCACAGAAGCACTCTATGATGGCATCGGCCATGCTAGTCGCTCCTGCCCCTTTGATCAATCCAGCTCTCGCAGAGTCGTTGTCAACATAAAAGACAACTTGGCATTTTTCAAATATGCCACCCCATAACGCAAGAGCGATGAGCAGGGGTAGAAGTTCTTATTTCCTATCACATAAAAAACCACCAAAGTAAACAGCAACGCCATAAAAGGAGTAAAGACAAACAGCACACTACCCATCGTAGGTAGTTCGCAAACGTGCCATAAAACGGAAGTTCGAAACGCATTCGTAACGAAAACGCCGTATTCAAAAATTCACATGCAAAAACCGTAAAACACAAAGCACTCAGAAAACGACACATCAGCACATGACATGAAACGCACAAAGGTCCATTCTTTTTTCTCAGCAGAGTTGGAGCTTATCGGCCATCCTCATTCGGAGGGATGGAGTAAGGGTGAAAAAGAAACCTGCATTCAGGTACAAAGAGCCCATGACATTTCATGGGAAGATATAAGAAAAAGAGGGTATGGGAGGGCGGGCAAATTTCAAACATGGCGTCGTAAAAAACGCGAAACCCACTTACCCACCTCTTGAACAAAATACTGTGGGAGAAAACATACGTCATTTGCATGAGACATGAGGAAAATGACGACACAACAAGATCACACAAACAACAAACAGTGGCGTTGCAGCAGGTTTGTAAAACCAAATACAGAGTTGGTTAAGACAAAAAACTTTGGTGGTTGAAACAGAGAGCTTAGCCTGCATTCAGGCACGCTCATTTTTAGATTCAGGAAATAAAGAGTTATCACCACGCTGGGTGAAAAGACTCTTATTTCCTATCACATAAAAAACCACCAAAGTAAACAGCAACGCCATAAAAGGAGTAAAGACAAACAGCACACTACCCATCGTAGGTAGTTCGCAAACGTGCCATAAAACGGAAGTTCGAAACGCATTCGTAACGAAAACGCCGTATTCAAAAATTCACATGCAAAAACCGTAAAACACAAAGCACTCAGAAAACGACACATCAGCACATGACATGAAACGCACAAAGGTCCATTCTTTTTTCTCAGCAGAGTTGGAGCTTATCGGCCATCCTCGTTCGGACCCATGGATCCCCCCCATTCTCTAATGGGTTCGATTCACAAAATTTACAACATGCTCGAAAGCTCCAAGTGTTTCATTTTCAGGCACCATAACACATGTGTGGAGCAAAAAGTGCTTTTGAAGGCGTGAAGGAAAGTCAGCTATGTTCGAAGGTGATGCCACTCGCAGAAACCAAGGGAGGATCATAGCCTCCTCGCAAATCTGAGAAGCAAGTCTTACCAAGCTCGTGACACCAGGTGCACTGGAATATCCCTTTATCAATCCAAATCTTGAAACATCATTGTCCAGGCAGAAAACAAGGTGCTGCGAAAAAACGACTGACGACCAAACTCGCATCGCCATGACAACTGCTAGCGTTTCCAACTCAGCAATGGCATTTTCTTGATCCTTAGTCATAAAGGGTTCGATGTGTTCTGGTTTCAGCTGCATTTGGAACCATTGCTCGACTTTGCCGTCGGGACTGCAGAGCACACCCCCTATACCGCCATTCAAGGTTGGTTCAAAACTGGCGTCAGTCAAAATGAACCTAGTATGTCTGGTCGCCATGTTGATCATCCTGGGAAGGCTGGCAACCAATCTGTCTCGAAAAAATTGTAAAGCATTGGTCAATTCATCACTGATTTTCGCTCTAAAAGGCTTGGCATATATATGATCATATACAGACTGTAAAACGTATTTCGCTGATAGCCCAAAAATCTGCCCATGCGCGAAAGCAAGCTTGCCATTCAAAACTTGACCATCTTTGTATTGCAAAACACCATCCTTCAGTACGGTGGAAATAATGTCCATCAAATCTTTCTTGCGTTTTTCAGTGTTCATGACTTCGATCTGTCCAGAAACAGATTTGGATAGGTCAATGACAACTCCCAGTGAGGAAACAAGCTCTGAAAATGTGTCCGCCTTGGGCCCCTCCTTGTCGTAGGCCCATCCGAGAAGTTCAAACAACAAGCACATTGATGATTCACTGCTTTGCTGCAACTGCGGAGGTGAAGCAACCACAAAATCGTCATAATAACATGTAGTTGGCAAGTAAAGACATTTGCAAGCAAGCCACTGTATACACCTTGAGCAGCGAATGAAAGCGTTCACTGCCGCTTTGGAGCCAAAAGGCAGACACACTTGAGCAAAGACTTCGTTGGTCTTTTTGTGTGGGTTGTAAGCACATATGTATGAGAAAGGTTTGGATGTCGGTGCGACACAAAGCTGACGGTAGGCTGCTGCTAGATCAAAGGATCTTGCCCGCAACACAGTGCTCTTGCCACGCTCTCTCAAGCCTGCCATCAACTGCAGTAACATTGCACAAATCACATCCACATTGTCAGCTGTAGCCTGATCCTTTGCAGTGACTGTTGCATTCACTGAGCTCATACTGTAGTCATCTATAGGCCGCAACTTCTCGCCTTGCTGCAAGCCAAATCTCTTTGAGACAACTGCATTGCTTTCCAAGTCAGACCATTCCAAAGGTCCACGTAACCAGCCCTTGTCCACCTCATCCAGTGTCTTCTGATAAAGTTTTGTGTCAAGGTCAGGATCTCCGCTGGAAGCATTGGACCCCTTCAAAGCAAAACGAGCTCTGGCCGCGTTCGAACTCAACTCAGCTACTGCCATGGTAGCTGGTACAAACTTCTGAGGCAGGACTCCACCTGACTCCGGCAACTCGCCAACAAGGTCAAAGCCTCTCTTGAGGTCATCCACAAGGCCCATATCCGGGTAGGATTCCTCCCGCAAGATCTTATCCAGTAGTGCGATGCGTTTTGTAGACATAATAGCCCGCATTGGCGTAGGCATCGCCGATAATACTTCGTTTTCTTCGTCTCTCAAGGATTTTGCAAGCGGCAAATATTTACCAAACCATCTGCACCTGTGGATGACGATGTCATGGTATGACAATTGAACATTGGCATCAACTGCAGTCTGCACGGCCTCGGACATACCCAAAACCAGATGTTGTGGATGCCCAGCCATTGCCACCTGAGCCAGAAATCTCTCCGGCGACCAATACAAGCCAAAAATAATCTCATCAGCTTTGACGGTGCTGTCACATTTTACGTGGACAACTGTCGAGCACCTGTTGCACGTCCACACACCGCCACCATCATTATCCAATTTGTTGGCAACCAAGCCTTGCGTAGCATTGGCTTTCAGTAAATCCAATGATACCGTATTGCAGTTGTCAGTCTGACCTGTTTGCCCAGCGCCGGCACTGGAACACCCCCCTTGAGGAGTGCGGCGCAACATTCGGGATTGGCATGGAATCAAAATTTCAGTATTTTCGGCATTGTCACATTGAAAAACATGGCATTGCAACGTGTTCCGCTTGGAGTCAAGTGAAAAAGCCACATCGTGAGGTACATGTAAAATTTGGCGTACATTCTCAAATTCTGGGACCAACTGTGGCATACGCTTGGGTTGCTGATTTGTTACTGTTGCTGCAGCCCTCGCAAGCTTGATTTTCTTTGCTAAATCAAGTGGTCCCCAGCCATGAAGTTGTTGTAAATGCTCCGCCACCCCACGCACCAGGGCTTCACAAAAGCTCCGTGGATATTCGGCTTCCAAGGCAGTGTCAAATTGTCCATTGCGGAATTCGTAAGGTGCATGCTCATGTAGTCCATCACATATCATTGCATGAGCATTAACATTTGCACAGTTTGTGGCGATACCAGTCTTCTTTAATCGACGCCCTCCAAACATACACATGTCAAACTGAAAGAAGAAAACCTGTGTCTGGCTTTTTATCGTCTGAAAATAGGATGTCTGCCAAAGCCAGCTCCGGAGGGGATTCTCTATAGTCCAAACTGTTGTGGATGGCAAGCTCAAAATTAGCTTCTGCATAAAGTGATACAAACGGTTTGCAGCTCTAAGTCTGTCCCGTGAATTTTGGTTAAGCAAGTGTGGGGGAAGTCCATCTGGATATTGCTTCGACCTCATTGGTCTGGGCCCAAAATGGGCCTTGGACATCCTGCGTTCCCTTGCTCTAGAAGCGGTGCCGCATGGTACCCCAAAGTGAACCCATACGCACTTGGGATCTGACGCCCACTGCATGACCATTTCTTGCACTTCAGGTTTCTGAAGGTCAAGGCAAATCACCTGGCTTTTAGGATGTTTCACTTTGTGATCAATTCCAGAACTGTCAGGTAAAAGGGCCCTGATACACGCAGTAAGGCCGGCTGTCCCACAAAAAAGCTCTATACCGAAACAGCCATCAAGAGGGATACTTCTCGGAGAGGGCAGTGCTCCATCATTAGTTGGCATCTTGGGCTCAACATTGTTCAGAAAGCATTGACTGGATTTCCTTTTGTATCCTCTGCCACCCTGTCTTCAATGACCTTCGTGTTCAGTCTGTGGATGGCTCTTGTAACACCCAGGGACACAGCACACGTGTTCCCTGGGGCATTTCTTGTCTTTGCACTTGCCCAAATTAAAATTGAAACAAATCGCCTTGCCTGCCGGTGTCTTGTGATGCATCCCATGTAACTGCTGCGGCATTGGCTGACGCTTGCCTTTGCCACCTGCTTTGCCTTTTGGACTGGGGTTGCCTCCAGGCTTGGTCACCGGCTTCTTGGTCTTTGTATTGTTCGGGTCAGCCCTTCTGTCATTGTCTGACTGACGCGTCAACGGCACAGGCAACATGTGATATGTAACTGTAACATCATTGTGCAACTGGTCAAAGGCCAAGTCAAGCGGCAAAACACCTGCTGCGTTGACATGAAAAGGTGGTTGCACAGTCTCTGCCAACCTCATGAAGGCCTGCCGATCTGCTCTAAGGAGCTGAGCATGTCCTGGCTTCGAAAAACCTGGTGCTGGCGCTTGTGTCATCAGGGTAAACATGCGGTTGACAAACTTCATGACAGTATTAAACGTAGCAATACCCACCAGGTCCATCGCCAGTGCACGGCGAGTCATAGCTTGCAGCAGGCTGAGGTCACTTCCAATTTCTGCTTCTTGCTCTTGCTGTTTGTCCTTTACAACCAAGCTGCTACGAGTCTCATCCAACTTGATCTGCTTATCTGGCCTCTCACCTGCCAACTCCTGCTGACGAGTCATGCACTTGCCAGGAGCTATATATTTGAGTTCACCTGTCTCAAGCATGGCTGAAAATTGATCATACAACCAGTGACTCGGTTCCATAGGCCCCGACAGTTCCAAACCTTGAAGTCGTGCTCGTTGCGCTTCCAAACGCGCTGATCGCTCAGCTGGTGCCACCCTTTTTGTACTGGCATCATCAGGTGAATGAACAGTTGATCTCAAACTTGCAATGGTCAATGTCTGAGCTTCGAAAATCACACGCTTCACTGCTGCAATTTCACTAAAAGTAGGGCCAACACCAAAGCGCAACTGATTCATCAGATCTGTCACTTGTTCCGTTGAAGGCGCAACACCAGGAGTAGTTACCGCATATGCAAGTCTTCCAAGTCTGTTCAAGTTGTTTCGTCCAAAGGCTTCGACCCATTGTTCATTGAGCCCAGCACGTCTGGCTTGCGTCTCAAACGCCGCAACTGATTCCAACAAGGTGTTGCTTGCCATGAAGCTTCACGAAGATTCAGCGGGTGGAAACTGAAAATGCACATGTTGAGACACCATGAAAACGGTTGCAAGCTGTTACAAGATTCAGCGTGTGAAAACTGAAAATGTACATGTTGAAAACTCCACGAAAAAGGTTGCAAACTGATACATCAAGGTGAACATGAGATGGCGTGAATACCACTCATGATTGAATTCGAAAGCATGCTGGAGCCACGGTCACATATAGACCTGTTGGGACCTGACGACATACCTGAAATCATTGCACAGCAATGCATTCGAGAAATCCAAATTTTCATGCTCTCACATGGAACTGTTGCTGCATTCAGACAACGTGACATTCATTTGACTCACACTGTGAATCCATTTGCCGTGCATTCACGGTCATGTGCCCATTAGATTAAAAGCATTGACAACTTGCATTCAAGTCTTAAATGAAATTTCCGACAAAGCCGGACATCAGGTCCCGCATGTTTTTTGGCCCCAGCTGAGATTCAGACTGATCCATATCAGCGTGATCAGAGTCTTTGACTTGACCCATGCAACTGTGACACATGTTTCCATGAAAATGGTGAAACAAAAGCTTTCGAAAAACCACAAGTTTCATGAAATCACTTTGCAAAAGTCACTACTGAGCTTTGCGCCTGGCATGGATAGCTGCCATCGCTTCTGCCAGCTGATCCGTCTTTGTAATAACTTCACCTTTGAAGCATAGAGAGCATCTCGCCCATTTGAAGGAAGCTCCTTGTTCCAGAAACCTGTAGTTGTCACCGAGCCTACGGCCGCATGCAAGGGACCCTGCAACTTTGTTGGGTCTGTGCAGCACTCGACTCTGCTTGTGTTGATACACTGGCTCATTGCAATCTTTCACTTCACCATCCAAAGCATACTTCTGTTGCAGTGGCTCCTCCTGTGCAGAGGAACTTGATGAGCTGCTGCTGGAATCATCAGATGAGGCTCTGGCCGGACTCTCTTGTCGAACGTCTTGTTCACCGACAGGGCTGCCAACCATTGACCAACTGCTCTCAGTCAAATCGACCACACCAAGAACATGGTCTGCTTCACTCCGACTCTGAGTGCTGAGTCCCTCAGGGAAGTTCTCCACCTTGACTCTCACACGCATCGGCTCCTCTGAACATGCGGAGGCAACATCGCCTTTGCGTTGGGCAAACCTGCCCGATCTTGTTTCGTCTGGTAGAAAACTGCCTGATCTGATGTTCAGCAGCATCGATTCATACAACGCCAGCGGGCGACTGAGCATGTCGCGAGAGTAACAAGCCAGGCTCTGAGACTGCAACTCATGATGGCCCAGCAGTGTCCTTGCTGGTTCCTCCAATCCATATTTTGCACACCAAGTGAGTGTTGTGGTCTTCATGCAATGACTCGTCACAACTCTTTCACCTGTAAGCCCCAGAACATGATTGAGAAAATCTCCAATCTCTTCTGAAGATATATGCCTGGTACCAAGCATGCCATTGGTCGGTGGCCTGCATACGGCGCCTATGGGTTTTGCAGTCAAATTGAACTGAACCTGCTTCAGAATGTCAAACCACTCAACAGCCCACAACCTTTCTGTCACCCCTCGTATGGGTGCAACTAGTGGCATCTGCATAGCCCGTTTCAAAGCTGTCGTACTTGTCTTCTGAAACCTTGTTGAACCTTCCACAAAACCCACAAGTCCCAGTTCCGTCTCTGTTGTATCAAGGGTCAAATCACTGAGGAACGCCAGATCTGACCATCTCGACCTGCTGTAAATGGCAAATAAAATGCATCCTGCAATGTACCTGTCAAAAATATTCAAGTCGGATACCAGGAACTCCTCAATGAATTTAACTTCTGAAAGCAGAAGCGGTCTACTCTGTTTGACAGTGTCTCTTGCAGCATCCAAGCGCCTGACACGGCCTGTCAACACGGGGTCGTCGATGATCTCATCCAGCTCTGGCAGTCTCATGACATATTTGCAGAAACGAAGTGCCTCCATCAAAGTTTTACCCTTTGTGCTGCCAGCTCCACCAACATTGGATTCATTGAGATACGCTGCAACATATTCTGGTTTGATTGGCCACACCTGCAGTTTTTTCCTGTCAAGCCAAGAGAACAGTGCCAACATTGTTGAAGCCCTTTTATTTGCAGTACGACATGACTTGTTGCCGAAAACATCTCTGAGGGTACCTTCCAGTTCTTTGCCATCGCATACCATGTCTCTGACTGTGGCTCCGACCAAGCCTGCATAGCCGGTACACGCTAGCACCATGTGCCACTTCTTTAAGGCTTTGGCCCACAGCTCTGACACTTCAGTAAGATGATCGACATCACGCTTCATCTTGACAACATGTGCAAAAACATTGTCAGTTCGATCACGTTTCAAAACATTGCTTGGCATGCTAGGCAAAGACTCAGCACCCTGATCAAACTGCTGTGCATCATCAAGTTCAGGTGGTACAGGACACAAACTTAACGGTGATGCAAGAAAACTGTCACTGCTGTCAAAAATGGTTGCAAATACACCTGATTCCCAAGGCAGCTTCTGGCCCGTAGCACGGCTGTTGATGAAGTGGGCTTCCTGCAAGGCACGGTCAATCTGAGATCCAGTCCATGTTTCATGTTGATTCAAAAGTTCAAGTTCTGGTGGATCAGCAGAAACTTCATCATGTAACGCATTGCCATCTGACAAAGTGATTGCATGAGCAGGATTCTGAAAACCTGTATGTGTACGGCTCCAAACTGTCAGTGAGTCCACAACGCTGTCGACATGTGCATTGACTGTAGGAACAGGTTCAGATGTGTCTGTCCCAAGCCCTGAATTGTACAGTTCAACATCTCGAATCACAACATCGAAAAACTCAGCCATACACCACGCAGAACCCCCCTCAGCAAATTTCAAACATGGCGTCGTAAAAAACGCGAAACCCACCTACCCACCTCTTGAACAAAATACTGTGGGAGAAAACATACGTCATTTGCATGAGACATGAGGAAAATGACGACACAACAAGATCACACAAACAACAAACAGTGGCGTTGCAGCAGATTTGTAAAACCAAATACAGAGTTGGTTAAGACAAAAAACTTTGGTGGTTGAAACAGAGAGCTTAGCCTGCATTCAGGCACGCTCATTTTTAGATTCAGGAAATAAAGAGTTATCACCACGCTGGGTGAAAAGACTCAACTTCATAAATTGGGTGACGTGATTCACAGTAAAATTGTTGAGAAAAATCTGAAGGAAGCACGGATCCAAACGCCATCACGGCCGTGCCTTGCGGGCTGACAAGAACCCCTCCTACAGAACATTCCTGCTCACACGCACCGTCCGTAAAGCAAAGCCATGTTGAAAAAAGTCTCTGAGTGATTTCCACGGGTCGGCCAGATTCCAACCTCATTACAAGCTTCTGCAAGGTCACTTCCAATTCTGAACTCAAAGGAAGGTCACCCTTGTCAGCTCGTATATACTTTCCAAGCCGAGCCACAAGGAAGTTGGCTTGTCTGCCACAAACGAAATTCTCAAACCACAACAAACGTCCCCTCAACCTTTCCACACCTTTGGCAGTGAAGGTTCCACAACGTAAAATTTCAGAAATGGTATCGATCAATTCCAACCCTCTGCTTTCAGTGTGGCCTAAGAGAACCGAAAAATTGCAAATCTCACTCAAGTCAAAATTGACACCCAAAGAACTGAAGACCTGGTCGAAAACTGTGGCCTTTTTCCCATCTCGCGCAAAAATGACTCCCAGGATGTCAAACAAGCATTCTGCTCCCCAAGAAGCATTGTGAGCACAGTCAGCTCTGCTCAATAAAGTGTCGTAAAATGAAGTCCAAGCCAATCGTAGACCAACAACACCAATGTACCAAATAAACATTGAAATTCTCAAAAATGCTGCCACACTTCCTGTGGCACCAAAGGGCAGAGCATTGACACTCAGCAGTACAAAGTTGTTGGTGTCCGCACTCGAAGTAGCAACTCTGATGCGCACTCTGTCATCACTGCAGATTCCAAATTGCTTGTACGCACTTTTCAAATCAATGGTTTTGCCCAGCATTTGCGGGTGCCTGTCTTGCCAACACGAGTCCATTGAATATGCCAACATAGCTGCTATGTCATCAATCCCAAAAATCTTCAAGCGCTCGTGCAAACCGGTTGTTTGGTTTACACCTGCCACTGAAAAATCATCAATGACTCTGACTTTGTCCCTCTGCTGCAAACCAAATCTCATGGCCCATGCCGCATTGTCACCTGTACCCGGATCAATTTCCATCCAGCCTTCATCCAACTCTTTTTCTGAGTTTCACTTCTTTGGTTTTTGTTTGTTTTGTTTTGGTTTTGTTGTGTTTTGGTGTGTTTTGTTTGTTTGTTTGCTTTTTTGTTTGTTTTCGTTTGTTTTTGATGGGACTGCTCATTGGACTGTGTATTGGTCCATTTCCAGCGCTTTTGAGGCTATCGACGCGTATACGGCCTTGCATGATAATTTACAATTCATCTTTTTTGCTGCGGTTGAACGTGTGTAACGACCTGGCGAAAGCCATGAAGGCGTTGGACGGAAAAAAAGGCATGGACAGGATGCTGGGCCATCAGCCGTGGGTATCCCAGATTGACGTAAGAGCACATGCAGGGCTGCTGGAATTGTGTTGGAGGCGCTCGATTTGTCGTTTCTAAATGGCTCTGATGAGGCAGGGGGCACATCAGGATCCCGGCGAACACCGTTGCTGATTTAATGTCTCCAGCCCCGCCTGCATGGTGCTGTTTAGAATTGTTTGGGTGTTGTTGTCGCAGACTTTCGCAGCGTGGCGTGGGTGAGGTGCTGATTCTGCTGCGACATTGCTGGCGGGATGCTTTTTTCTGCGTTTGCGTTGGCAGTGGATCGTTTTGTCACGATTGGGCGTCGCACTGCTCAATTTTGTTTTGGTCTTTTGATGCGTTGTTTGTTTTTGGACTCCCCCTCCCTTCGTCCCTCTAGACTCCTAACGCATGCAACAAGAAGGGCACTTTTTACCTTGGCAGGGACTTGGAAACAGATCCGGATTAATTCTAAGAGCTTTCGGGGATGATGGCCGGACCCTTGGTGGCCACCTGCTTGGGGACCCCTTCTAATTGTACTATAGCCCGAGTCCCCGTTTTTTTTTCCTCGAGTATGGCCGATGTCGCGCTAAGGCTCGGTCCTTACATGAGCATAAGCAGGAAAGACATTTGTACAAGGGCATATCAAGCCCAATGAGGCGGCAAATCGATTATAACAAAACACAAACAAAAAACAGAGGCCAACCAAACACGACGACCCGCAAATCCCCCAGCCAGACTTGCGTTTCGCCAGAGGAAACAGCGAAGCAAACGGCAAAACAACAAACCAACACAAAAAACGGGGCCAGAGCCCAAACAAAACACCCACAAAATCGATTTGCCATGGGACGCAGTGGCTTGTCCACTGCATCATTATCAAAAACGTGCCAATGAATTAGGAATCACGGCTTTCAGGCAAACATGAAGGCTTTAGCCTGTGAGTTTACTTTAGCATACGCCAAGCTGTACAAGAAAGCAGGGCTACAAATTAAGCTTCTCTCAGCGTCCTCTCAGATCAGCTCGTCAGAGGGCCTTCATGGACAGAGTCGTCACCAGATCTGTCAACCGTAACCACGAAGCCGTGATGTTGATAGTAGTCAGATCCCCCCCCAGAGGGGGGGTGGACAGTGATGGCATACGGGAAGCAGCGCAGGCCAGGGAAGAGCTTCCAACATACCATCGCCGAAACCCATCATGCCCCTAGTTTCATAGGGGGAGATGCAGCCATCAAATTGATTGGTCTCAGCCAGCGAAGTTCCACGACAGTACTCGCAAAGCTGAGCGACATGCAAAAAAAACATTGGATTCGCAAATTTGTATTCGCAATGTTCCAACATGCATGTGCTGTCTTAGGCAGCGTAGCTCTCTTTGATGTAGGTTCGCAAAACATACAAACTACAGAACTGTTCAGGACATTTCAGGATGTCATCGTCCCTGAAAGACCTGCAGTGCATTGCAGTATGCACAGAAGAAGATTGTAGCGAAACCAAGGCCGTAGTGCCACTCACCCAAAGAATAGGCAGGCTGCAGAATCACCACATCTTTCTACCAACTGACGAACCATGCTGGCAGTCTTGTGCTGCTCGTGGGCGCCCCAGGCTGTCCTACAGGGAGCACCACCGGAGTGCACCGGTGAAGCTCACTGCAGCACAGTCTGGTCCATGGCATCGGCCGGCTAACTACCGCCCCTCTCGGATGTATGCAGCTACCCATGTAGAGTACCCAGACAGAGGACTTACCAAGGAGGCCCAGAAGAAAAAACGAATTCAAGACTGATGAACAAGAAAGCCCCGCAAAGAGAGGAAGGTCAAGTCAGCAAGACGGGCAAAGCAAAAAGACGGGCCATATGGGCACCAAACTAATTGGCTGTCCTGAGTAACCTTAGTGGTTCACAAGGATGCTGTGACAGTGCCTCTCCAGTCAGTACCGAAAGTAAACACACTCAAAACAAGTCAACGATGTTCGAACACTCAACTCTAAGCTCCATTCGCTAGTACCTGAGTGAGAGCAGGGGAGGGTAAACAAGCAAAGAGGGACACACAAGTACCAACAACGACGCGAAAAGGCAAAAGGTAACCAATCAAGAGCAGGACCGGACAACCAGACCAAGCAACAAAAACAGGAGGGGGGTGTCGGGGTGGCAGAGGAGGACAGGGGCGGAGCAGGCTGCACCAATCACATTAGAATAGCAATAGTGCAGCTTAGCGGAGTCCGATGTGGGAACTGGATATAGCCCGAGTCCCCGTTGGACAAAAATCTCAAACGCCTTGTCAGTGCGATTGAAACTGAAAATCTCAAAAATCTCAAAACTCGCGGTTCAGCTTGTAAATTGCAAAAAAAACTGAAAACCTCCAAAACCTCAAAAATTTCAAACGCCTTGTCAGCGCGATGGTGCTGCCACAACTGGACGCTTATCATGCCGGCCGTCAGCTGCAGCACCTCAAGCCCTGGATCAGCGTGGAGCTGGCGCAGCGGCAGACACGAAGAGTAGAGCTTTTGGTCAGATATGTGTATGAAGGTTATGCTGGCTTCCATGTCATCCGCTGCTCATAGAGGGTGTTCCTATCTTGCTCTTCAGCGATCCGAATGCTGTCCCCCACGTATCACCGTGGAACCTATGCGCAACTGGCAATCTAGGGAGCATGGAATCCAATGTGATGGGAGGCAGGGCGTTGATTGGGCGCTTCCAGCTCCTTGATGGCCTGCGCCGTGCCATCTTCCTGGTCCAGGAAAAAGTGATGCAGGGCAACAGTCGAGCCGCTGAGTATCGTGCGTATTGACGCATTGCCCCGAAGTCACTTGAGCTAGTCGTAGTTTCTAGGCCTGTCGCCTTTGCCTTTTGTGACGATTATTGGTGCAGCAGCCAGCAGGAGGGGCAGCAAAATATACTTCCATCAGGCCACCAAAGACCGGAGGATATTGCTCATACCGGGTATCCATTATTTTGATGCTCACCGACTGCAACCACTGCTTGCGAAAATTCAGGCTTACAACCACTAGCCGCGCCACTCGCAAACGCCAATCCTACGCGTTGGGGTCCGAGCCTAAGCGGCGATGCCGATGAATAAACTTGCAAACACACGCAAGTTGAAAACCCACAAATTCTCACTTGACCTCGCTCTCACCTTTTTCTCGCAACACACAAAACAAGCAAAGGTAACTTGTCCTGGCTCTGTCGGCCACTGTGCAGTGTTGTCTTTGTTCTCTTTTATTCTGTCGTGCAACATGCTTGAACCATTGAGCGCATGCAGCATGCACTTCACTTCCAGAGTATCATATCCCAAATTCCAGCTGAAGTAGAAACATCCCAAACTCATGCATTTGCACATGTTGCAAATGCATCTTCCAGTCACATTGCAAAATGCCAGTCCAGAAAAATAAACGTTCTCCACAAAAACCATCTCAACCATGTTCAAAACGTTGACATGCAAAACCTGTTGAAATAAAGTGCAGTTTGGAAGTTGTTGTTGTCGAGCAAATACATCATGCGAGGCAAAACAAATTCCAAACGGTTTCCAAAAACATCATTCTCACCGTCAACGTCCAAAAACACATTCTCGAAAAATGTTGTTCTCCATGAAAACGTTCTCAACCGTCAACGAAACTCGTCCAGACATGATGGCATCATGCAGCTTTCCAGAAAACACCAAAAACAACGACTTGTACCTCGTCCGTAGGCGAGACTTGGCGAAAACAAATCTCATCACATCAGCCAGCTATTTGGATACAAATTCCAGAGTAAAATGCAGCATGCATTCCAGTCCAAACATAGTCACAGCACACCGGGTATATCCATATACTTTCATACCCCCTCTTGCTGTGACGCCGCAAGAATACATTGACCATGCAATATGTATCAGCTCGTCCAGAAAGTCTACCTCAAAGGGCATAGTATCCAGACCGTTGCATCAAAAAATACGTATGAAATACTGTTGAATTCAATCAGATTGCCAGCCCGATCCCGTTCCAGTTGCAGTGAACTCTAAAAACCTCGTTATAGACAGTGCCACGTGCAGTGATTGCATTGAATTGTATCATCTCGAATTGCACTGTATATCCAAAAAAATCACTCCAGCAAAACCAGAAGTCCAGAATTTCAGACTGACATAGATCTGAAAGAGATACATCGATTTATGCAGTCATCGCTGCATCATCATGCAAAATTATATCAGCATGCACATGGAAACACCAGGTCAGGGCTTCTTGTCGAAGTCCACATTCATCAACTCCCTGCGGTACGCTGTCGTTGCACCCAAAAACACATCCACTCTCATCTTCTTGAGGAAAGCGGCAAGATCTGGAGCCTGCGACTTGGGCGCAGCTGTGATCTTGGGCGTGTAGTGTGCCAAAATCCACTTGGCATATTGCCCGGCCTCATCATCGTGGTTGAAGACCTTCAGAATGAATTCATGGTAGGACATTTCTTTATCCCTCCATTTCTTCAGCTTGATCTTCGTGCTGGCCCACGACTTGATGCCTTGCACATGCACTGGATAAGGCACAGCTGGGTCCATATCATCAGACTTGTAGCTGGGGTACCAACTCTTGTCATTCCAATCCGTCGCATTATGCTGAATTGTGGTTGGAATTCCCCATAGGTGATTTGGAAACCACGGCGGTGAGACGTCTGCTGGAATATATTCAAAGCCAAAGAGTTCATCTTCATCCTCAAAGACATCACGATTCCTCTTAAAGCTTTCATCCATGCGTCCACTTTTGCCGTCCCCATCAACTTCTTCCGGTACCTCTTCAAGCTTGGGAGTCGAATTCCTGGCTGCTTTGTTGGGTCCGCTCGGCTTTGGAATAGGCAGCTGTTTCGCTGCTGAATTCTCTGGTGCAGGAGCAGAAGCCTTTGCTGGCGGAAACACTGCTTCTGTCCCCATAGCGGCAGCTGAATGTTCTGGAAATCCAGACTTAGGCATTGCAGTGGCAGCAGGTGGAAGATTAATTGGCGGTGTGCCCTGCTGAACATTGCCAAAGATGTGCAAAACAGGCGGATCAGCCTTCGGTGCAGTGGTTGCCACTGCGGCCCATGGGTCATCGTCAGGGTCATAGTTCATCTTGGGCGGTCGCCCAGACGATGCAGGCGGATTCACACTCTTCGGCGGTGGTCCATTTCCCTTCCATCCTGGCCATTGTCCTGCGGCCTTCTGTGCATTCCATTCAGCCTGACGCGGGTCAGGAGCATGCTTATGTTCTAATTGGTGCAAAGACAGAGTCTGTGTCATCATCTGGTTGCGCTCTGCCTTGCGCATCAATTCACGCAAAAGCTCCATCTCCACTCCAGTCATATCGGTCCCAGGGTAGCATTCCATGCCAGCTGAATTTGGCGGTGGTGTAGGTCGGTTGGCCATGGCTCTAAGGCGCAATCAGGCGATTAATTACTGAAACTGTTTCAACCCTCACACACACCCGAAAAAGAAAAGAGTTCGGCCAAGCACTGAACCTGAGAGGTTTCAACTGTCGTGCCACCTGAAGTTTTCCTTTCTGACATCTTTGATGTCGCGCGTCGGAACATGTGTTGTGACATCTCTGCAGTGAATTCCCTCTCCGTGCTTGAACGCAAAAACCAAAATTCAACATCAACTGTTCCGTGCTTCACATGACTGTTGTGTTTTACATCAACTGCCGTCTGTTTCGTTTGTTTCACATCAAGTGAACATCAAAAAAATTGCAAACGACATGCACTCCCAAAAGACTGTGCTTCACATCAACTGCCGTTTGTCTTGTTTGCGTTTGACATCAACTGCAGTGTTCCACAAGACTGCCGTGCTTCACATCAACTGCCGTTTGTTTGTTTGTTTAAATTTGGTTGAAATAAAGCACATGCCAAAAACGCAAATAAAGTTGTTCCGTGCAGGTTTGAAAATAACATGCAAAAATGTGCAAACATTTCCAAACCTACATTACAAATCTAGAAAACATCTCCAGCATACCTGTCCCCCTCTTAAACTGTGCGCTGTCCGGAGACAGGACATGCCCAAAAAAACTTCTCTCTCTGGTTGTTGCATGAATTCCTAAGGAAATTCATGCGGTGTTCCTTGGTGAGTCATGCGGCGCGACGTGCAGCTCTCACAGCTGCCAGAATTCCCTTAGCGAGTTCTTTGGTGTATGAACCAGTCCTAACCCAGTTCACATCCATCACACCAGCATGCTTCTCACATGTGCACGATCCAAAACGCTTTGTCAACACGTTGCAAAAACCTGAAAATGAGCTTCGAAAAATCAAACACTTTCCAACAGGCAAACCGTTGTCAGCTTTGCATCCGGTTTGGCAAAGAAACACTTCCGATTCAAATTCTAAACCACAGTGCTTCAAAACATGCTTGGTTTCATCTCTCTTCCAAATGTTATTATTCCTTGGGAGTTCAAATGACCTCGAATTCCCCAGAGTCAAATACTTAGGCACAGCTTTCATGATACCTTCCCATGCAACATCGGCTTCACTCAAACCTCCAGCTCCAAAATTCTTCAACGGTGAGCCTGAGCTACATGGTGTAGAGGCATGCACATGAATCCAGCGATACCCAAGTTGAGCTTGGACCTCTACAAACTGCTTCACTCGTGCAAACATTGCATCGGTCTCAACCTCTTTCACAACTCCAACATAGGGCATTCGAGCAACTCGACATGCATCACGAAGAGCTGAATTCGTGCCACAGCACACTTCCACAAACGCAATCTCCTGTTCGTTGGACACAACATCATTGATCAGCAGAAGGTCATTGACTGACCGAAGATCCCTGGCAGGTATTTCCACAGCCTCAAAACCCAAGCTTGCACGATGACGTAGGAAGTCTTTCGTGCTCAAGCACTTTGTAAACAGGTCAGCCACATTCTCAGTCCCTGCTCGGTGCTCGATCTCGAATTCTCCAGAAGCCATTTTGGATTTCATCCATGCCAAACGAATCTCCACATGCCTGCTTCTCTTCGGAATATCCTGACCAACAAGCAATTGCAATGCAGAAGAGCTGTCAGATTCAAGCAAAATCTTCGGCACACTCTTCGGTTGCATCTCTCCCAAACCAACATAGACCCTCTGACAGAATTGGCTGAAAGCCACACTTTCTTGAGATACAGCTTGCAGTGCATAGAGCTCGGCTTCGCAAGACGAAAGTGAAACTGACTGTTGTTGGCGTGCAATGGATCGCACAAGTCCACCTTCGCAGAAAACCACACCACCTGTAATCCCCTTTCTGCCATTGAATCTATATGGTGCAAAGGAAGCATCTGAAAAAGAGTGCAGAATGCAATGTCGTGCAGCTCCAATCATAAGTTCCTCATACTTCGGCGATGGAAGCCGCAGACAAGTTCCCACATCTCCATGCAAAAAACGTAGCAAAGCTTTGATTGCCATTTCAGTACCATGCGTAGGAGCAGCTTGCCGCGAGCCTATCAGGCTAAGAAACAATTTCAGATCATGCCGTGACTGTGCCATCCATAGCCAGCTTCCCAAGTGCTCTCCGAAACCTTGAGTACGCTGCAGCCGTCAGCGGCTGTTGCATGCTTTTGTCCGTCAAGGCTCTTTCAAGCACTGCTGCAACATCAGGCACGGTGTTGGATCCCTTGTTCACACTGAATTCCACAAAGGTTGTATCCAGAAACTTTGGGTCAACACCAATTGACAATGAATCATCCGTTGCTCCTCGTTGAATTCTTCTCCCAATAAAAGTCAGTGCACCTCCACCTTGCTCGGCGGGTAGGATTACGCCAGTTTCCTTCAGCGGGACTGCTTTCCCAATTGCTTTCTCAACCAGCTTCTCACTACGTGCAGTTTGACAACAAAGAAGAAGATCATCAACATAGGCTACCAGCAATGCAGTTTCTCCATGCACAATTCAACTTCATCCGAAACAAGGCCAACTCCTCGAATGGAGTCACTGAGCAAATTCAACCAATGCAGTGACGCATCTCGAAGACCGTTCAGCGCTTTGTAGAGCAAGAGATATGCAGGAGAACCATCCATCATAGAGACAGATAAAGGTAGCTTGAGGACGATGACAAGACCACGAGGTAGAGGAGAATGCATGAATGCGTGTGAGACATCAAGACCTTTAAGTCGTAGAGCTCGTCTCGACGCCAGTGACAACACGAAATGCAAGCCCTCAATGCTCGGAGTGGGGCTAGAAATTCCTAATTTTCGTGCAGAGACACCTTTGTTGATGTCTTTGGCTATGATCCTAACTCTGACCCTTGTCTCACTCTTGTATGCTGACACCCAACGGCTTGGGATCACACGCATGTTTGGGTTCTTTTTCTTCAATGCATCAACCTCTGCTTGGCCTATCACCTTTCCCGCTCCACATTTCTCCAAATTAGCAATCTCTTCCTTCATGCCTTCAAAGCCTAAATCTGCATTAAGTTGCATTAACGAGCTGTCATCAATCACCTCATCGGGCTTCCACACCAAAACATTGGTACCACCTAGCTTCACCTTCACGCAAGTATGGTCACGTTCTGGCATGAACTTGATTGAATTCAACTCATCATCAAACAACTCGGGGCTTGTTGCAATTGCCCTTTCTGGTCCAGCTTCAAGGCTCCACAAAACGGGTCCTACTGATTGACATGCATCATCCATTAAAAGCAAATCTAGAGTCATGGGTCGCCCGAGGGCTCTCTCACGCTCCATCTCAGCTTCCAATTCTTCTGCTGGTTGCTCAGCTTCTCTCTTAGTTCCTCCAGTCTCTTCCACATCCATCTCAACCTGACCTTCTGTCGTACCGCCAGCCGGAGCTGGGTCTTGCTCAGTATCAACCTCCATATCCTCAAAGTGTACTTGCAACCTTTCCCTACTCACCTCAACACTCTCTGGACTACCCACTGCAACACATGGTGAATTCTCAGCATCAAATGCCGCTCTTCTCCGCTTGCAGTCGGCGTTGTGCCGAATTCCAGGGGCTACCATTCCAGAGTCACATGCTGGGCATCTTGGTGTTTTGGGAAAAACTCTAACTTCAGGCATAGAGTCTGCTGGTGAAGTTGCAGGCGATGTTGGGACAACTGAAGGTGACTTAGACACAACAGCGGGTGTCTTTGGTTCTGCTTTCGCTGTTGCCGGTGTTGGCAAAGGTGGTTGATGGGCAATTTTGATACCAGTGGAACGTTTTGGCACAGGAGTTTCACTTGGTCGCTTCTTTGGCATTGGTCTCCTAGTGTTGTCAGGTTCCTTCATTTCCCTAACAAGTTCACTGGGAGCTCCATCTGGGTATTCAACGATGTCATCGCGTGCATCGCGCGGTTGTCGCGGTGGTTCAAGTGGGGGCCTATCACCTACTGAACGCGCAGGTGTTGGTGCAATTGCTGCTGGGGGCGCGTTTGGAGGCGCTTGCATATGCACATCCTGACTCTCCACAACTTGAACATCCGCACCTTCAACTTCCACAAACAACTGGTCATCTATCATGTGTTTCCATGCAATGGGTGTGATTGGTCTCACATTCCGTGCAACAAAACGTTTCAAAACCAACTCTCCATCAATCCGCAATGCACCCTGAACAACAGGACCTGGGTCTAAACCTGAATGCACAAAACATGCTTCGATGCTTCTCGTTTCGTTTGGCGACTGTGCACGAAGGCTGTCTGGCAATTCAGCTAACACTGTTGAACCGAACATTGCAAAACTTGGTTTTGATAACTTCCGTTGCGTTGAGTATTCAAGAGGTGAAAAATCTGACCCATGTGCATTTGAAAAATGATTGTGACTCAATGCAATATACGTGCAAACATCTGACAAACCACGTGCAGAAAAGTTCACATCAGCACCACCTTCGTTCATCTCAGCTCGAAGAACAGCCAACGACTCCTTCAACCTTCTGACTGCTCGCTCGGCTCCACCATTGGATTGGTGCTGTTGAGGGCGTGCACGACGCACCATGAATGTGTACTTCTCCGAACTTGTCCCCACTAATTCTGAAACCGCTCTTTCTGCATCCGTATGCAACACAACTGAACTTGTTGAAGATGATAACCCAAAGTGGTCTAACCATTTGCAGACCTGGCCTTTGACCTTCCTCGCATCAGTGGCTGTTGCAACTACGAATCCAATGCAGTTAGTAGCTAATTCCGTAAGAACCAAGATTTTTATGGTATTCTCTGACTCTTCATCAACTACTTCTCCACGTGTTGTTAAGAATGCAAAGTCCGCCTGGACCTCAGTCTCCAACGAACCCTCCTTTCTCCTTCTGTGGTGAAAAGTAGATTTCCCACGTGCACAGATCGTGCATCTTGGGTCATACGGAACATGTCCCTGAAGACGATGTCGCTCTAAGTCAGATTCAGCCGCACGTGAAAGTGGATTTAAACTGTTGCTACTTGCAGGAAAAATTTCTGGAATAGGATGAGGAGGTTCCAAACCCTTGGAAACAGTCAATTGGGATTCTGAAGACCATGCTGGTTCTAATTTGATCCATGGGCACCCTGCATAGTAAATGCAACCCTCAACTGTCCTACCAGTCTTCACATCTTTGACATGGAACCCATCAGGTCCCTGATTGAATTCCCAACCACATTCACACAACGTCGTCGTAGACATGATGTTGTGACTAATTCCACCTACCAAACATTTCAATTTGGCAGATTTGTAGTCAGGTACCCAATCCTTGTCCCTACCAGTGCGAAAACCGACCCAAACAGTGATTGTTGCAGTACCGTCGATGTCAACCTTACTTCCATTGGCAGCACGAAATTGCTCATGTTTCATGTCAGCTACCCATGCACCATATGCATTCACGGAAGAAGTTGCCATGACAGTGGCAGATGCACCTGAATCCAGTAACCACCAAAACTCTGACTGTCCATCATTCCAGAATTCTGACAAAAGTGGATCCAAAACTGGCATGTACCTACGAAGTTCATGCGAGGCCGAAACAGTATCATGCACATTCAAAAACGTTGAGGTTGCAGTTCTGTTTAAAACAACTCTGCTGTTGACATCGGAAACCAACCCTTGGGAAAACTCTGCAGCATCACCTGTGGAACCTTCACCTTGCAAACCCAAAAACCATGGTTCATGCAGATTTGGAGGTGTCGTGCAACTGGATTCTTGTTGAAGAAGTCCACAGAGGAATCCTGAGTCCTCAGTTCCTGCACCACAACCAAACCAGCCAAAGTTGAGATCCCACAAACAGTGGCGTTCGTCACTGTCTTCATCACTGTCGCTAAAATCAATTTCATCACCCAAATTCCCAGGTTGATCAAAAACAACTGAACATGCATCTGTTTCAGCAAAAACGAGTTCTGGATCATCGAAAAACTGTGCAGGCAAAATTTCTGAAAACGGTGGCAAACTCTCGAAAAGATGTGTCATCTTCTGCAACATCTGGTGGTGTCTGTCCATCGCTCTTCCTACTTGCCAATCCTGAAATTCACAGTTGTCACATTGGCACATAGGTGGCCCTACATCAAAAAGACATGACAAACCACTTGCAGAAACAACACAAACACTGTCTCCCCAAGAGCTATGACTATTGCTGCTGCCAAGCTCATCCAGTTCCGATTGCAAAAACAAACCAGTGGAAATTTCCCCAAAAATTCTTCCAATTAAGGGGCTCAAAACCAATGACTGAATTTCACTGTTCTCGGGTCGCTGACTACTGCTTGCATACTCTTGCGGGGATTCTTGACCAGTCCAGGTCCAATCCTCTGTCCATTGTCCGTCAGTCCAGTCAGCCGTCCAACCCTCATTCCAGTCACTCCAGGTTTCATTCCACACCTGTGACGCTTGCAGCCACGTTTGGTCACTCCACCATGACCCATCGTCTTGATACCACTCGTCCATTCCATCGGTTTCCTCTGCATAACCGAGTTCATTCATTTTTCCTTTCTTTCCAAAACCTTTACCTTTTGCCTTGCCTTTGCTCTTTCCTTTCGTCTTTCCTTTGCCTTTGATCACCCCTTTCCCGTCGCCCTTGCCCTTTACACTCTTGTCTGGGCAGTTGGCCGAGATGTGACCAAATTTCTGGCACTTGAAACAACGCACTTTTGTCAAATCAGCATCACACATGCTTGCACCATGCTTCCTACTCCCGCATTTCGTGCACCTATGCCCTGAGTTTCCTACTGCATCCAAATTCCAATCCCCATTACCATCGCTAGTTGTCATGTCATAGTACTCCGCTGCACCTTCAGACTCATTCCCTAGCTGGTACAACTGTTTCTTGGGTTGGAATTCTGCAAAAGCCCTTTGTTGCTGTTCCCATCTCAACGCTGCAGCTCCAAAACTTTGGTACGTCTCCCCACTGGTATGATGCAGACAAAACGTTCTGACACTTTCAGGCAGTGACCTCAACAACACTGCAACTAAGTCTGCCTCTGCAACTTGCAGCCCAGTGGCATCAATTGAACTTGCAAGAGTACCCAAGAGCTTGCCATAGCGTGCATTCTCATAGTCGATCTTCCGGATGGTGTCCGTCACAACAGTGCTTGGGCTTGTCTCACTGGCATGCAAACTGAAACTCTTGTGTGCAAGGGCCGTGCGAAAACTCAATGCTTCACTGCGGGTTCTCAAGCTGTATTCCATGGTGAGTTGTCTTATCAATTCAAACCCATTTGAACTCTGCAAATCAGGGTTTACTCCCACATCTGAACTCAACAGGTTGACCCCTTCTGAGTAGGCATTAATTAGCGTTACAGTCCTAGGGTGTCCATTGAAAGCAGCTTTCAGAATTGCCATCAGTCTCCTGCTCCTAGCTCTCTGTGCAGGACTTAATTCTTGCCATTGCAAAGCTGTCGGCCACCTGCACGCCTGTTCTATCTCTGAACCAAACTCCAGGGATGCTTGCATCGACCACGCTACCAAATCCCCAATATAGGTTGACCATCCCAAGATCTCGAGTTCTCTGTTGCTCCATTTCGCTGTCTCGGGTGTCGGTGGATTACCTATCCATTTTTCTGAGCGTGCAAAAACGTCTAACGTGCCATCCCCATTGGTTCCTACGTGCATTGGATTATATCCATTTGGGAACATTCCATCCCTTTGGCCAAACAACTCAGGCACACCCCTCACTTGGTTCACTTGCTCTCCTAATGCCTGTCTCAACCTCAGTACTTGCATAGGGTCCAAACCTTGCGTCATCCTAAGGATTTCCTGCATTCGTTCATTCTGTGGTGTTACACCGCCAACATTCGGTCCTTGACAACCTGTCAGTCCTTGTCGTTCCAGTCCTACCTGACCTAGACCTTGACTCAAGTTCTGTCCTTGACTTGAAACACATGGCATCCCTTGACCACAGCCTTGACCTGAACATGCAGTTCCTAAACATGCACCTTGCTGAAC
This sequence comes from Cladocopium goreaui, assembly GCA_947184155.2. NCBI lineage: Eukaryota > Dinophyceae > Suessiales > Symbiodiniaceae > Cladocopium > Cladocopium goreaui. Next base: position 283,136 of record CAMXCT020002668.1, read on the forward strand.
TCCACAGCCTGTGCAACCTTGAAATCCTTGACATCCTTGTTGAAAACCTTGGCATGCACCCTGCTGAACTCCACAGCCCGTGCATCCAATAAAACCTTGACATGCACCTTGTTGAAACCCACAACCTGTGCAACCTGTCAAACCTTGGAAACTTTGTCCATTTAAACTCACATTCCTTGGGCTACTTTGGCCATACATTCCGTAGTTTCTTGGATCCATGAGACCTCCTTGTCTCCTTTCAGGACCATACCCCCCTGTCATCGGCAGCATCTGCGGACCAGCAACTAAGGTCCCGGCACCAACTAAGTTTCCAGCTGTCGTGCCTAGAATTCCTACTCCTGCCTGACCTGGGGCACCTGCATTTACATTACCGGTTGGCGAAGTCGCTTCAGCACCATTCGCTTGACCTGCCTCTAGCCTAGTCGGCGAACCTGGTTGCATCGGCATTCCTAATCCTGGTGGTTGCATCTCAGCTCCTGAATTACCTCCTCCCTGGATCATCTTACTCGCGTCCTACGCGTGAGCCGAAGCTCCGCTACCATGCGAAAATTCAGGCTTACAACCACTAGCCGCGCCACTCGCAAACGCCAATCCTACGCGTTGGGGTCCGAGCCTAAGCGGCGATGCCGATGAATAAACTTGCAAACACACGCAAGTGAAAACCCACAAATTCTCACTTGACCTCGCTCTCACCTTTTTCTCGCAACACACAAAACAAGCAAAGGTAACTTGTCCTGGCTCTGTCGGCCACTGTGCAGTGTTGTCTTTGTTCTCTTTTATTCTGTCGTGCAACATGCTTGAACCATTGAGCGCATGCAGTATGCACTTCATTTCCAGAGTATCATATCCCAAATTCCAGCTGAAGTAGAAACATCCCAAACTCATGCATTTGCACATGTTGCAAATGCATCTTCCAGTCACATTGCAAAATGCCAGTCCAGAAAAATAAACGTTCTCCACAAAAACCATCTCAACCATGTTCAAAACGTTGACATGCAAAACCTGTTGAAATAAAGTGCAGTTTGGAAGTTGTTGTTGTCGAGCAAATACATCATGCGAGGCAAAACAAATTCCAAACGGTTTCCAAAAACATCATTCTCACCGTCAACGTCCAAAAACACATTCTCGAAAAATGTTGTTCTCCATGAAAACGTTCTCAACCGTAAACGAAACTCGTCCAGACATGATGGCATCATGCAGCTTTCCAGAAAACACCAAAAACAACGACTTGTACCTCGTCCGGGACTTGGCGAAAACAAATCTCATCACATCAGCCAGCTATTTGGATACAAATTCCAGAGTAAAATGCAGCATGCATTCCAGTCCAAACATAGTCACAGCACACCGGGTATCTCCATATACTTTCATACTGCTGCTGCAGGCTTCTGCATTGCAAATCCACCTGAGAGCGACCCCAAGGGGCGGAAGAGGCTGTCGAGGATCCCTCGTCGGACGAAGAGCGCGCTACCACTGATGGTGAAACTGAGGTGGGGGAGGAAACTGAAGAGGCAGATCTTCCCCTGAAGAACCATGCCCGCCAATCCCAGACGCGCTTGATGATCCCACGGAAATGGAAATCAAAGGTGCTGCTGACAAGTTGGCCATCATGATGAAGAGTTCGCAACCTCAAGCCAACGTCTTCTTCCAACCTGACAACTTAGGTGCTCTCCCACAACTTTCTCATCACTTTGTTGTGACCCGGCTTTGTCGGTGTTTGCTTCAAAGTGTCAGAGTGAATGTCATGCCGTGAAGGCTGCTCTTTGTGATCTCGGGGATCCTGGCTGGGGGGATCCCTGGTTTCCGCATTGAGCTTTGTTGCTTCCTGCACCCTTCAAGTGGTCCATGGTGAGTTTGTGGTTTTTCCGTTGTTGTCTTGTGTTATGAGCCTGCGTAACATGACACATAAGTTGTCATCTGCATGCGCCGAGATGATACTAAGCTATCACCTCTTGCCTCAACAGATCTTTTTCACCCATAACTGGAACCTGTCACGTCACTGCTGTGTGGTTGTGTGCTTTTTGTTTGTGTGTTTTTGTTTGTGTTTGTTTTTTGTGTTGTTGTTGCTTTTGGTTCTTTGTGTTTCGGTTCTTGTTCTTTGGAACGTGACAAGGAAATAGAACTATGTATCGGTCCTCTACCAGTTGACTTTTGCGGCCCTACAGCTTGGCCCCTGCGTGAATTAATTAATTAATCTCACATGCAACATGATTGGAAACATGTTGAACGACCTGGCGAAAGCTTTTCGGCGTTGGACGGAAAAAAGTGTGCATGTCCCCAAACTTGTACCATGATTCAGAATTGCCATACATCTTTACTAAGATCAAGCGCACTACCCCATCAAAAGCACGGTTTGTGCCGCCCTCTGTCCCTTTAGTGGTTTTCTGGTCCCCTTGATGTGTTACCCTGCTAGACTCTTGGGATCGTTGTTGTGTTGTGTTCCTGTCGGTGCGTCTCGTTGTTTTCTTGGTTCTGTTGCGCTCCTCGTTGTGCTTGGGTGGACCCTGCTGGTTCTGTCTTGTTGTTCGCCTTTCGTTTGGCTCCTCTCTCTGTCCTTTTTGTTTCCTCCCCCGCGGTTTGTCCTGTTTGGTACCCTCATTTAGTTTTTGCTGGTACCTCGCTCTGGGTATCTGGTTGCAGCTTTTGTGCTTGTTTGTTTTTTGTATGTGTTGTTTTTTGGTTTATTTTGGTTTTGTTTTTTGTGTTGTTGTTGTTTTTGTTTCCTTGTGCTGTGTTTTTTGTTGTCTGATGAACGTGACAGTGCATAGGACTATGTATCAGTCCTCCACTAGTTTACTTTTGCGGCCACTACAGTCTCGGCCTTTGCGTGACTTAATTAACCAATTAATCCTTTTCCACACAGGAAAACACGAAAAGCGAGCAAGCTGTCTATCCAGCTATGTCTTGCACATGCAGCATGCATGTTTGACTTCTCTTGTTCTGGCTGGTCTGCTCTGTTGTAAAAAGGCAGCAGCGGCATGCAAAAACAACTTCAGAATAAAAACGGTCTCCACAAACTTCTTCTCAATCAAAGGTCATGTTGTTCCACAAACATCTTTGTTCACTCGCATCTTCTCGTCAAATTCCAAAAACATCAAAAACGTTGTCAAAAACATTTGGCAACTTCCAGAAACGAAAATGCAGTCCAGTTGAGAAAACATTCTGTTGGGATTGTTGGAAAACGTCATGCACATGGAGTTGGAAAACGACGTCAAACTTCACCTCAAAACGTTCGCACCAAAAACTCATTCCAAATTCATTTGCTGTCCAGATTGCATCGGGTGCAAATGAATTTCACAGAAAAACGAAGTTCTTCTCTAAAAAGTTGATGTCAAACATCATCATCCAAAAATAACCAAATCTCCATGCTTCTGTATCCAAATTCAGATGTCTTCACATCGTTCTGCATCATTTCCAGAGTTCTGTCCAACCGTATTGTCAAAAACATCAAAGCATGCCACCATGCCAGTTACATGCAGGAAACGTAGCACATGTCCACTGTATGCACGGGAGTGTATGTTTCCATAAATGGCAAGTCCATCTGTCTCACAGGCAGTTTGCCATGCAGCAACTACTGCGTCAGTAGTCTGGCTGCTGGCTTTAGATTTCATCTTTACTCGATGTGTATCCCCTTGCCCCCAGAATTTTAATATTGGATGTTGTGCAATCGAGAAGTCTCTTAGATTGATCGCAGACCGGCGCGTTCGATTTTTCACGTTTATGTTTCTATCAACATTGGTATTGAGGCAGGGGGGGAACTTATCGAATCCAATTCAAGCTTCGGAAAATATTGTGATTCTGCAAACTAATGAGTGCACCTTCTCAGTAAATTCGTCTTCCCATCTCCTTACCTGTCACTTCCTATCTTGGATGTCCCATCTCTTTGCAACGGGCGCCGACTACAAAAAAAGGTCCAGGGGCCTTGCCTCCCAACTTTTATCATGGACCTCCTGACTAGGCAGCAAGCGCAATACCACTGGTTCGAAGCTGATCCCAGCGAAATTTGATCACCTTTTGGAAGTCTTAGGCCTCTACAAGGATATTTCAACGGAGTACGGTTTGAATCAGTCGGTACATCAACAGTGGCGGTTTGGAGACTCCCACAAGAAGTCCGGTGACCCTGATCGGCACGACTGTGAGATAAAGGTCGAGGATGGTGTTGAGGTAGCGCCAGGACCAGTGTGACATAGCCTGTATCGATGGATTATGAGCCAAGGTGATAACTTTCTAATCTTCCAGACTGTATACCTCATCACTGACAATCGAGACCTTTTGGCAGAGACTGTGTCCAGCACTGCAGGGCTAAGTCACTGGCCCATGGTCGCTGCGTGGTGGAAGGAGCGAATACGATATGTGGGCCCGTATGGTGAACGTACCACGGTTGTATTTGTGCCTATATCGGCAGACACGGGTCTGGATAAGGTGCACCCTACGTGGGCGGGCACCTATATTTTGGATGCGTGTGTTTTTCTTTTCCCAGACATCAACTTTGCTCTCATCGATAGTGACTGTGTCCCTGTCACACTATTCGAAATTCAAGAGCTGTGGCTGTCATGTGCTGAGCCTGACTCCTCAAAAGATGAAGACCGCCAGCCTGCAGCGATCCCGAGCAGTCCAATTGCTCCTGCACAGAAGAGAGCAAGATCAGTTGACGCAAGCCACGCAGCAGCAACCGGGCCCCCCTATCAAGCTGTATGGAAGTATAAACTCCCGTTGATGCGGTGAACATGTGGCTACGTTCCCCTGACAACTTGATATGGCATGTGGAATTTGGTTACAACATTGTCTTCTTTGTGCACAGCTCTGGATTTGCTGCAGAATGGTGGAATAACATCTGGAAACGATGTATTTTTCGTTGTTTTCTGGACTTTGCATGGTAATGCAAAGTATGTGGTGATGATGTTTATGGACAAGAAGGTCAAACGTTGTTTTCGAAACTCACTTGCTGCATGCGCGGCATTTGCAAGTGAATTTGGACGGTTGTGGTGCAACTTTATTTTTCCTGGATGTGCATGTCGTTTGTCAACAACAACAAACCAATTTATTTTTCTACCAAACTGCGTTTTGCATTTTTCTGGAAGCTGCATGATGTTTTTGAGAAGTTTGTGGACGAAGAGAACGTTTTTGGAATTTGTGATGAGTTTGAACTTATTTGGAAATGGTTTTGAGATGTCGGTGAATTCAACCACTCTGAATTCACCATTGAGAAGCTGAGTTTGTTTTTATGGAATCTGTGTGATTCCGCTGCCGTATCTAAGACGGGACAAGTGCAAGAAGACCAACATAGCACAGTGCATGCTGCATGAACAGCAAACTTACTTTGCTCTCGTCGTTTCCTGTGTGGAAAAGAGTTGAGCGACTAGTGCAGTGAAAGCCGTTGTTTTGGGGTTTTGTGTTTTGGTTAAACACTTGACGTGGCGGAGGCCGACCCCATCGCGTGCGTTTGCGACTAGTGGTTGTAATTAGGTCTGTTTGAAATTTCGCATGGTAGCGGAGCGGTTGTGCTCCACGCGTAGTGTAATTAGACGCGATGTTGCCAGGAAATAGCCAGGGACAAGGACCAAGTAACCAGACTAGTGCGCTAGGAATGAATTCACTGCACATAGGCTCAGGATCACCCATCATGAGTAGGATGGAAGGTGGAGGAGAACCAGGAGCAGAACGAAACACAGGTGCTGCAGGTAATTCGCCCACAGGTACTGCGATGCAAGCGAACGCGCAACAGGCAGCAGTAGGAATGGGAACAACAACGCAGACACCAGCTCAGAACTTAGTTGCTGCCGGAAGCTCAGTTGGTAGTGGTGCTCACATTCTCCCTGCACAGAACGTTTTTGGATCTTATGGACCTATGAGAGGTGGATTGATGGACCCTCGAAATTATGGACAGAACCAAGGTTATCTTGGAGGTCAAGGTCATGGATGTGGTAGTTGCAATGCATGTCAAGGGTATCCAGGTCAAGGTTTGCATGGACAAGGTCTGTTTGGACAAGGTCAGTTCGGACAAGGTCAAGGTGGACAAGGTCTGACAGGACAAGGTCTGATGGGACAAGGTCTGCATGGACAAGGGATGCCAGGACAAGGTTGCATGGGAACTGCATGCCAAAATGCCCAAGCTAGCACAGGCAGAAGTCAAGAACCAAATCAGGGGAATGTAAGTTATGGGATGCCATGGATGTCAGGTCAATGCGGAGGTGCTGCATGTCAAGGACAGGTTGGGTCAGGACAGAATGCAGGCATGTGCATGGGACAGGACATTGGCGGAGTAACACCCCAGAATCAAAGACTGCAAGATGTGCTGAGGCTGATGGGAGGTTTGGAACCAATGCAGTTGTTGCAAGTAAGACAAGTTCTAGGTGAACAGGCAAGCCAGGCTAGAGGTGTACCTGAGATGTTTGGACAAAGGACCACAAGTGGATTTCCTCAGAGCATGGATCCAATGCACGTACCAGGATCATCCGGGGAATACGTAGGAGACGTATTTGCTAAGAGTGAGAAATGGCTGGGAACGCCACCAACTCCGGATTGTGCAAAGTGGACCAGCAGAGAAGCAGAAATCCTAGGGTGGCAAGCATACATCTATGATTTAACAGCCTGGGCGATGCAAGCCAGCCTCGAGTTCGGCAGTGAGATCGAGCATGCGTGCAGGTGGCCAGACCCGCTTAATTGGCACCAGCTGAATGTGAATCAGAGAGCACGCAGTCGACGACTGATGGCCATGCTGAGGAGTGCTTTTGCAAGTCACCCAAGAACTTTGACGCTGATCAATGCGTTCAGTGAAGGGATCAATCTATGCAATGCAGATGTTGGTGTGAACACGGAACTGCAGGCTTCAAATGGCTTTGAATTGGTGAGGCAACTGACCCTGGAGTACAGCATCAGGACCCGGAGTGAAGCACTTAGTTTCAGGACAGCCTTAGCTGGGAAATCTTTTGCACTGCATGGTAATGAAACCAGTGCAAGTACCATTGTCACGGACACAATCAGAAAGATAGATTTCGAGATGGCTAGGTATTCTAAGTTGCTGGGAACACTGTCAAGTAGAATTGATGCTGCAGGGTTGCATGTAGCTGAAGCTGATTTGGTAGCTGTGTTGCTACGAAGTTTACCGGATGCAGTGAGAACGTTTTGTCTGCATCATACTGGAGGTGAATCATATCATGCATTTCGTGCCACAGCCTTGCGTTGGGAACAACAGCAACGTGCGTTTGCTGAATTCCACCCCAAGAAGAACTTGTATCAGGTGAACCAGGTAGAGGTATCTGATGAGTCAACTGCACACTATGACATGTCTGCAAGTGATGGGGATGGGAATTGGAATTTGGACGCTGTAGGCGGTATGAAGTGTGGTACATGTGGCAGTCGAAAGCACAGTTCAAATGCATGTGATGTTGATTTGTCAAAACTGAAATGTTTCAAATGCCAGAAATTCGGACACATTTCTGTGAATTGCCCTGAAAGAAAGAAAGGAAAAGGCGACAACAAGCAGGTGATCAAAGGTAAGGGCAAGCAGAAGGGAAAGAAAGGCAAAGGTAAAGGTAAGGGTTTTGGCAAGAAAGGAAAAATGAACGAAGTAGGATACGAAAATGACTATGACGGGACTGACATGTGGTGGCAAGACGATGGATCTTGGTGGGAAGACCAGTCTTGGTTAGAAACGTCACAGGTTTGGAATGGCAATTGGGATGAATCATGGGACAGTGCATGGAATGAGGGACAGGAATACTGGGATGAGTCCTGGAGCTGGCCGGCAACTGATGACCAGCAAGCCACTGCAAGTGCCGGTGCAACTGCTCAGGGAGTACAGTCTCTCGTGCTGAGTCCATTGATTTCCGATGTTTTTGCCAGTTTTGCAACAGGTTTGACAGTTGAAACAGACATTTCAAACGAAACTGAAACTGTTTGCAGCCATTTTTCACGTGATGAAACCGTTTTTCATGTTTCAATTTGGGGTTCGCAGTGCTTGGAATCAAATAGACTGTTTTGCAATTGTGAAAATTGCATGATCATCAGTGATGATTTCGGTGCGAACCAAGAATTGTGCCAGCTGAGAAACGTGAGACTGCATTATTTTTTCACCAGTTTACCACCAGCATGTTTTATTTTTGCCCCTGAATTTTTCGATGGAGGAGAATTCGTTCCTATCTCTGACAGTGAATCTTGCGAAGAACCTGAACTCATTTTTGTTTCTGACAGTGAGTCTGCATGTTCATATGTTGTAGACCAGCCAACAAACTATGGAGACGAATTTGATGACAGTTGCACTGAAACGGAAACAGAAACAGACGCGTGCCAGTTGTGGAATTTGGACTTTGGATGGGTGCATGAACAGACCCCTCAAATTGACTCCAGTCTACTTTGTGCCATGTCTGCATCAGGAACCAGTGTTTTGTCAGGATCTCTGCAGGAAACTTCGCATCGTGTCACGACCTTTGAATGCGGTTTGCAAGGTATCGAGGTTGAAGGTGATACTCCAGTTTCTCAGGATCTTGTTTCATCTAACTGTCATCGAGTCGAATTGAAAAGGGTTGGAATCTCAACATTTTTGAACGTGCAAGACACAGTTTCTCATTCATTTGAACTGCATAGGTATTCACCAGTGTTGCATCCACTTTTATCTGAAATTATGATGGGAGACGAAAGCCAGCAGCTGCATTGGTGGTTGCTGGACTCCGGTGCAGCGGCAACAGTCATGGCCACTGCATCACGCGCCACTTACGGTGCATGGGTTGTGAACTCTCAGAATGACCGCTTCAGGGCGGCAAATGGTAGCAAAGTGAACATTGATGGATCTACCACTGTTTCGGTTTGGGTAGGGTTCAAGAAAAAGAATGACAATTTGGGAAGATTCCCAGTGTATCGTCAAGCCAAGCTGAAATGCCTTGTTGGCGGAATTAGCCATAACATCATTTCAACAAACACCCTTTGTGATTGCGGTTGGGAATTCAACCAGAATTCACAAGGCACTGAGGTTACTCACTCTGCAACAGGTTTGCGGTTAGATGGTGTGTGTAACTTTGGGGGATGTCCATGGGTTAAACTTGACCCTGCATGGATGTACCAGGATTCTGAATCCACTGCACAACAGGGTGAATTTGTGATGTCAGAAGGTATGAATGCAGTGCATGACGGTGCAAACTTGAATCCTTTAAGCCGTGCAGCGGAAGCTGCATTGGAAACTCACCGAATGCAAGGGCATGTGCCCTACGATCCACGTTGTACCATTTGTGCAAGAGGCAAGTCGACATTCCAACATCGTCGACGTCGAGAAGGTACTCTTGAAACGGAAGTGCAAGCTGATTTTGGGTTTTTGACCACCAGAGGTGAAATGGTTGACGATGAAGCTGAAGGGACAATTAAGGTGCTAGTTCTGACTGAGCTCTCAACGAATTGCGTTGGGTATGTCATTGTAGGACAGGAGACTCGAACAGTGAAGAATCAAATATGCAAGTGGCTGGATCATTTCGGCCTTGCTTCTTCGACCTCTTCCGTTGTCCTGCATACTGATGCCGAACGTGCTGTTTCAGAATTAGTTGGCACCAGCTCTGACAAGTACACTTTCCTTGTTAGACGTGCACGACCTCAACAACACCAAAGCAATGGAGGTGCAGAACGAGCTGTTCGACGGCTTAAGGAATCCCTTGCAGTGTTGCGTGCAGAGATGAATCAAGGAGGTGCTGATGTTTGCTTCACTGAACGTGGCCTGCATGATGTTGTGACGTACATTGCATTGAGCCACAACCATTTCTCAAAGGCTCATGGAACTGATTTTTCTCCTTTGGAGTACTCTACACAGCGGAAGTTGTCTCGACCTTCCTTTGCAATGTTTGGACAAAGTGTCCTTGCTGAGTTGCCCAGTAGCATGCGAGCCCAATCACCCAATGAAACGCGAAGCATTGAAGCTTCATTTGTGCACTCAAGCTTGGATACTGGACCGATAGTGCAAGGTGCAATCAGAATTGATGGAGAATTAGTTCTGAAGCGCTTTGTTGCAAGGAACGTCAAGCCAATCACTCCAATTGCGTGGAACCAGGTCATTGGCGATCAACTGTTTTGTGAGATTGAAGGTGGTGGACAAGCTCAAGAAGTTCTTCCTGCACGTCCAGGTGTGCATGTCGAACCAGCTGCGCCCAATGTGGAGAGACCCAGATTGCCTGATGCTGAGATCAACCAACCTATGCATGATGATGTTGTTGAATATCCTGATGGTGCGCCAGGTGATTTGGTCAGAGAGATGAAAGAATCCGACCCGAGCTATCGAGCTCCAATCCAACGAAAGAGACCGGTGGAGTCCGCTCCATCGCAACCCCGAAAGCCAGGTGAGCTAAAGATTGCCCGACAAGAACCAATTCGTGCATCTACCGCTGATGGACCTGCACTTCCGAAAGCCTCTCCAATTGTTTCCCCAAAGTCTCCGTCTCCGTCACCAGATGTTGTAAGACATGATGTGCGTGTGTTTCCAAAGACACCCAGGTGTCCTGCATGTGATTCTGGTATGGATGTTCCAGGAATTAGGCATAATGCTGAATGTAAGAGAAAGCGAGCTGCATTTGAGGCGAGTGAAGCTCCCAGTGCAACTCCTGTTGTTGTGCCTAATGTTGCAAGACCGAGACTTGAGGTTCAAGATATGGAGGTTGAGACCGAGACAAGCCCGGCTCCGGTCGGCGCAGGTTCAGATCAGGTTGGTTCATCCATGGACGTTGAAGGTTCAGGCCTGAAGAGAGAAGCAGAACAATCCGTGCAAGATCTTGAAGATGAGATGGCCGCAGAGCGCGCCTCTGGGACTCAAGTTCCAATGACTTTGGATCTTTTTGTCATGGATGATGCATGTCATGCTTTAGGACCAGTTGCATGGAGTTTGGAACAAGGACCTGAAAATGCACGAGCCACAGCTCCGGAATTGTTTGACGCTGAACTGAATTCGATCAAGTTTGCACAGGGCAAGGACCATACATGTGTGAAGGTGAAACTTGGTGGATCTGAAGTGCTTTTGTGGAAACCTGATGAAGTAATCGATGATAGTTCACTCATGCAATTAGATGTGGATCTTGGTTTTGAAGGAATGAAAGAAGAAATTGGGAATTTAGAGAAATGTGGTGCTGGAAAGGTCATAGGACAGGCTGAGGTTGATGCGTTGAGGAAGAAACACCCACTCATGCGTGTCATACCGAGTAGATGGGTTTCAGCATACAAAAGTGAGACACGGGTTCGTGTTAGGATTGTGGCAAAAGACCTGAATAAAGGAATTAGTGCACGAAAACTGGGAATCTCGAGCCCAACACCGAGCATTGAGGGACTGCATTTTGTCCTTACTCTTGCTGCTCAACGAGCTCTTCGACTTAAAGGTCTAGACGTTTCCCATGCATTCATGCATTCTCCACTCCCTCACGGCCTCGTGATCGTGCTGAAGCTTCCTCTCTCAGTCTCTATGCCTGATGGATCACAAGCCTACTTGTTGCTCTATAAAGCCTTGAACGGCCTGCGAGATGCGTCTCTGCATTGGCTTAATTTGCTGAGTGACAGCATTCGTGGTGTTGGACTCACTTCGGATGAAGTGGAACCATGCATTTATCAAGGTGTTGTCAATGGTGAAACTGCCTTGCTTGTTGCCTATGTGGATGATCTACTGCTATGTTGCCAATCTGAGAAAGCTGAGAAGATTGTGGAGAAGGCGATTGGCAAAGCCGTGCCTCTGAAGGAGACAGGAATTATCCTTCCTGCACGCCATGGTGGTGGACACCTAATTTTTATTGGCAGGCATGTGCATCGAGGACTTGAAGATGACTCCTTGACCATTGGTGTGGATCCGAAATTCCTGGACACGACGTTCACGGAATTCAACATCACAAAAGGTTCGGCTTCAGTGCCGGATGTTGCTGGGATCTTAGACAAGGCTATGGGCGACAAGAATTTGATGCAAGAACTATCTCCCTCTGCATACTCACGTTTCCGACGTGCTTTGGGCAAACTATTGTGGATGGCTCAATCAAGACACGATCTCAAGCTCTACCTAAGCCTCATTGGAAGTCAGCAAGCCAAACCGAATCAAGGCACGGAATCTGCAATTCGTGCATTGCTTAGATTTCTGTTTGAGGATGTAGGAACTTGTTTGAGATTACCCTCTCCTGAATATGAGAATTTAATGATTGGCCCTGCAAGACATTCAATCCTGCATTCATTCTCTGATGCATCATTTGCTCCATACAGATTCAATGGTAGGAAAGGTATCTCAGGTGGAGTTGTGTTTTGTGAAGGTGCATTGGTTAGGTCATTGGCTCGTCAACAACAGTCAGTTTCCTTGTCATCATGTGAAGCAGAATTGTATGCATTGCAGATGGTTGCCCAAGAATCGGTTGCATTCAGTAATTTTTGTCACCGTGTGTATATCGGAATTGGAGAGATGAGAGAAAGAGATGTTCCTCAAATTCTGCTGGAATCTGACAGCTCTTCAGCGTTGCAGCTGTTAGTAGGACAGGACATTCCCAAGAGAAGTCGGCATGTTGAGATTAGAATGGCCTGAATGAAAGCTAAAATTAGTTCCAACGAACTGCTGGTTGAACACCGAGCTGGAACTGACAATGTGGCAGATCTTTTTACCAAGTGTTTGGGGACCAAGGATTTTCTCAGGCATCGAACGAGCTTAGGATTCGAAGTGCCAGAAGTACCTGCAAAGGACCTGCAAAGAATTAGGGATGTCATGCTGTTTAACAACCGTGTGGACCAGAAACAAGACATCGCCTTTGTTGAAGTGTGTTGCGGGACGAATTCAGCACTTAGGGAAGCCTGCAAGGTAGCCAGAATGCCCTACATCGGTATCATCAAACGAATGGAAACTGTTGATATGTTTCAGAAAGTGAAAGAATTCGTTGAGGTACAACAACAGCTAGGGTATAGATGGGTGCATGTGCATGCTTCCACACCGTGCAGTTCAGGATCGCCCCTCAAGAATTTTTCAGCGCAAGTAGAATCTGAGGCTGACAGGTCATGGAAAGGTATCATGGACAACGTTTCTAAGTACTTGTTGCTGGGGAATTCACGGTCATTTGAATTGCCACGAAACAACAACATTTGGAAACGAGACGAAACGAAACGTGTATTGAAACAGTGTGGTTTGCAATTTGATGCTGAAGTGTTTTTATGCCAGACTGGAATGCAAGCGTCAAACGGCTTGCCAGTAGGAAAGGTTTTGATCTTTTGTAGTGCTTCAGCCGGTTTCTGCAACTTGCTCACGAAGAAGTTTGGTTGGTGCGAGTGCGACAAGCATGCTGGGATGTATGACGTGAATTGGAACCAGACAGGTGTTTACAACAGAGAACTTGCCAAGGCCATTTTGGCCGCAGTACGTGCAGGTAGGAAGGATCCCTGAAGGTGTGCTGTCTGCACAGAGCATGAAAGACCAAATGGAAAGTTTTTTTTTGACCTGCATGTGCACGAGTTTCCATAGGAAATTTGCGTGGCAGGTGGAACTGATTTTTGCACGTCCCCGGACGTCGCCAGTTTAATTTGAAAGGGGGATGTGCAACCTTATTTTTTTTGGCATGGAGAAACCAGAGTTTTGTTTTTGCATGTCTTATTTGAAACCAAATACAAACCAAACGAAACGAAACCCACAGTTGATGTCCAGACACAGTCATGTGAAGCACTGCAGTCATGTGGAACACAGATTTTTGTTTTTCTCGCGAAACACTGGCGAACGCGAAGCACTTTTTGATGAAACACTGCAGTGATGTGAAGCACAGTTCACTTGATGTCAACTTGTGCATGTCAGTTGAGTTTGTTTTGAGTTTTCTTGCATGTCTGTGGACACATTTGGACAGGGTTGGACTACAGTTTTTTTTGATGTTTTGCAATGTTTTGGATGAAAGGCACGTCAGTCGGAATGCAACGACCTGCATGCTACTAAGGATGTCAGGTACATGACACAACTCACACGCCCAATTCAACGTTTGCGGAGTTTAGGACCCTCAAAACGGCTAAACTGCGGTACTCGACTCTGGGTGCGTGTGTGTGTTGAAACAGCTTTCAATTAGGAATTAGATCGACTGACGCAATGGCTCGAAAGTATGGACAACAGCACTGGCCGCCAGCTGATGCAGCCCCCTACGGGCACTCTGGATCGAATTCGATGAATTCACAGCAACTCCCATACGATCCCAATGATCCAGTTCTTGGGACGGATATGACACAGGGAGAATGGGACCAACTACGTGCACTCATGCGCAAAGCTGAGGAAGGTGGGAAGATGAACGAACTTTTGACTGTCCACAAGAAGGAGGTCAAAAATGCTCCCATGAACAGAACCTACCCACCGGATGACGACTGGCAAGAGTGTAATGAAGGTCACCCAGCTGACAAGAATTCATCTACGAATTCAAATGCTGGTAAAGCGCCTCCAGGTGCTCTATGGCCAGATGATCCAGCATGGAAGGTACCACCGGCATCTCCACCGAAGAATTTACAGCAAGGGGCAAGCTCTGGGTTTCGTGATGCACGTGAATACCACAAGAAGTGGCAGGATCGCCCCTACGATCCCAATGACGACCCCTGGATTGAAGAAGTGGAGAAGGATGACAAGCCGAAGGATAAGCCTGTGATTCAAATTTATGGGAACGTTGTGCAAAAGAATGCGGACCTTGCGGAGGCAAAGGCTGCTGCTGCCGCCATTGCAGCCATTGCAAATCAATACTGCCATCCGGATGAAGGAGGTTCAGCGGGTTTCCCAAAATTCAATGCACAGGTGCCTATCCCTCCTCCTGCCAAAGCTGATCCACCAGTACTCCCTGCCGCAGCTCTTGGAAGTGAACAGTCATACAATGAACAGAAGGGCAAAGGCAAGGGATTCGAGAAGGGTGGAAAAGGAGAATTCGGCAAAGGTGGTCAAAGCGACAAGGGCAAGGGCAAAGAATTCGAGAAAGGTGCAAAGGGTGAGAAAGGAAAAGAAGGAAAGGGAAAGGAATCACAGTTTCCCAAGGCCACAAGCCATTCTACAAAGTGTGCACGCATCTCGGAGGAACCACCTGATGTGGTTGAACCGAATTCGAATAAGATGCCAGATGGTGCAATGACAGACGGCTCCAAACGTCGTCATGAGGCCGTGATGTCCGCCTCTGACAGTGAGGATGGGCTTGGTAGCTATTCCTTCATCTCCGACACCGGGGACTCACCGCCGATCTTTCCGAGCTTTCCCACTGGATTGCCAGGCACTCACAAATGGGCAGACAACTGGCAAGATGCTGATGTTAATTACGAAGAAGTGGATTTCTCAATTCCAAAGCCTGCATGGATCAAGGACACATATCACTGGTCTTGCACGCTATTGAAGATGGGAAAATTCGCTGCATCGCCAATTACATATCATGCCTTTGTTGTCAAGGTCTTCAACAAGAGTGCAGATGAATGTCGCTACGCCAAGAAGATTATCGGACAGTTCAGGAAGAAGTTAACTTCCACACCAAGGACACAGGGTCCTGATTTCTGTGCATTTCTGATGCACTGCCGAGTTGACGCATTCCTGAATGCTGGCTACGTGTACCAGCGTGAGTTCGAGTGGCGTTGAATGCTGGAAGTCTTTGAGACATTGCATGCCCAAGCCTATGGTTTTCTTTTTGTGCAATGTGCCTGGAATTCACTGGTATGGATGCTCTGTGCAGAATCTATGGAACTTCTTTTATGATGGACCGGACTGCATGGAATCCGTTGCAAGGTGATTTCAACTTGGCACTTTGAGTTCAATCTTTCTGCATCAATGAGTATGCGGACACAGACAACAGCAATGACACAGGAATAATTAACGTACACAGGTATTTTCGATACATCTGCAACTGCTGGGAAGAGATGACTTCGTGTGCGGATCCTCACAATGGTTTTGCGGATGATGTGGATACATATACAATGCATTGTGCTGCATGTTGGAAACTTTCTTAGCCAAGCTGCATGGGAATCGTAGCAAAAGGGGGTATGGAAGTATAAACTCCCGTTGATACGGTGAACATGTGCTACGTTCCCCTGACAACTTGATATGGCATGTGGAATTTGGTTACAACATTGTCTTCTTTGTGCACAGCTCTGGATTTGCTGCAGAATGGTGGAATAACATCTGGGAACGATGTATTTTTCGTTGTTTTCTGGACTTTGCATGGTAATGCAAAGTATGTGGTGATGATGTTTATGGACAAGAAGGTCAAACGTTGTTTTCGAAACTCACTTGCTGCATGCGCGGCATTTGCAAGTGAATTTGGACGGTTGTGGTGCAACTTTATTTTTCCTGGATGTGCATGTCGTTTGTCAACAACAACAAACCAATTTATTTTTCTGCCAAACTGCGTTTTGCATTTTTCTGGAAGCTGCATGATGTTTTTGAGAAGTTTGTGGACGAAGAGAACGTTTTTGGAATTTGTGATGAGTTTGAACTTATTTGGAAATGGTTTTGAGATGTCGGTGAATTCAACCACTCTGAATTCACCATTGAGAAGCTGAGTTTGTTTTTATGGAATCTGTGTGATTCCGCTGCCGTATCCAAGACGGGACAAGTGCAAGAAGACCAACATAGCACAGTGCATGCTGCATGAACAGCAAACTTACTTTGCTCTCGTCGTTTCCTGTGTGGAAAAGAGTTGAGCGACTAGTGCAGTGAAAGCCGTTGTTTTGGGGTTTTGTGTTTTGGTTAAACACTCGACGTGGCGGAGGCCGACCCCATTGCGTGCGTTTGCGACTAGTGGTTGTAATTAGGTCTGTTTGAAATTTCGCAAGCTGCCGAAGTCACGAAGCGTAGAGAACCTTGTGGCCAGTGCTGTAAGGTCGCCACCTCCTGCCCAGACAGGAAACTTCGAGGACGAGGTTGACTTTGGTGGGTCTGAACCATCGAGCCCACACCCAACTGAGTGTGAAGAGGAAAAGAGCAGAAACTCCACGCCAACGGCCCAGTCGTGCCAGGGATCGACTGATAAGCGAGCTAC
The DNA here is from genome assembly GCA_947184155.2 of Cladocopium goreaui. Taxonomy (NCBI): domain Eukaryota; class Dinophyceae; order Suessiales; family Symbiodiniaceae; genus Cladocopium; species Cladocopium goreaui. Next base: position 300,085 of record CAMXCT020002668.1, read on the forward strand.
CGCTGAAACACCAAAACCTGTAGCCAACAAAGGTATCATCCTGGTTAGTGAAGCCTTCACGGAAATCAACGCTGGACTGGTTATTGTGTTGGCATCTGGACATCGCAGCCCAATTCAGGAGTCGGACCTTGTAGACCCTGAGCGTGACCCAGACGAGCTTGCCGCCATTGCCAGCACGGCATACCTTGTCCATGTTGAAAGCTACCTATCGACCACCCAACCGCCTTACGATACTGAAACTGCCGTGTCCAGTGGATTGCTAGGATCCCCGCTTCTAGGCACCGCCACTCGATGTGCAGCTGACTGGTGTCATGCTTGGAGCATATTGGGACAATGGTCAGGTTTGGTCACCTTTCCTGTGCCTGCAACGGGTCAGTGGCCTCGGCATGGACACCTGCGCGGAATCCTTGATGGCTTCCAAGGCAGACAACCCAACTTTCATAAGTGGGCCCGGCCCGCCTATGAGCAAGGGGCCCTGCCAACACTCAGTCTCCTCCCAGGCGAGGTTGCGATTAAAGTGCTCCCAGGAGACAAGATTTACCAGGCTATGGAGATTGAACCGGGCTTCATGAGGCCTGCCATATTGCATGGCTTTGGAACAAGGGCCAAGCAACGGCTACCATCGCGACTTGAGGAATTGGCGCAATTTGGCTGGTTACCATTAGCAGCAGCCCTGTTTGGGACAGCAGAGTGGCAGCCACAGTGGCTCCACCACAACTTTCTTCCGGTCATAGGCCTGCGTGTCCATGCGAAGATCCCTCCGTCCCCGCTGTCTTATCAGCAGCAAGTGGCGTTACTGGGATTGTGGGAACGAAGACCTGCCATTGGAACTCCGTGCCGGGCCCTTGCCCAGGCTGCTGTACTCACATTTGGCCTCCCAACAGCCTTTCGCGCACCAGAGGAGTGGACAACAGCAGTGAAAGGAGAAGTTTTCGATCTCGTGCAGTGTTCCCAGCGGATCTATATGGGTGAGGCAGCCAACATGTCACAAGCTCCACAGTCTGTGGTTGATCGACCGAAGAAATGGGCACAGTGGGTTTTTTCGATGAGCAGTCTGTGGCAAGAGGATTCCCCTATGCCGGATCGACCCCTCACAGTGCACTGCAGTGGACTAGGTGGCGGACTGCTAAGCCCTGATCATGATTACGACCTCTTCTTCCAGAACCATGCGCAAATGAAAGTTTATGGCCCCTCGCTGGCAATGACGGATGATTGGGAGCAGCGTATCACTCAACTCGGGCTGACTAAAACTACGCATGAGTATGCAATCTATCAGCTTTTCTCCACTGCCCTGGGATGGAGTGCATGGAAGTCTGTTTTGTTTGTTTGGTTGTTTTTTGTGTGTTTTGCTTTTTGTGGTTTTTGTTTTGTTTGCTTTTTTGTTGGATTGTGCTCGCTCTCGGCAATCGGATAGCTTTATGGACTATGTAAAGGTCCACACCAGCTCTCTTTTGTGGCTTTTCATGCATGTCAATTCAATTTCCGGCAAGTAAAAGCTTGTGTAACGACCTGGCGAAAGCCTCGGAGGCGTTGGACGGAAAAAAAAGGGATGGAGTGCATGGAAGGAATTCTTGCTGGATAGATTTGCCAACCTCAAGCTCTTGATCACTCGTGCTATACGGCTACTGACTGCGGCGACCATCCGGCCAGCACATGCGAGGCCCCCCCATCCCACATGGGTCACTGCAGTTCGTCAAATCTTCAGGTGCTATCATCCACAGGGCAAGTTGCTTTTGTTGCGAGCCTGTTTTCCTCATCTTGTGACAGCATCCATCCCAGACGGAATAAGGGACATCGATGTACTTGGCTTCTCGGCGGGATCGTACACTGGACTGGCAATCCACAAAGTGCTCAATGAATTCGATTGCTTCCCAGGTACCACTAAGGTAGCTGCAATTGCCACTCCGTCTGAAATGCTGAGGTTGACAACTGGGGAACGAAGAGTAGTGCTTCTGCATTGCCTTGAAGACCGTCTCTGCGTGTGGCACCCTGACACCCTCACAGACCTTAGCTATAATGTCGTCCTCATCGACGGGCAGCCATTCTGGAGTGGCCGAGCACGACATGCGTATGGACATCTACTGTTCACACCAATTGAGGAAGGCAGTCATCATATTGATTATCTCCAGATTACGACCCCTGAGGTCATACCACATGGGATACGATGTGAAGGGCTCTTACGAGTGCTCTCATGGGTTAGCTTTGATCTCCCTGACCATTGCAAACGCACCCTAAGTTCGCTTCTCCAGGCTGCTGGCGAGGGATGCTCTGATCTACATATGGTGCCATGGGATGGCAGAGATGTCAGAGATGACCCCCTTGCTACAGAACAGGATCTGCGACAGCCTGATCAACATGATCCCAATCCCTGGGCAGGCGAATGCGGAAGGAGGAGAACTCATGAGAAGTCTGCTAACTGAATTCCTCCGTGGTTTCTCCCTGCGCACATTGATCTTTCTGCTAGATATGGTGTTACCTCAATTGGATGCTTACCATGCAGGTCGTCAGCTACAGCACCTGCAACCCTGGACCAGCGTTGTGTTGGCGCAACGACAAGAGCGAGGTCAACCGGGAGTGGAGCTGGTACTCCGATATGGATATGAGGCCTGATTTCATGTCATGCAGCTGCTCACTGAGTGCATTCCTCTCTTGCTCTTCAGCGACCCGAAGGCGGTTCCCTCCGTGTCACCATGGAGCCTATGTGAAAATGGCAACTTAGGAAGCATGGAAGCCAATGTGATGGCAGGTAGGGCCTTGTTTGGGCGTTTTCAACTCCCTGAGGGCCCACATCGCTGTGCCATTTTCCTGGTCCAAGAAAAAGTAATGCAAGGGACTAGTCGTTCCGCGGATTCCCGTGCATACCGTCGAATTGCCCCAAAGTCCCTTGAGCTAGTCCTGGTCTCCAGGCCTGTCGCATTTGCCTTTTGTGGCCGCCTCCTAGTGCAACAGCCAGCGGAAGTGGAATATTTTGACCCAGAGCGAGACTGGCCAAAGCCTATTGTCTTCCACGCAAGCTTCTCTGTGGTGATGGAAGAAATGGCATTCCTCGGTGACACACGAAGCAGATGTGAATTGCTGGTTTTTGCACAGGCTAACCCGGCACGACTCCCATTGACAATGGGTATTCTTCAGCCCAATATCCTAGTGCGAAGAATGATGACTGAACGCAGAACGAAGCTGACAGATGCGTTGGTCCGAGTGCTCTGTCGCCTACTGACACCCATTGGAGTTGCCCTCCCAGGTCCGCATGATGAATATATGCGCGACAGCCTACTCCCCTTGGCTGGGCATGGCGATGGGCATGTCCTTACTGTTGCAGTAGCATTGCTCCTGGCGATCTTAACTGGCCGTTCTGACCTGTGTATCGCAGGCGTTTTTGGTGCCGGAAAGACGCGGTCCCTGGCGGTGTTCTTAATTGCCCTCAGCTGCGAACTAAGTGATTTCTATGCGATCGTGTATACCAAAGAAAACGTTGCTGCCAAAGCCTTGGCGGATCAAATCAGCGACCTTGCTCCACCAACGCGAACAGCCTTTGGACGGTTACTGGGTCGCATCGAGGAAGGCAAAGGCGAAGCGTATGCAACCAAAATTGATGTTCGATGCAGTGATCGCAATAGAGTTATTGCTGAGAAACGCATATTGATTGCGACTGGAGGCTCCGCTACGGCGGAAATGGCCATGAAATACTCGTCTTTTAGCCTATGGCTCTCCAAGGTCTGGCTTGCATTTATGGATGAAAGTCAACAGTACGGCAACTACCATGAAATTGCCGCTCTTGCTGCAATCCAGCAACCAGCATTGCTTGTTTTTGTCGGTGACCACAGGCAAACACCTGGAGGCCTATCCAAGGGGAGGGCTGCAGCAGCGAATAGACAGAAGCTTCTTCACCGTCCCTTGGGGCTACGAGCTTTGAATCGCCCTGGCGACTATCTGCCCCCTGCCCGGCTCACCAAGTTAATTGCACTCCTGTGGCCGGATGCGAGCCAGGACAACGACTCTGAAGTGGCGCGGCTACTCAACCTTGGCCAAGCACCACACACAGGCATTTGGGCTACTGCAACAACTGCCCAGCATCTACCAACTTCCTTGGCACGCCTCTTCAGTGAGGAAACGCTCAGCCACCTGAATGTTCAGAGTTGCCTGATTTCTGCAATACTGGCTGCCTTGCTTATTGCCACTGCGCCAGAAGAATTTGGCATCCCTGAGTGTACAACTACGATTGAAGCAGCCGGCCTAGATGGACCGCATAGATGGGGCATCATACTGCCCAACAGCTCCAGAGTGTCCCTGCTGACGTATAAAGCTATCGTCGCAGTCAGATACCCGGAATTGGTGCTGCATGATCAGGATCCTATCCAAATAGGCCATTTTGCCCCCCACGATCACACGGTTGGGCAGGGAGGCTTTCGTACTGTGTTATGGGAAGTACCCAGAGTTTCTAGAGACCTCGTGGCTGCTATTGAGGATATCGTAGTATTTCTCAATTACCTCCAAAAGTGCTATCGGGACCTCAATCAAGGAGCGACGGCGCAGCTTCTGGTAATGTGTAATCGCACGGCAGTACACACACAACTCCTGCAGCATGGCTTTCAGGCTGCTTGGTTTGGAGGTCTGCGGATCGCCACAACCTCGTCAGCAGCAGGGGCCACTGCGCGAATAGCAGTTGTGGTCCAGACAGGATGTGGTTTCCTCAGCGGGGGCCGTCGAGGGGCTACGGTAGAAGACAAAGAGGACTGCTTTGAGCGAGCCACTGTCGCGCTCACCAGGGCCATTCAGCATACATACATTGTCTCCCCTATTGATATGGCTGGGCTGATTGGGATGGCGCAGACACTTGCGGTCTATCATTACGGGTACTATACCCTTAAAGATCGAACTGTCCAGTTTCATGAGCCCAAGCACGTGCCGTCGGACGCAGAAGCGGTCCTTGAGTGGGGCCTCAATACACCGTTTAATTCCCAAGACAAACCGCCTCTGGCCATTGCTATGGTTGTGACCGTGAATGGCGTGCGATCCTTGAGAAGATATCGGTTGGTCATTGCACAGAAGTCAAAGCTGCGGCTTACGCAGGAAGTCATTGCAGCGCTAGCCTCCCACAGTCGTGACCACCGCCTCACGGCGAGCAGTTTCTTTCCGTGCCCTATAGATAGGGAATACCTGTATGGCTATGCCGGCGATGGATATCGCTCTCCACTTTGGTTGTGTGCTTCCCACAATGGCTCCCCCGTTCTGGTTCACAGGCTCAGAGGAAGCAAGATGTATTTTCATCAAGCCACCAAAGATCGGCGAATATTACTCATCCCAGGTATCCACTATTTTGATGCGCATCGACTGCAACCACTGCTATTGCAAGCTCCTGCACTTCAAGTGCATATGAGAGAGAGCCCTCTGGTAGGCCCTGAAGGGGCTGGTGAGACAGTGGATGACCCCTCATCGGAAGAAGAACAAGCCACCACTGCAAGTGAAACTGAGGCAGAGAGTGAAGACGATGACGAGGACGCACCTCCAGAGCAACCATGGTGCCCGCCAATCCCGCCGGCAATGGATGATCCTACGGAACTGGAAATCAAAGGTGCTGCGGACAAGTTGGCCACTATGATGCACAGTTCGCAGCCTCACGCCAGTGTTTTCTATCAGCCTGACAACCTAGGTGCCCTTCCTCACCTGTGGTTGCAAGCTAAGCTCACTATCTCCCTGACGTCTATGCAGGAAAAGTTTGCCCGCCTGTTCATGTCAATCGCGTCAGAACTGTGGCTGCGGGGCGTGATTGATACTGTTGAGGAGGTCTTTGCACATGCTGCCCGTAGCTTTACCCTCCGGCTGGCTGAAACACTTTCGCAGTACATATGCTCGCTCACTCGACGAGCAGAGTCCCTGGCTACCCCAGAGACGGAATGCCTGCTGTATGCCACTTTTTGGTTTCGTCCAATCCTCTCTGAGCTCATTGTGGCAGCCAAAGAGAGTGCAGAGGTGAACCGAAAACGTGCCCCCAGTGGCCCTGTGAAAGTTGTCGTCACGAACCAGCCTCACTCTCGGCGTCACACTGGGGTCGACCTGGTTAGTGGGACTACGGCCTTACTGGCGTGGTTTCCGGCGAGTTGGGCCAGCAAGATTGCGCCATGCTTCTTAGGAGAAGCAGGCGGGGCCACCCAAGCCCCACAGGAGGTTTCCTTCTCCTGTCCCCATCGAGTATTTGAGGGGTTACAGAGAGAGGCGGCTGATCAAGTATTGCAGGCAGTTAAATTTACTGACAAAAACGCTCCAGGATTGAGCCTGGCCTTGGATGAGGAATTCCAGGCAGCTGACTGCTTTTCAGAACTCACCCGAGGATACACACAAGGGGCAGTGGCCCCCTATATCATGATGGGCCTGCAACCCACTGGACCCACCAGAGTCAACCTGGAAGTAATTGTACCATCCCCCAAAGGACTAACGCCTGAAATGTGGAAGCAGACAGCCACCTTGTGCCCGCTTGAGTGGCCGTCTAACTATAGTCTTCTGAGATTGTGGCACACGCCCAAAAGTTTCCACCAATATGCTGCACAACTCAAACAACAAGTACAGCATCAGCATATGTTCACTCACTGGGAAGTCAACCGCGATAAGTTAGCAAGCAGAGTGCTTTTCCAACGACCAGCTCATTACCTACCGGAAACGATTTTGCAACAGCACGTGCGAGAGCGCGTCTTCCCTGATCGGAAACTACGCAGAAGAGCACCAGATAATGACGTGGCTACTTTTGAAACTAAATGCAACGAACTACGTCGCTTGGCTGCAATGAATGAAACGGAGAACCCTGTCTCCTTTGCCATTGGGAATAGCTGGAATGATACTCTCCGGGCAGACAAGCAACACCACCTCGAATACACTACACGAAGTCAGACATAGCCCCCCTTTTTTCCTCCTCCCCCATTGGCTCCTGGGTCGCACCTCCTGCATCGTCTCATTGTCCTTCCGGCCTGATGCAGTTTTCTCTTTTGGCCCCCCCTTGCTTGGTTGGGTTGGGCCCTTTTTGCCCCGGCAGGGACCTACACTTGGCTCCTCCTTGTCCGGGATGTCCCTCACCTGTTTTGATCATTTGGGTTCTTCATTTTCACTGGCGTATCTGTCCATAGACGTGACAGGTGCACTGGTGCCCTATCCTCCCAAGTGTATGGTGTTCGGGCTTAGTTTTCTCTGTACTTGTGTGTCTGTCCGTAGACGTGACAGGTGCACTCGTACCCCTATAATTCATTTCTTGTTTGGTGCACGCCCCTTTCCCTTGCCTTCTCTTCGGTTTGCTTTTTGCCTTACTTTGGTCGAGCGTACCATGCTCTGCTCAAATTTTGTCGGTGCTGCCCTCTGTCTCTTTGGTGGTCTTGTGGTTCCTTGCTTGTGTTGCCCTCCGGGGCTCGTGCGTTTTTGTTGTTTTTGTGCTCCTGTTGGTGCGCCTCGTTTCCTTTCTGGTTTTGTTGTGCTCCTCTCTGTGCTTGTGTGGGCCCTGTTGCTTTCTTTGTTGTCTGCCCTCCTTTGTGGTGGTTCCTTTCTCTGTCCTCTTTGCCTTCCCTCCCCCGCGGGTTGTCTCGTTTGGTGCTCTGGTCCAGCTTGTATCTTGGCGTGCTGGTACCTCCCTCTGAGTATCTGGTTGCAGCTGTGACGGCTTAGTTGCCCTGCCTTCATGCTGGGAGTGTGGGTGAGCTTTGCTTTCCTTCCGTCATTCGTTTCATGGCAACAAAGGCTACGGCCCTGTGTGGGGTTTTCACCCTCTACACCATGTCACTGGTGACGTCAGGGAGCTTAGTTTGGCCATACTGAGGTATTCATCGTGATGATGATCCAGTTCCCATATTGGACTCCGCTAAGCTGCACTATTACTATTCTAATGTGATTGGTGCAGCCATCTCCGCCCCTGTCCTCCTCTGCCTCCCCGGCACCCCTCTCCTGTCTGGTTGCCGCTTGGTCTGGTTGTCCGTTGTGCTTTTGCTGGGTCTCCTGTTGTCTGTTTGCCTCTCGGGTGGACCTTGCGTGCATTCCTCTGCTCTTTTACTCTCCTTTTCTCTCACTTAGGCACGAATGAATGGAGCTTAGCTTGAATGTACGAGCATCGGTGACTTGGTTGGTTGGTTCTGTTTACTTTAGGTACTGACTGGAGCAGCACTGACACAGCATTCTTGTGCCCACTAAGGTGACTAAGGACAGCCGCATTGCCTGGTGCCCGTAAAGGCCGTCTCTTTGCTCTGCCTTTATCGCTGGCCTGATTTGTTTTCTTGTTTAGGGGCTGCCTTCTCTACCTGCCTTAATTCGGTTGTTTTCTTTGGGTTTCCTTGGTATGTCCTCTGTCTGGGTACTCTACATGGGTAGCTGAATCCAACTAAGAGGGGCGGTAGTTAGCCGGCCGATGCCATGGACCAGACTGTGCTGCAGTGAGCTTCACCGGTGCATTCCGGTGCTCCTCCCTGTAGGACAGCCTGGGGCGCCCGCGAGCAGCACAAGACTGCCAGCATGGTTCGTCAACTGAGTGAAAGATGTGGTAATTCTGCTGCCTGTCGACTCTATGGGTGAGTGGCACTACAGCTGTAGTTTCGCTACGATCTTCGCCGATGCGTACTGCAATGCACTGCAGGCCCTTCAGGGACGATGACATCCTGAAATGTCCTGAACAGTTCTGTAGTTTGTATTCCTTGCGAACCTGCTCTTTGAACGCTGCACTGCCTACGACAGCACATGTATGGTAGCACTAGCGAAGACAATTTTACAGAGACAAAGGTTTTTTGCATGTTGCTCAGCTCTGCGAATACTGCCAAGAAAGTCGCTGGCTGAGACCAATCCAATGGATGGCTGCAAGTTCCCCTATGAAACTAGGGGCGTGCCCCCCCTTTTTTTGTTTGGTTGGCGATGGCATGTTTGGAAGCGTTTCCTGGCCTACGATGCTTCCGCTTTGCCACCTTTGCCCCCCCCCCGTCAAGGGGGGTCGGAGGGAGTTCTCAACATCACGGCTTCGTGATCGCGGCTGACAGATAAGATGATGACTTCTGTGTCCATGAAGGCCCATTGATGAGTTGATCTGAGAGGACTCTGAGAGAGGTTTTAGCGTAGCCCTGCTTTCGTGTACAGCTTAGCTCATGCTAGGCTTCACTCCCAAGCTGAGGCCTTCATGTCTGCCTGGACAGCCGTGATCCCTAATTCATGTGGCATGTTTTTGATTGTGATGCAGTGGATAAGCCACTGCGTCGAATGGCAAATCGATTCGGTGGGTGTTTTTGTTTGGGCTCCGGCCCCGTTTTGTGGGTTTTTGTTTTGTTTCTGCTGTTGGTTTCGCTGCTTCCGCTGGCGAAACGCAAGTCTGGCTGGGGGATTTGCGGGTCGTCGTTTTTGGTTTGGTTGTGGTTTTTTGTTTTGTTTGATTCAATCGATTTGCCGACTCCAAGGACCTTTTGTCCTTGCAATTTGCATTTCCTGCTTACTCTCATGTAAGGACCGAGCCTTTAGCGCGACATCGGCCACACTCGAGGGAAAAAAAAGGCCACACTGAGGTATTCATCAGGATGATGATCCAGTTCCCACATCGGACTCCGCTAAGCTGCACTATTGAATTGCTATTCTGATGTGATTGGTGCAGCCTGTTCCGCCCCTGTCCTCCTCTGCCACCCCGGCACCCCCCTCCTGTTTGTTGTTGCTTGGTCTGGTTGTCCGGTCCTGCTCTTGCTTGGTTACCTTTTGTCTTCTCGCGTCGTTGTTGGTACTTGTGTGTCCTTCTTTGCTTGTTTACCCTCCCCTGTTCTCACTCAGGTACTAGCGAATGGAGCTTAGAGTTTTGTTTTCGAACATCGTTGACTTGTTTGTTTGAGTGTGTTTACTTTAGGTACTGACTGGAGAAGCACTGCCACAGCATCCTTGTGAACCACTAAGGTTACTCAGGACAGCCAATTAGTTTGGTGCCCATATGGCCCGTCTTTTTGCTTTGCCCGTCTTGCTGACTTGACCTTCCTCTCTTTGCGGGGCTTTCTCGTCCTTCTGTTTTGAATTCGTTTTTTCTTCTGGGCCTCCTTGGTAAGTCCTCTGTCTGGGTACTCTACATGGGTAGCTGCATACATCCGAGAGGGGCGGTAGTTAGCCGGCCGATGCCATGGACCAGACTGTGCTGCAGTGAGCTTCACCGGTGCACTCCGGTGGTGCTCCCTGTAGGACTGCCTGGGGCGCCCACGAGCAGCACAAGACTGCCAGCATGGTTCGTCAGTTGGGAGAATGATGTGGTGATTCTGCAGCCTGCCTATTCTTTGGGTGAGTGGCATTACGGCCTTGGTTTCGCTACAATCTTCTGCTGTGCATACTGCGATGCACTGCAGGTCTTTCAGGGACGATGACATCCTGAAATGTCCTGAACAGTTCTGTAGTTTGTATGTTTTGCGAACCTACATCAAAGAGAGCTACGCTGCCTAAGACAGCACATGCATGTTGGAACACGCGAATACAAATTTGCGAATACAAATCTTTTTGCATGTCGCTCAGCTTCGCGAGTACTGTCGTGGTACTGCGCTGGCTGAAGACCAATCAATCTGATGGCTGCATCTCCCCCTATGAAACTAGGGGCATGATGGGTTTTGACGATGGTATGTTGGAAGCTCTTCCCTGGCCTGCACTGCTTCCCGTATGCCATCACTGTCCACCCCCCCTCTGGGGGGGATCTGACTACGATCAACATCACGGCTTCGTGGTTACGGTTGACAGATCTGGTGACGACTCTGTCCATGAAGGCATCTGACGAGCTGATCTGAGAGGACGCTGAGAGAAGCTTAATTTGTAGCCCTGCTTTCTTGTACAGCTTGGCGTATACTGAAGTAAACTCACAAGCTAAAGCCTTCATGTTTGCCTGAAAGCCGTGATTACTAATTCATTGGCACGTTTTTGATAATGATGCAGTGGACAAGCCACTGCGTCCCATGGCAAATCGATTTTGTGGGTGTTTTTGTTTGGGCTCTGGCCCCGTTTTTTGTTTTGGTTTGTTGTTTTGCCGTTTGCTTCGCTGTTTCCTCTGGCGAAACGCAAGTCTGGCTGGTGGATTTGCGGGTCGTCGTGTTTGGTTGGCCTGTGTTTTTTGTTTGTGTCCAGTTATAATCGATTTGCCGCCTCAATGGGCTTGATTTGCCCTTGTACAAATGTGTTTCCTGCTTATGCTCATGTAAGGACCGAGCCTTAGCGCGACATCGGCCACACTCGAGGAAAAAAAACATGAAGGCATCTGACGAGCTGATCTGAGAGGACGCTGAGAGAAGCTTAATTTGTAGCCCTGCTTTCTTGTACAGCTTGGCGTATACTGAAGTAAACTCACAAGCTAAAGCCTTCATGTTTGCCTGAAAGCCGTGATTACTAATTCATTGGCACGTTTTTGATAATGATGCAGTGGACAAGCCACTGCGTCCCATGGCAAATCGATTTTGTGGGTGTTTTTGTTTGGGCTCTGGCCCCGTTTTTTGTTTTGGTTTGTTGTTTTGCCGTTTGGTTCGCTGTTTCCTCTGGCGAAACGCAAGTCTGGCTGGGGGATTTGCGGGTCGTCGTGTTTGGTTGGCCTGTGTTTTTTGTTTGTGTCCAGTAAAAATCGATTTGCCGCCTCAATGGGCTTGATTTGCCCTTGTACAAATGTGTTTCCTGCTTATGCTCATGTAAGGACCGAGCCTTAGCGCGACATCGGCCACACTCGAGGAAAAAAAAAGAAGAGAGTTTGAAGGTCTGCAAAGGGATGCGGTTGACCAAGTGCTGCAGGCAGTCAAGTTCACCGACAAGAATGTCCCTGGACTGAGCTTGGCGCTGGATGAGGAATTCCAAGCAGCCAATTGTTTTACGAAATTCATCCGTGGGTACACAATGGGGGTGGTGGAACCCTACATCATGATGGGTCTGCAACCCACTGGACCCACAAGAGTCAACTTGGAAGTTATTGTACCATCTCCAACAGGACTTACTCCAGCAAAGTGGAAGCAGACAGCCACTCTGTGCCCACTCGATTGGCCGTCAAATTATAACCTCCTCAGATTGTGGCACATGACCAAAAGTTTCCATCAGTACGCTGCACAACTCAAGCAGCAAATACAGCATCGTCACATGTTTACTCATTGGGAAGTCAACAGTGCGAAGTTGGCGAGTAGGGTGCTATTCCAGCGACCAGCCCATTATGTGCTTGAAACGGTCCTTAGGCAACATGTACAAGAACGGGTCTTCCCTGACAGGAGACTACGTAGGAGAACACCAACAACTGACAGGGTTGCCTTTCAGGCCAAATGCAACGAGCTACGGCTCCTTGCCGCAGGGGCAGAGAGGGCTAACCCGGTCTCCTTCGCGATTGGGAACAGCTGGAATGACACCCTCCGAGCAGACAAGCAACACTACCTTGAATATACTACACGGAGTCAGACGTAGCGACCCCCCTCCTCCCCCTCCTCTCCCTCTGTTTTGTTGCGTTTTGCCTTTGTCCTCTGTGCCCTCATCCTTGGGCGCCACATCGCGTTTTGCTCCCACTTGCTGCTATGTTGTGGGGGCCCTTTTGCTTATGCTGTGGGAGTGCTTATGTAGGGTTCTGTCCCCTCGTGGCCCCCCCCTTTTTATGTTAACGATTTGGCAATTTGTCTGGTGCGGTTTTGATTTGGGCCGTGCTTTCCTGCCCTCCTTTGCCCTTGGCCTTGTGTTCTTGCTTCCCTTCGTGCGTGGCCTCTCTCGGTTTGTGGTTTTGTCGTTTTGGTGTTTCTGCCTGCGCGTTTGCTGGTGTCTTTCCGTGGCCGTCGTGCTCCCTTTTGTGTGTGGGTGGGCTCCTCTTTGTCTGTTTTGTTTGTTGTGCTCTTGTCGGCACCCTTCCCGGCCGGTTGTTGCTTCCCTTCCCCTTGCGGTTGGTCCCTTGTGGCGCCCTGGTCCAGTTTTTACGCTGGTCCCTCCCTCTGGGTATCTGGTTGCTTTAGTGACGGCCTGGTTGCCTTGCCTTTATGCTGGGGGTGTGGTCGTGCTCTGTCGTCCTTACTTCATTTTGTCTCATGGCAGCAAAGGCCTTTGGCCCTGTGTGGGGTGTTCTACCCTCTACACCATGTTGCAGGTGTTGTTCGGGCGCTCAGTATTACCACGCTGAGGTATTCATCTGTGATGATCCAGGTCCCCCATTGGACACCGCTAAGCTGCACTATTGCTATTCTTGGCTGTAATTGCGGCATGCTCCACCCCGGTCCTCTTCTGCCTTCCCGGCGCCCCCTCTCTCTCTCTTGTTTGTGGTTGTGTCTGGGTTTGTTGCTCTGTGGTTCCTTCCGCTTCTTCATGCGACCTCCCCCGCCCCCACTTAGGCGCGTGACGTCTGGAACTTAGATAGGATTGCGAGTGCTTTTCGTTCTCTGTAGGGTGCTTCCGTTGATGGTTGTCATTGTTGGAGTGGCAAGAAAACAGCAATTTTCACTAAGGTGACTAAGGACGGCACTTTTTTGGCGCCCCCTAGGGCCCGTATTTTTGCCCCTCTTCCTTTGCTTTGTCCTCCTCCGGGGGTTTTGTTTGTTTAGTCTCGGTCCGAATTCGTTTCTTGTCTCTGAGTCTGTTTTCGGTGTCATTTGTCCAGTGGCTTCGCATGGTTGGGTGTGTCTATCCGAGAGGGGCGGTAGGTAGCCGGCCGAAGCCATGGACCAGGCTGCGCTGCAGTGAGTCTCACTGGTTATCCAGTGGTGCTCCCTGTAGGACAGCCTGGGGCGCCCGCGAGCAGCATAAGTCTGCCCACATGGTTCGTCAGTTCGTAGACGGGATATGGTGATTCTGCAGCCTGCCTACTCTGTGGGTGAGTAGTATTACGGTTTTGGATGCACTACAGCTGTCTACTCTGCATACTACAATGCACTGCAGGACTTTCAGGGACGATGACATCCTGAAATGTCTTGAACAGTTCTGTGGTTGGCACGTTTAGCGAACCTGCAACAACGAGAGTAACGTTGCCGAAGACAAAACTGATATGGCGAAACTCCTGTATACGGTCATGTCGATCTTCGGCTTTTTTGGATTTTTGCGGTCTGAGCGTGGAGTCATTGCCTCTTTGGCTTCATGCTCTCTGCACGACTGATGCCTTTTTTGAGTACGATTTTCATCGTTGCGAGCGCTGCCTGCTGCTGAGGAGTACTACTGGCGGAGCTCAAGCAATTTGCAGTTTTACATTTCCCCTATGAAATTAGGGGCCCTGCGCTACCTTTGCGATGGCAGTATGGAAGCTTTTCGCTGGCTTGCGAAGCTTCCTGTGCGCCACTACTGTCCGTCCCCCCACTGGGGGGTACCCGGCACAGTGACCACCACGACTTCTTTGCTCACGTTCAATCTATGGTAACGATTCAGTCCATGGAAGGCCTTCTGGACAAGCTGATCTGAGAGGACGCTGAGAGAGGCATAATTCGCTGCCCCGGGCTTATGTACAGCTTTGGCGCATCTACGCTTGAGTAGATATGCTTACGGGCTAGGCCTTCGTGTCTGCTTGAATGTCGTGGTACTTAATTCATTTTCGCATGTTTTTGAGACAGATACAGTGGTCAAACCACTGTGTCCTTTGGCAAATCTTGTTGGTGGGTGTTGTTTGGGCTCCGGCCCCTTTTCTGTGTCTGGTTTGCTGCTTTTCGCTTTGACGAAGCGCAAATCTGGCTGGGGGATTTGCGGGTCGTCTTTTCGTTTTTGTTTGTGTTTGTTTGTTGGTTCGTTGTGATTTGCCTGCACTTCTGGGCCTTCTGGGTCCGTGTACAAATTCGTTTTTAACTGCTTATGCTCATGTTAGGACCGAGCCACAGGGCGACATCGGCCAAACCCGAGGAAAAAAAAAACGCCTTGTCAGCGCGACTGAAACTGAAAACTTCAAAAATCTCAAAACAGCATCTTGCGCATCTTGCGCTTTCTTGCAGAGTCCGGGCGACATATTAAATTGTTCGATTTGTTTGATGCCCGTTTTTGGGGTTGGAAATGTATGTAGATTTTGGACTCCCAAAGGTGGTCCTCCCAGTTCAGCACATGGATGTTTGTGTCATCCTTTTTTGGCTTTTGTGGTCTCATTATTCTGGAACTTTTGAAGCAGCTGGAGGCGTTCTGAGCGTCATGTCGCAACCACAAAAACAGGGTTGCCACACGCTCCAACGTATAGATTTGGCGCGCCCGTTTTTGGTCTCGCCTGCTATTAAAATAGAAATTGAAAACAGCCTCGGAATGGCCCTGTCCAAAGCGAAAAGCGGTAGCGCGTGGCAATCCCATTTTTGGCAGTGTGGAACCTTGCAAGCTGCTCGAGACACGAAGCTCTTCGCATTACGGAAGTGGATCAAAGGTTTTGTTTGAGCAGCAAGCTTTCAACGCAACAGTACTCAATTGACACTGTGTCAAGTCACTACAGATGAGGTTGATTCCGCCACCAAACTGCTCGACAAGGCATGCCAGAAGCTTCGAGGTGTCCCAGACGTCCCATCCCAGAGGATCACTGACCTTGAAGCTGCCATACGCCAGATGCGTCAATTGAGCTGCATCTTAGATAGTTGCACAATCTCCGCCAGTTACGAAGTTAGCCAGGCGCAAAAAGCCATACTGCTTATGCCACGCACAGCCCAAGGTGCAAGCACGTCATCTGAAGAGCTGAATGCACAGATGTCACCGCTCACAGATGAAGAACACAATCTTCCAGCTCATGAAGACTATTGGCAAGAGTGCTAGTGTACCAGAGTCAACCGGACCCTGGCGACTCTCCAAGTGAACCGGTTTGGACACCGGGCCCTTCCTGCCAGCTGCTTTATCCAAGAGTATGATGATCGGAAAAGCACTACTGAGCGGACTCTGAGCGCACCCTGAGGGCTGTTAGTGCCCCTTCATCGTTTCTCACTTTAGCTCTTGTTTCACCGTCTGTTTCACCTTTCTTTTCACCACTCTCGTTGCGACACGGCTTTGTCGTTGTTTGCTTCGAAGTGACCAATGTGAGTTGTCATGCCTTGACGGCTTGCGCCATGTGATCTCGGGGATCCTGGCTGGGGGGATCCCTGGTTTCCGCATAGTGCTTTGTTGCTTCGCTCACCTTGTGGTATGGCCTTGTGATTTTGTTGTTCTTCCCTTTGTTTCTGCTGCCATACCATGTCAAGATGATACAATGTTATCACTCTTGCATTAATTAGCCCATGAACTGGCGCCTGTCACGCCTCTGTTTGGCTGTTTTGTTTTGGGTTGCTGTGTTTTGCTTTTGTTTGGTGGGTTTGTTTTTGGTTGTTTGTTTTCGGCTTGTGGTGACTTCGTGACGGCCTACTGGACTATACGCGGGTCCTATACCAGTTCACTCTTGAGGCCCCTCAATTAGTAGACGGCCATGTATGCGTTAATTAATCAATTAACCCTATTTTGCAACATGCAATTGAACGTGTTGAACGACCTGGCGGAAGCCATGAAGGCGTTGGACGGAAAAAAAACCTGCAATGGAAGAGGCCGCTGTCAACCAGCTGACTGACATGCTGTCCACGGCCCCAAAACACAGGGAACAAGATCCGATGGATAACTCAACGCAACCGCCGCCGGCATCAACGAGCCACAGTGAATCACATGATCTCCTTCTGTTGCAAGATTACGTTCGTAACGTTTCCCAAGCACAACTGAATGCTCGAACAAACATCTGCTTCATTGCAGAGAACAGAAGTCTTAACTGGTATCTTCAGCGAACACTGCGCACTGCTTGTCAATGCCTCAACAACAGCCTTCGTATCCGGGTTGAAGCCAGAGCGAACACGGTGGAACGCACAATTATAGAGCAACAGCTGCAGTTAAGCAATCAAGGGTGCAGCCAGTCTCCACCGAAGACCTTCGCACAGATGACACTAGCTGCCCTTCCAGAACCTATGCCGACCATTTTATGTCGCAAGACCATCCTTACTGACCATTTTGACATGAACACTTTGGTGACACTCTGTTACAACCTGGTGGCAACTTTTTCGAAGAACACTACGGTGCCATCAAGCTGAGAATGATTGGAAAAGCACTACTGAGCGGACTCTGAGTGTGCCCTGTGCGCCTTTGTATAGATTGCCTGTCATTACTTCTCACCCTAGATCCTTCTCACCTGCCGTTTTCACTGTTGCCTCACCACTTCAGTTGCTACACGGCGTTGTCGTTGCTAGCATCGAAGTGTTCTTGTATTGTGAGTTGTTATGCCTTGATGGCTTGCTCTATGTGATCTCGGGGTCCTGGCTGGGGGGATCCCTGGTTTCCGCCTTGTGCTGTGTTGCTTCACTCACTCGGCGGTATGGCGATGTGTTTGTTGTGTTTTCGGTTTTCTCTTTTGTCTTGTTTTCTGCCATACCAATACCTGAGTTGATACAATGCTATCACCTCACCTTCATCAATAGTCTCTGAACTGGACCGCCGATCACTTTTCACGTTGCTTGTTTTTGGTGTGTGTTTGTTTGGTTTGTTTGGTTTTTGTGTTGCTTCTTGTTGCTTGTGGTGTTGTCTGGCTTTTTGCTGGTTTTCTGCAATGGATCGTGACGGCTGCTGGACTATGTACAGGTCCCATACCAGTTCACTTTTGTGCCATCCATACCTGATGGCGGCATTATATGCATTAATTAGTTAATTTATCGGTTCTTTGCAACATGCAACTGAACGTGTGGAACGACCTGGCGAAAGCCAAGAGGCGTTGGACGGAAAAAAAATCTTTATTGTACATTGCAAGGACTATGAACTGATCAGCTGA
This sequence comes from Cladocopium goreaui, assembly GCA_947184155.2. Classification (NCBI taxonomy): domain Eukaryota; class Dinophyceae; order Suessiales; family Symbiodiniaceae; genus Cladocopium; species Cladocopium goreaui. The sequence continues at coordinate 317,771 of CAMXCT020002668.1, forward strand.
CCACCAGCCGTGCTGTCTTGTTTTTCGTTGTTTTGTTTGTTGTTTGTTCTTGTGTGCTTTGTTTTGTTTTTGTTTTGGTTGTCTGCGTTCCTGTTTTTGCACGGTGACAGCACAATGGATTATGTATTGATCCAATCAGTTCTCTTTTGATTGCACGCGGTCGACAGGACTGAAGTTGCTACAGATCTAGTTCGCTGAATTTGCCAAATGCAATTGTATTTCCGGTTTGTTAAACGACCTGGCGAGAGCCATCTGGCGTTGGACGGAAAAAAAACCATTCATCAAGGTCGATGTCGTTCCACCCTTTAAACGTGGACCACCGTGCAGTCGTGCCAGCACTATGGACGAGCCATCTTCGCCCCCAAGCGCATGGAAATCATTAGACTGAAAAAAAGTCTGATGAAATTGACCTGACAAACATGAAAAATCATGAGAATGATGACACAACCGTTGAAGTAGCGAATGCAACACAATTAAAAAATGAACCCAAAACCAAAGCAGGGGCAACCCAGGGAAAAACCGTCCTGAAAGAAAAGCGACATGATGCTGTCTGTCCTGTTCAAATGTTTCCTGCGTTTGTTTTTTATTGAAAGCTAGAATGCTTACTTGAGCCAAAATTTGATGAAGCATTACATTGATTAAAACACATACATTGATTAAAACACAATGAAACTAGTTCATTAAGAGATCGTTTATGCACAGGGGCAACGGTCTTTGGCTGTGAGACAGAGGGAATGCAAGACTGAGATCAGCGAATGCATCAATTGTATTAAGCAAAATGCAATTGAAGAGACTTGAGAGACAGCCCGGATACCGAAGAGACTTTGACGGCTCCAGTTTAACATTCATTTTGCGGCCCTATTTTGGGGACGCTGGCAGAAAAATGCATCAGTGCAATGGATGTGCTCGCGCATTTGTTTATTTTCTTACATTAAGGTTGCTCCGCCTTGCTCGACGCAGTCTGATACATGTTCTAATTCCGTGTCGTTTTGTTTCCCGTCTTCCTCCGAGGTGGTGCAGTTCCTTGTGAAGAACGCGTACTCGGCTGGAAGCATCGCAAAGCCGTGGCTCTGTGCATGTACTAATCCCGTTCTATTCCAATCGGCCGCACTTTTGCCAAATCAGCTTTTAACCAACCTCGGTCAGAAGACCATACGCGTGTACACGCACTCATCCCGTTCTATTCAAGGATTTCTCATTTCGCATTGACTTATTTTTTTCCAATATAGCTCAGAGGCTCGGTCCTTAAAGCTGGATAAACTAATTAAAGCAACAAAAACATTGGACCAGGTTAACCAAGTCACAGCTGTACAAATCAAGGCCTACGGCGGCAGCATCGAAACAAAACAAACACCCAGCAACCGGCGAGAAGACGAAATGCAAATCCCCCGTTCGTCCCACGCAAACAAGACCACAACAACAGCAGAACGGGGCCAGGGCCCAAAACAAAACACCACAACAAGGGAGGCCCCAAATCCGTCTCCAAAAATCATGTCAGTTTCAGGTGCCAAAAACGAACCCAAAAACTAGCCCCTTGTACCTGCTTCTCTTGATCATGACAGTCTTTCCCTTTCTGTTATGTTGATGAAAGATGTCCCGTTTCCAAAGCCTGCAAGCGAGGCGCTTCGAGGCTCGGCGAGGCCTGGCCGAGGCCACGCCTCGGACGCAAAACGTATTGGCACAAGGACAAAGCGAGGCTCACGGGGACTCGAAACTATATGAGCCATGAACAGTTGGATGGTCGTGGCAGCGGTATAAAATTTTTGCGTAGAAGGATGATTGAAGTTGAAGATGGCCTGATATTCATGCCAGGCACTACGGTTGAAAAGGTGGTTCAAGCCTTTGAGACTTCGTTTGGACATGCCAGAGTTCAGAAAATTCCAAGCGATGCCGGGATTCAACTTGCTGACAATTCACCTAAGCTGAATGAGAAGGACAGCAGCGTATTCAGGTCGATCATTGGCTTGTGCTTGCATGTTGGAAGAGAACGACCTCATGTGATGTTGATTATCAAGGAGTTGGCTTCTTGTATGTCTGCGCCAGTTGCAGCATTCGGACGCTTGCGTAAGATCATTGGTTTTATGAAGCAGGTTGGTGACATTGGCATGAAGTTTTGTATCCCTGAATCTGGAGTTGGAAAGATCCACAAAGGACAAAAAAATGAATGGGTCTTGGAAAACTACAGTGATGCAGACTGGAGCGCAAACAAAACAACGCGCAGATCAACTTCATGTGGGGTGCATTTTATCAACAACTGTTTCATGTACTCCAGCAATAGAAATCAAAAGGTGATTTCCTTGAGCTCTTGCGAGAGTGAGTTTCACAGTTTGGTCAGTTGTGCATGTGATGGACAGTACATCAGGGCCTGCGCAACGTTTGTTCTCAATGGGTTGGTTGAGCATGTGCAATATACTCACTCAAATTCAACATGACAGCTTGCGTGCAGACAAGGATGTGGGGGTGTGTGACATGTCTCAGGGAATTTGTTATTGTCAGATTTTATTCATGGCACTCATGCATGATTCTAGGAATCTAAGCTGATACAGAGAAGATTAGCATGGCCAGTCTCTGCACAAGGATGACACGCACAAATGTGCACTCATGGGCCGAACAAGTGGCTCAAGAACAGCAAGGAAAATAGGGTTTGAGCGGTGCGTTGCTATTTCACATGGCAGCCGGAGCCTGGTGGATGATGCTGCTTAGCCTTCTACTCTGGGCACTGGTGAGTGCTCCATTTGGTGGCGCCGATGTTGACAAAGGCTGGCAGGTGAACCAAAATTCGAGACCCAAACTGAATGTGATGATGACTTGTTTGGGTGGATGTCCAGTGGTTAGACTGGTATCCCAGGAATCTAGAGGCTTTGTGTGTTCGGCTTTGTACGAGACATGCATGTTGCCGGAAATTCCTAGATGTGCAAATGGTGAAACCCTTGTTTTTCCTTGGACGTACAGAAGTGCGCCCAATGCGAGTTTTCAGATGCCTGCGCATGAGACTATGTGTGCAGCGACGATGTTTGGATGTGATTCCAACCTGGATGCTGGAGAGAAGTGTTGGAACCCAGTTTGCAATAGTGACAACGTGCAGTGCGATTCTGGCAAATTCAACAACTTGGCAAGCATTGGTTGGAAAGTAGACATGTTTTCCATGGTGGATGCATTTCATAACCATGATCGATGCAATTCTGGCAATCTCAACAGTGTAAACTTGTTTCGATGCAATGCTGGCAAGATCAACAATGCAAGCTTGTTTCAGTGCGATGCTGGCAATTTCGACAGGGTGCACGGTTTTCATGCAGACCATTTTTCAGTGACAGGTGGTGCCTTCAGCTCAGAGTGCTTCTTTCAGTACGATTCTGGCAATTTCAACAAACATGACTATGGGGAAATGTGCAAGACCTTTTCATTGCGACATGTGCATTGGTTGGTACCGCAGCAGTTTCCTGGAGAGTTGTGCAGTGGATTTCAAGATTGGAATTCTTTGTCAGATGCTTCAACTTGCTATGCAGAAGAACATGAAGGTTGTCAAGCGCTGGGTGGTCATGCTTGGTCTCAGGACAATTTGTTTCTGAGCAATGCAGTGCATGAAAGGTTGAGAGACATGAGGTATAACTGGTCTGACGCTGTATCAATTGAGAACGAGTTCAACGTGGTTTCAGTTGTTGGTTTGTCAACATTTCAAGATGGATGCAAACTGTTTGCAGCATGTGTGAGCATGGTGAAAGGTACAATTTGGTTTCTGGCAAGATGTACAGGGATCCAATTGGCAATGGTTGCTTTCATGATGACTGCGATAGCATGTTTGATGTGGTATCTATGGATTGATGCGAGCCACTTGAGCTATGGCAGAAAGATGCAGTGCAGACTGGAGAAACGTCGATCAAGACGTGCAATGAAACAAGTGCAGATGCAGTTGGTGGCAGCAATTTTTCTTTGTAGCCTGGGCAATGCCCGTGCAATGGAAGAGGCCACTGGGCAATCTCAGATGCAGGAAGCTTTCCTGCAGAGGATGACGTCGATGGCTGAGGCAGCAACACGTGCAGCGATGGCTGCTGAAAAGGCACTTGAGAAAACATCTTCTTCAGGTGGGGCAAGCACAATTGAGGGCTTACAGGCGGCTTCTCGGATCCTCAAGCCCCCAGACACTTACAATGGAGAGGATGTGATGCTCTGCCAGCAGTGGAAGCACCAGTTCACAAGTTGGCTTTGCTTTGGTGATGGCAGATACTCTGATGTTTTGCCTGTGCTTGAAAAGAAAAGTGCAGCTCCAGAGTGGTCTACGTACAACGCTGACGAGCGGTCAATGGCTCAGAAACTCTATGCGGTTTTGACTTCATACCTACGTGGTAGGTGCTCTCACATGGTGAGGGCTGAGTCTCAGTTGAAGGATGGATTCAAGCTGTGGTACAATTTGAACCAGGAGTTCCTTCCAAGTACCCGTCAGAGGAGCCTTGCACTAGCTCAAGTGTTGGGAGCATACCCAGTGTTCCCAAAGGACAAATCTGCCTTGGAGTCCATACTTAGCTACGAGCAACTGGTCCATGAATATGAGCAAGCGAGTGGCAGCACATACCCGAAGGAACTAATGTCTGCAACTCTCATTCGATGCTGCAATCCTCGCCTTCGTGAACAGATTCAATTGGAGATATCTGACACTACAACATATACAGATATCCGAGACAGAATTACTTCATTTGAGAAGGTGTCCAAAGCTTGGACCAGTGAACAAGTCCTCAAACACATCAGTGAACCACCCAACTATGCCTCTACAGCCAATGATGGACCCACTCCAATGGAGGTGGACCGTGTTGAGAAAGGAAAAGGAAAGCAGAAAGGGAAAAGCAAGAGCAAGAGCAAAGGTGGATCAGGGGCAGAATGGGCTGGATCTTGGATGTTTCATCGAGGCCGTGGACGAGGACGCACCAACAAAGGAAAAGGAAAGGGCAAATCAAAAGGGAAGTCAAAAGGAAAGAAGGGTGCCAAAGGAGGTGGAAGTGCCAAAGGAAAGAAAGGTGGAGGCAGAAACAAGGTTGCCTATGGGCAATGTGCAAATTGCTTCGAATATGGACATTGGAGCCGTGATTGCCCACATATGGTCAACCAAGTGGCTGGAAAACAGGAACCAATACCACCAACCCAAGCCTCTACATCTTCTTCCTCAACGATGCCTGCTGCAAAGTCATCTTCGAGTGCAACAGTGCGGCGTGTTTTTCAGTTTGGTGCTTCACTTTCCAATCCTTCTTCTCCAACTTCACCACAAAGCCCAACATCACCACAGGTGCGCATGGTTTTGTTTCATGATGTTGAAAATTCTTGGACAGAACTGCCTGGTGAAGCATCTGGTGAGGACATAGAATGCGAGTGGGTGATCTTAGATTCTGGATCAGATGTGTCATTGCTACCATTCAGGTTTCGTGCTGACGCTGACAGTGGTACCAGTATGGCTCATGGAACCCTCCAGAACTGTCAGGGAGGAAGTCTCCAAACTACAGGTACCAAGAAGGCTGACTTGATAGCAACAACCACAGATGGAGAAGAGGTGTTGCTACAGCATGAGTTCATCATCAGCAACGTGACGTCCTGTTTAGTCTCATTGGGTCAGTTGTACCAAGGTGGATGGACAATTTGCAAAGATGAGTTGAATGACCGTTTGAGTTTGCAGTCTCCTGGAAAGGAAATCAGTATCCCTGTGGAGTACAAGAATCGCTCTTTTGCCATCAAGGCCCATGTCAGGCAAGTTTCCGATGTGTTGCCAGGGACTGTCATGGCAGCTGATGACAATGATGAGTTGATGGTAAGAACAGTGGTGTATACTGAGGATGAGATTGACAATGCACCGATGGATACCTGGGAGATGACTGCAGATGGTACACCTTTCATGAAAACGATCACAACAAACTTTGTTGACCCTGAGGGAGTTTGGCCATTCTGGCCATACAGGACCACGTTGATTCGAAAGTTTCAGAAAGATCGCCCATGGACAGTGGTGGAGCTATCCCGCAAGTTCAAAGACATGAGACAACCCTATGGGATGATTGATCAATTTCTTCTTACAATTGGGTTTGAAGATGAGTGCGAGTGTTTGACGTTGTTGGGTGTCGAGCCTCAAACGCTACTTGAGCTGGGCCTTGTTGCAGTAGATGAAGGTGGTGATGTGATTTTTGGTCAGGAAGATTTGGCAGTTTCAGGCCTACGAGAAGAACATGTTCCTTCATCTGCAGCAGCCGGTTCTCAGGCATCAGCAGTCTTACCTCCTGATGATGGAGGACAACATCAACAAGTACCAGAAATGGAGGCTGGAGATGAAATCCAAGCTACACCTGACGTTGAACTTTCCATGGAGGATGATTCACTCACAATCAATGATGATTTGGTGGTGACAGCTTCCTCAACGATCAGACTACTGAGAGATGCATGCAGATGGCTTGGAATTTCACAGGCAGGATCGAAACAGAGAATGTTTGACAGATGCAAGAAGGCCAAGGAATTAGCGCTTCGAAGGAGTTTGGTTGAGTCTGCACGAGAACAGTACAAATCTCAGAGCTTGGACGCTATTCCAGTTTCAGTTCCTCAACAACCGAGTGATGAGGAAAGGGCTCTTCACGAGCTCACCCATGTGCCATTCCGACCATGGTGCAAGTACTGTGTGATGAGCAGATCAAAGGCCAATCAACATTCTCACATGCCAGATCCTGTAGGTGAATCACAACGTGAGTTTCCAACGATTCAGTGTGACTTTTTCTTCATGGAGCCAGGTAAAGAGGGTGCAGTGGTAGCCTTGCTTATGGTGGATGTTTGGTCAAGGTTTGTTTCAGTTGCCCCTTTGAAACAACGAAATGCACAGACAGTGGGTCGAGCTTTGGTGAACTTCATCAGCAGTGTCAGAGATGGTACGGTTGAAATAGCCTTTGACAATGAGCCTGTGCTGGTGGCAGGAGTTTCCTTTTGCAAAGCAGTGAGAGCCAAAGCCGAGCTGAAGACCCATGTCAGTCCAAACAAGTCCTATGACAAATCAAGGACTGGTGTGGCCGAACGTTTTGTCCAGACTATCAGGGGAATCCAGAAGACCCTGGTATGCCATTTGGAAGATCGTTTGCAAGCAACTGTGCCAAATGGTCACCCTGTCATTCAATGGGCCGCGCTTCATTCAGCATGGATCTACAACCGGTTCCACGTCCATGCCACTCTGAAAACGACCCCATACCAATCACTTTGGGGTAGACCATACAAAGGCAGAATCACAGGCTTTGGGCAGACAGTGTTTGGACTTGATCCCAAGGCAGTCAAGTACAAGCCAGGGTGGAGACATGGTGCATGGTTGGGGAAGGACAGTGCTGATATGGATTTGATTTCAACAGATGGTCAAACCATCATGCGTACAAAGGCAGTCAGGAAAATCAACAATGAATGGAGTTCAGATTTGGTTCTGGGCATCACAGATGGGCCAATGGATTTCTTTGGACACAGACAGGTGAAATCAAAACAAAGGGTCATTGCGCTTTCTGGACCAATTCCTCAGGAGATTGACGAGGAGGCTGAAGCAGTCCGAGATTTTGTTTCAGAAGGCTACTCCCCTTCTCATGGTGACGATGTGGATGCAGAACGCTTGCAAGTGGATGTACAAGAGTGGGAGGATGCAGGACTTGAGCATGCTTCCAGTCCCACAGAAATGTCTGACCAAGGTGGGGCCGTTTCTCCAAGTTTGATGCAGGCACCAATCACTCCAGTGCTTGCAGATGAAAGTGATGAAGATGCCGAGATCCCTGCAGTTTCTCACAAGCATCCAGCAAGCGGTCCTCTAGCCAGCGAACGTGCTAAGGCGCAAAGGATGGATGATGACCCAGTCATTGAGCACAAGGACAAGATGGCTAAAACCAGTGGAAATGTGAATCAAATTGCTGAGGTGGAGATATGCCACAACGATGAAGATGATGTGTTCAACAATGAGTGGGAAGATCAGGTGCAGTTTCCTGATTCAGAAGATGAATACATTGCTGGACATGGTGAGGGTGAAGGACCACCAGAAGTGAGTGACGAGAAGTTGAAGGAACTTGATGCTCGTGCAGCAATTGAGGAGATTGAGAAGCTGAACAACATGCAGGTGATTCAGCCAGTGGTCCTTACTTCAGATGAAGTAGCCGGCAAGAATGTGGTAGACACAACCTTGGTCTATGATTGGAGGTTCAGATGGCCAATGGATCAGAAGGTGTAGAGTGGTTGCCCGTGAGTTCAAGACTGGAGCAACAGATGAGAGCAATTTCTCTCCAACGTCCTCGTTTGCTTCAGTGCGCATGCTTTTGGTGTTTGCGTTGATTTTTGGATTGGCAGTCACTGCACTTGACATCAAAGATGCCTTCCTTACAGTTCCTCAGGTTGAAGTTCTCTATGTTGAAATACCACAATGGGTAAAGGAACGAACTGGAAAGGCTGACACACATTGGCTTCTCAAGCGTTGTCTTCCTGGTCAACGAAATGCTGCATTGAGGTGGCATCAGCACTTTGGAGAGATATGTGAAGGTGCTGGGCTAGTAGCTTTCCCAGGTGCACCAACAATTATGCGTCATGCAGATGTGAACAAGAAGATATTTCTGAATGTTCATGTGGACGATATTTTGCTGGTGTGCAATCCAGTGGATTTGCAGTGGTTTCAGGAGACAATTGGTGCAACATTGACAATGAAGGTTGATGGACCTCACCAACAAGGCAGTGGAGAACAGCTGATGTATCTGAAAAAGAGGATCACGATGAGAGAAGATGGAATTCTCATACAGCCAAATGCGACATACGTGCCAAAGTTGGTGTCTTTGTTGAAGGTCAGTGGAAGGAGGAGAAAAGGTCTTCCATATCACGCCACATTGGAGGCCTTTAGCCCTGAGGTTGCAGTGGAGGCTGAACTGTTGGATGGAGAACAAGCAGCAACATTTCGTTCTGGTTTGGGCCTGGTACTCTACATGGCGATGGACCGGCCTGATATCCAATTTGCAGTGAAATTGCTGAGCTCATACATGTCCCGTCCAACAATCAAATCTCTTGCAGCTTTGAAGCACCTAGCTTCATATCTCGATGGAACGCCTGATGATGGAATTCTTTTGCCGATGACAGAAGAAGGCAAAGTTTTGAGTGATTTCTGGAAAGAAGATGAGCTTATCAGTGATGAAGCAATGATTCCAGATTGGAGTGGAAATGGGCGTTTCATGCTTGAGGCATACAGTGATTCATCATGGGCTGACTGCAAGACATCAAGAAAGAGCACAAGCTCGGGCGTAATTTTCCTCAATGGTGCCTTGGTATTGAGCCTGTGCCGGACTCAATGCTCAGTTGCACTCTCAAGTTGCGAGGCTGAGCCCTACGCGGCCAATGGTTTGGTGGTTGAGAGCATTTATCTTTTCAGGCTATGCAAGTTTCTTTGTGGAGATGAAAGCGAAGTTGGAAGTGAGATGGTGCAACAAAGGTTGTTCACAGACAGCTCCTCAGCCCTTGCATTGGTGCGCAGAACTGGTACAGGGAGGTTGAAACACATTCAGATCAAGCAGTTCTTTTTACAGCACTTGCTGAGGACTGGTGTGTTTTCCATTTTCAAGATCAACACGAAGTTGAACCCTGGATATTTGAACACGAAACGACTCAGCGGCGAACGCCGACGATTTCTGGGAAGACTTATCAACTTGTATGTGTTTGGTGATGGAGAACGAAATGATGACAATGCATTGAGGAGAATCAGAAAGGTGAATCGAATGACAAAGGAACAGGTCATTAGACTAGTTCAGTTGACTGGGGCCACCATTGGGATGTGCATGCAGTTGAAAGCATGTTCAAAAGGTCCTGACCCGCTTGCAGGTGGAACCAATGTGAATGTGCAGCTGGTGTGGTGGTCGATGGCAGAATGGACGTCTTCCACAATGTGGTCAACAGCTGAAGCATGTTCCAAATTGATTTCATGGGTTCTATTTTGCATGGTGCAGGTGGCAGGCACAACTATGTTGGTGGTGGCTTTGGTTTATCTCTGCGGTGGACTTCTGGTTTGGCAGCACTATGGGTTTCTTCGAAGTTTTGCGCTTCGAAACGCTTCCTGGATGATTGGTTTCAGGTGGACATGGCTTATCAAGCCTGTGGTGTGGAGTGCGTGGTGGCTTCTGAGACAGGAGATTTTGTATCTCCATGCAAGGTATCAAGAAGCTGGCCAGTCAGGCGACATGATGGTGGACATTGAAACATTGTATGATGGAATAGATGAGTATCTGACTGGTGGAGCGAATGCCGTGGGAGCAGCAGCACTTTTGGAATCACCACAACCGCCAATGGAGATGGAAGCAGAACCGGTTGTCAACCAGGAGAATGAACCTTTTGCAGGCCAGGATATTGCAGAAGTTGCTCTGCAGCATGTGCGTTTGAATGGTGTGCATGCTGATCAAACGATTGGTGAGACTGAGAATGACGAGCAGTATGACCGAATTGGAGATGAAATGGAAGTGGACGAAACAGCTGCTCAGCGCAGACATCGCTATCAGAACTCAGAGCAGGATGAGGTGAGCGATCCAGATGAGTGGGCTGAAGTGCATTTTGGTGGAATGGATGGTGACAACCATCAGCGCATGGTGGCATTTTCAGATGCCAATCAACTACGTTTGAGGAGAGCAATGCAATCACTGGAACAGAGACGTGAACAAGCTGAAACCCAAGGAAACTGGGCAGAAGCAGCAGAGTACACACGTGCTATGGCAGAAGTTCAGAACCTCATGGATATTGCTTAGAGAGAAATGGCAATCAGTGCACGAGACGTTATGCTGTTTGCCACAGTCAAATGGATGAAATGGTGAGAGACGGCCAGTAGATTTTCTTCCTAGAAATAATTCAAGGTAGAATTGATAGCACAGATGGCATGGTATGGTGCCAGAATTGCATGGTAGGACGTGTGGAGAAATTTTGAAAAAAATTCTCCAAGGTGGGGTGTCAGATTTTATTCATGGCACTCATGCATGATTCTAGGAATCTAAACTGATACAGAGAAGATTAGCATGGCCAGTCTCTGCACAAGGATGACACGCACAAATGTGCATTCATGGGCCGAACAAGTGGCTCAAGAACAGCAAGGAAAATAGGGTTTGAGCGGTGCGTTGCTATTTCACAGTTATGGATCCAGGAAAAGACAGCAGATGGATCATTTTCACTGCAGCCAGTATCCACAGTTTACAATGTATATAGCTGATATTGGAACAAAGACCTTGAGTCGACAATGCCTCTTTTACCTTCTACACGAGTGTGGTTTGGTGCATGGTGCAGATTTTTCTACAGTTGGTGAGCGGGAATTTGCTGTGGTGAACGAAAAACTGATTGGACAGCAGCTGAAAAAGGTTGCAAAAGCAATCTTGAAAATGGGTTTGGCAATGGGCATTTCTGAGGGGCTTGGGCCTACTGGTGCTATGGCACAACAACGCGGTGATGCTGAAATGGTTTCAAAGAGCAGTATTCGTTTTGTGATGGCATGCGCGTTTTTCTGCATTTGCTTTTTCATGGTGCTTGCAGTTTGTTGGAGAAAATTGCGGGCAATGGTACAAGGTTTTGAAAGGGAAATGCGGTGTTTGGAATCCGAACTTCAGTCAGTACAAGAGCAGATTGCAGACCATCATGAGTATGCAGGAAACTTGGGAAATCGTTTGGATGCAATGGATGTTCGATGTAAAAACATAAAAACCTCCATGGATGCACAAGCGGCAAACTTGGCAACCATAGAAACACATGGCCGCATTGATGAAGCAATTGATTGCGTGAGATATGGACTGATGGAATTGGGTGGTTTCGTGAGAAATACTTTGTTCACGCAAGAACGTGCCAATCTGGTGATTTGGAACTTAGGTAACAGAGCAGAAACTACAGATGCACAAACCTCAGACCCAATGGACAATGGAGAAGAAACAGAAGAAGAACGTCCAACGCACGATGCAGTGATAGAACCGGATTCTCATGCTTCCCTCGATCGAGCTGAGGCCCTGCTGGAAAACATGAGAAGAGATCAGAATGTGGCATTAGCGAATGGGCGTTGGATAGATGCTTCGCAAATATTGATAGCAATTTCAGTCCTGCTTTATGCAACAGCTTGTGATGACCCAGAAGGCTTGTCAGTGAGAGTGGTGAGAGATATTCGAAGTGTTTTTCAACGACTTTCCGGACGCACCCGAAACGTGGCTCAAATGAAGGGATGGAGAGATTCAGAACCTATGTTGAAAACATGAGTTCATTGATGGGATGATATGCAACGTGAGAGGATGAATGCTTTCCTAGGGAATAGGGCTGGAAAATGCGTTTGAGTGTTGGATATAGAGTGAGCACTCAACATCCAAAAGAGGAGTGCAAAAAATTGTGAATCCTACTCATGTCCCAAAGTTGCATGGATGACACTGCACAAATCTAGAAGAATTCAGCTGCAAATTGCCACTTTGGAGCGGCATGAACATCATGTGAGACTCATACATGTCGCGGCCCTTTAAGGCACAAAACGGACAGCACTGAATTTTGCCCGTTGCTTCGCAGATTTCATGTTCGTCAAATTCAACAACAAAAAAATAACTCGCGATGTTTGCGAATGTCAGCCCATCAGTTCCGCGTTGTTCTGGGATTCATTGGTGTCAACCTCATTTTTGTTTTTAGCTGGATTTGATGGGATTTATTGATCAAGTATTCAAACAAACAATCAAATGGAAATCGACACTTTCACGCGCTTCTGATGTCCAGTTGTTGAGACGTTTGCTGGCTAAAACCAATTCATGCCATGCTCAGATCCTTAATGAATTTGATGGGACAGTTGTGGATTTACAACTTACAACATTCATTTTTGGGCGAAACAATTTGCTGATGGAAACGTGAACCAACTCATGGGGCAAAAATGCTTCAATCGTCAGTATATTTTTTGTGAAGTGGACAATTTTTTTTCAACAAAAAATCAAAACACATGAAACATTCACATCATGAATGCTGTGCCGGGCGCAACCCCTTTTTGCCACTGCTACTGGTTCAATTGCTGCACCACCGCAACAATGGCAGCGTAGGTTCAAATGCAACTGTCAAACACAAACATGGAAATGCACACCCATGTGAACTGTATATTGTATTTTGGCAATGGAAAATGCAAACAAAATCCACTGCATTAATTTCCTTCCAGTCTGCGTAGAACCCAAACCACCTGTTCGAATGGAAACATTGGGATTGGGACAGGTTTATCGGGGGCACTATCCAAGGGGGAGTCTTGATTGTCCATGTTTCATTTGAGCGGCATAGTTTTTCAACCAAATTTCCGGCAGAACAAAACCCGTGAGAGTTGCCGGTGGGGTTCATGGCATGGTGGGAAGCAACTGCTTTGGATCTTATGTTTTTGTGTCCTGGTTCAATCCAAAACGGTTGGAACTTGGCACATTTGAGTTCCCACAATTTTGAAAATGTTGAATGGACAAATTTATGGCGTCAAAAACGGATTTAGATGGTTTGTTTCACGGTTCCATCATCATGGGAAATTTGAGCCTAAACAAACAGGTCATGCCAACAAAAAATACAATGTGACATGTGACATGACAGGTACATCCACTGACACTTGAGTGTTGCATTTGTTAACCTAAACGAATTCATCAGTTCCCCCAGTTGTATACTGTGCGAAACAAACGCATCCAATGCCCCAACCGTCCCAACTTGATTTGTTGTATTTTGTTGTACTTTCTGGGTTCCCCCAAAACTGGAGGTACAATAAAGGATATAAAGGCTGATGATCAACCGCTGGATTTTGGGGGTGCTTCACTGTCGGTTTGCTGTTCCGCTGTTGAGGTGTTGTTCATTGGGTTAAAAGCCGTTTAGTCAAAAAACATGGTCCGGCTTGGCGTAATTTGGCCGTTTGAATCCTGTTTCAAAATTAACATACACAGTTTGTTTTGAGAAGGACTGCAAGCAAATGAAAATGGCATTTGGAGAGTTGGGCCCTGAGGTGTCAGCTGGATGCAGCCCCATATTTCCTTCATACAGTGCAATTCAAAGGTCTTCCCTGTCACCTCTGCCGAGGCCGTGTATTCAAACTACGCTGACAGCTTCATCCCAGGAGGAAACCACGGAGGGATTGGACATTTTGGATCTAGAATTGGGAAATTTTAAAGACTAGTTTGATCCTGGATTAAAATGGAATTATTTTTGAGATTCCTAGGTGCTCCTGTGTGCCATGAGGATACTACAAGATATCGCACAATATATCCAATTGCTGAACGTTTTGCAAAATCTGCAGTTGCTGGCAGTTCCACCTTGAATTTCAGCAGTCTCACATCAAGAGTTGCAAAAATGGCTTTTGCCCGGCGCCCTCGAGCGATCTTCACGCCATGTCCACCTGGTCCTGACCCCAGCCACGATGAAAGTTTGCTTTCACCTACTCTGTTGCGAGCACCGCTTCGATCTAGGCCTTGCAGCGTCAAAGAGACCTGTGCAGCTGCAGGTGATACTTCCCCCATGTTGAGGCTGACGGGCCGCCACTGCTTGCTCACCCAGGTAACATTTATGTGGAACAACCAGGTTTGCTATGGAAGCCAACTCCATCTGGAGGTTTTGAATGGTGATGAGCAGGAGGTGTTTCAGCAACTTTCTCAAGGAGCGGATGTCTTTGAGGCATTCCACTACCAAGACACATATGGCCAGCCCATTCACCTGGCCGCCAGCCGTGGGCACATCGCTGTGGTGAATGTGCTGCTTCAAAAGAACGCCAGCCTTGAAAGTCATCTGATGCGTGACGGCCAGAAGATGTCTGATGTGTTGCATGTGGCCGTTCACAGGGAAGGCTTTGGTGGGTCCGAAGAGATGATTGATTTCCTTTGTGAAAAGAAAGCTGATATCATGTCAGTGAACGATTATCATCAGAATTGGACGCCTCTTCATGTGGCTTTCCAAACGGGCAATGAGGCAACCATCCAAGCGGTGGCCAAGCATGTGAATCAGCTGAAGAAATCTCTTCAAGAACAGTGTCCCTGGAACTTGGATGATGAACAAGATATTGACTTTCAGGATGATCAGCGCACACCCACTCCACTAGAGGTTGGCATCAAGCGGCTTGGATTTTATGAAGGCACCTGAAATCTAGTGCGTTTTAGATCTCTCAAGTTTCTTTGATTTGAATTCAACTGTGAATAATTCTCTCCGTTGCTTTTTTGATGCCTTCGATTTCTCCCCCCACGTCATCCCATGTCACGCCAAAGGTGGAGCAAAATGAAAACAGCAGCTTTGGCCAGAGCGGCAGAGCCCAACATGCAGAATTTCAAGACCTTCATCCATCAAGCACCCGAGTGCATTCCCTGCTTCGCTCAGCGCCTGCAGAACCTTTGGAGCAAGGAGACCCTCACCGAGCAACTGGGTAGCATGACCGTTGAGGACGTGGCCACCCTACTGAATGAATTCCCACAGGCGGCTGCCTCAGTCTTGGAGGCGGCCACGGCTGAACCTGTGGTTGAGAGCTATGGTAGACATCCCTTGCCTGCCAGGGTCAGCTTTGCGTTTCAGCGGAGGGTTCCATTTCACATACGGCCATTGCTATGTTTCTACACTCCGGAGTTGAAATGGAGCTATGATGACTCCTGCCGGATGGCACCGGAGTGGCATAGAGATTTAACAGATGTCCGAGACAAGCCGATGAATGACGCCACGATTCAAGTGTGTCACATTCCTGACATCATTTCTCCGAGTTTTTTCTCTGCTGTGCTGGATGCCCGTACAACACACCAACAGGCCCTGTTCCTTTTTAAATGCACACCCGTGCGCGGTGCAGTTTGGTTCACTTTTTGGTACGGCTCCATGTGGGTTGATATCGTCCAGACGGTGATTTCAACATGGGGTCTATGCTTGTTGGTCATCGAGACCCTGATGGCTCATGAGGCTTCAGTAGAGAAGCTTGAGCTGGTTTGTTTATGTTTGTTTGCTTTACACCTTTTCATCGCTTTCCATTCAAGTTCCCTATAGTTCCCTCTTGGTCTGTTGGCTGATTTGCCCTTTTAAGTTTGTAGTAAAGGCGAGATCGAAGATGATCCACTATGATCATCTATGATCCAGGTTGCAAAAGTCAAGAATCCAACTCTTGATTAGGCATTTACAACCTGTGCTGTTTTTGTTTTAAACGAGTTTCAAAATGATGTTGACACTTCCACCGATCTCATCTCACTGAGGGCTGACCAGGCCTTTGTGGCCTTAACACCCAGCTTGGCGAACGGCCAGGGAATTGTTGCAGATTGGATCGTTGCGAAAGGCGGGCCCGGTGGGCCCCAGTTCTTTTTTTGGGCTTGTTATAACGGTATAACGTGAACTTAGTGATTACTTGTGGTGTTGAACGAACTGCCTGGCTTTGGATCATGTCAAGATGGGCGTGAATGGAGTTTGCTCAGACATGCCAATATATTTATTTCCTTTTGTTTCGCACTTTGCAGGACATTCATGGACCCAAGGATGAGGATCACATGAATGTTGATTTTGTTCTTTTAGTTTGGTTACCTTCAAGACATGAGTTTAATGGAACTTTCAATCACGGGAAAAGAAGGAACCTATCTCGAAAACTGTCAAAACTTAGGGTGCAGAGGGATTCTAAGTTCACTCCAAATTCATTGTGGTGGCGAGGAGCAGTGCACATGTCGAACAGAACCGTTTTAATTCCATCCTTCATTAATCTTTATGGATGTTTATATATATATATACATATATACACAGGATTTTTCAGTGTCAACTGGCCCCACTATCCATGGTGAGATGTGTGTAATCTCAAGGTATCGTGGATGGCTTTCTGGAGGCGGTGCAGTTTGTGGTGTGCTGTCGTACTGACCCAGCTTCGTACTGTCGTTTGGGCAATCTTTGGGACCTGATTCGAAGCTTCCTGCCGATTCTGCTGTTGTGGCAGCACCAGTCGCGCTGGCTTCAATGTTTGATCATTCTGATTTATTGGATGCTTATTCTGTATAATTATGTTTGTATGTACTTTTTTCCCCCTACCCTGCCCCAAAGACTTATTACTATTGTTGGTACTGGGGTGTTTTTTAACCTAGAACTTGACGTGCCAAGGATGCGATTGCTTGAAGGCGTCTCGTTGTCCAGGCAAATTGGTCTGGCATTGTTGCCCCTGAAAAAGTTGGCTCATGGATTGCTTCCGGCCATGAGTTTCACTGTCCTGGGATTTTGTGCTTTTTCTCACGCCATGTGTGCGGTTCAAGTGACCCCTGAGCACTTGTGGCCGCACACTTTTTGGTACAGCTTTACCACGCTGATAACGCAAGGGTTGCCGGAGCAACCGCCAGATGACTACCTTGAATTGATGTTGCTCTATGGAGGCGTTCTCTTTTTCTCCATATTTGTGATGAACATTTTCATCGGAGTGATCAGTGAACAGTACGCTTCAGAGAAGGAGCAAGGGGACGTGATGTTTGAACGGGTACGAGCGCATTCCTGCCTCAACTATCTCACGCGTATCAGTTTGCTCCCCTGCAATTTGCTCACATCACGAGCTGCAGCGCTGCTGGCCTTCGGAGCCACCGCTTTGACTTTAGCACTACAGCTTTGGGTCCTTTTCTACGGCAGCCCAATGCCAGGATTTTGGCAGTTGGCAGCCTTGATTGTTTCGCAAGTGGTACTCTTCATGGCTTCCATTCAGTGCAAGGGCAAGAACTATCCATGGAGCGAGCATGATGGTGGTAGGAGGTCCGGTTTTCGGCGATGCTGTCACAAATACAATGCCAGAATAAGGCAAACACCCTGGGAATTGGCGCGAAGACTTGTGACACTAGCTACAAATGCCATCCCTATTTTTTTTACAAATATCATCAAATATCTATGATATATTGACATGTACTAGGGATCAAAAGCTCAAAACCACATGAACCCATAAATTTTGGTTCATTTTTCAGTTCCATCACTTCCCAAGTGTGACCCCCCATAACCAGCAACCTGGAGCAGGGCCGCGCCCTGAAGGTACCTCTGGATCTGCGAGCCCTGCGAGCCCAGCGAGTCGGATGCCGCCGAGCCCTGGAGCCAGGTGGAAGTCGTTAAAAAAGCCTTGGAGCGACTGGATGCGAAACTGGAGCCATGGCAGTGGGAAACAGCAAACAGAAACAGCATTTGAAAGGGTTATAACATGTTATAACGGTTCTTTAAACTCTTCATGAAATTAATATAAATTAATATGTTCTGAGTTGGTTTCAGGTTGATCGTGAAATTGAGAGTTTCATGAGATGCAGAATTCAATGCAGAGTTAATGTATACTTGCCCCTTTGTGGAGATTTGGGACTTGCTTCGTATGCAGATTTGTGCAGCATTGGCTTGAATCTTGCATTGCAGATCATCGACAAAAGCGGCAGAGACGTGCGCATTAGTTATCCGATTGAGAGCCCCTGACCTTCACGCTGATGGAATCACATGAATCTGAAGATCGACAGAATACCCAACAGCCGCCAACACTGGCCATTCGGAACATGAAGCATCTCCTTTTTTTGATAGGACCAGGGGCTACACATACCCAGGCCCAGTGCTCCTAAAGAAATTGCTGCACCATGTTTTCCGTGGATAGGCCATTGGCATTTGTAGGGAAGTCTAAACCTGTTTGAGCCGCTGCAGCTAAGGACAATCTTCAGGACGAGATCATGAAGCGAGTCCAGAGGGCTTTGAGAGAAGGGCGGACGTCTCCCGCGCCCTCAGTTTCCTAAGATGATCAGACAGCAAGTGCTGCGTGGTCTTGCGATGTGAGCTGTCAATAGAGTCAATATCATTGGTTGATAGCAATATTGGCAATATGGGATGGACATCAGTGATACAGCACCTAGCCAACCTAGCGATTCCATCCCAATAGGGGAACGACGTCAGAAATGAGATTGTTAGCAGCTCATATTGACTAGTTGACTAGTTGATTAGTTGACCAGTTGACCTTAGAAGTTTTAATTTTCCAGGTGAACTGGACAATTTAAAGGTGAACGCTCAGTGAAGCGCTACTGCGTGGCAGTGAAACCTTGGTGTGTCCATTGGTGCCCAGAAGTGGTCGAGTGAAACAGATGCTGTTTGGAAAGAACTGTGAGATTAACACATGACATTAGCCAATATTAGCCACAGGACATGGTCCAGTGATGTCAGAGTTTGTCTCCATATCGGAGGACTCGAGTATCCGATCACAAAAAGGTCCAAACAAATGAGTCAAAGCACAATTGGAAGACAAAGCTACCTAGCCAATGCAAATCCAGGAGCTCGAGCTCGAATGGCCAGCAGAATGAGCTGGACGAGGATAGTGACAGAGATGCATCGCGGGACTGTGGTAGAGCCAAGAATTGTTGCTTGTTGTACTAGGGGTGATCCCAAGTCAAAGCGTTGAATTGTGATCGCAAGTCTTTGGCACATTATGTCCTTCCCCTCTTCTTATCATGACATGATTATCCTTGAAAAATAGAGGAAACGAGTGGCCATCCCACTGAAATCGAACTCTGCCCCCCTCTGCCGGAGACGGTGAGACGGTGAGGACTCTGGCATTCTGAAGGAGAGCTGTTTCAAGGCCGTGGGATGCTTTGCTGTTTGTGGCAGCCGCACAAGTACAGCAAGCACATATGTTCACAGGGACAGTTTTCCTTCTGCAGACTTTGTATGGAAGAATGGAAGAAGCTTGAACACAGGAAACCCACTTAGTGCACTGATGCATTCATTGATTGCTCAGTTCCACTATGACCGAATCTGTCGCCTTTTCTTGGCTTCAGCTTGGGCACTTGTTCGCGTCACTCGTGTTGTTTTCCGCGGCTCGACTCGAGCTACACCTGTGATGGCATCCCGACAGCGCTCAGGAACCAGAACCCTCAAGGTGGTGGTGGCCGTGGCGTTCGCAGTTAGGCTTGCCAAGTTGTTGCCCACATCCCTATGTTCATTGATACAGCCACTGCCACTGTTTCTTTTTGAGACACCGCGTCGTGGGAAGGTGAGGGTCTATCACTACACCAACAAGGCAGGCTATGAAGGCATTCTTGAGAGTGGATGCATCCAGCCATCAGACATCAGGCAGGGTGACGCATCCTACGGAAGCAGCGTCTACGCAACAGAGCTCGACCCATCCGTCCCCTTTTACGCTATTCTGCACAACAACTATGACATGGATGGTGGCATCCAAGGCCGAGGGGAAGCCAGGATGGACAGAGCAGACTACGTGTTTGCTTTTGATTTGGACATTTCATCAGTGGAATTCATAGACAATGCCGGCAGAAGATCGGTCTTGTGCATTGGCGGTGGAGACAAGATGAAAGTTGACGATGCTCTCTACTTTGGGAAAGCAACAATAGCAGCTGATGTGTTGAAGAACAGAGGGAAAAAGGTGTTGGTCTATCACTACACAAACAAGGAGGGCTATGAGCGCATCCTTGCGAATGGATACATTTTGCCAGAGGACCTCACCACTTTGAAAACTTTGGCACAGGTGGCGCATCCTTCATCACCGATTTACACCATTCTTCACAACATGTATGGCGGTCTACAGGCACAGGTGATGAGAGGTGTTCGTGGAACTTCGGCGCATCCTTCATCACCGATTTACACCATTCTTCACAACATGTATGGCGGTCATTTCAACGGAAGAGGGAAGGACATGTTGGACAGAGCAGACTACGTTTTTGCATTCCTTCTTCCAGCGGACAAAGTGGACATGTTGAAGAGGGTACCTTTCTCCCAGAATACGGGAAAGGTCATGAGCCTTGGTCATGGAAAGAGGGTGGACATCACTGAAGCTTTCTACCATGGAGCTTCTGCAGATGCGTTTCATGAAACTGGCTTAAATCACAGTGTCTTCGAAAGTGAAGAAGAGGTGCTGATGTACCTCCAGATCTATGATGCTGTAAATAAGCAGGGTAAGTAAGCAAACTCAAAGTGATTTTATAGAGGCTACTTAGCTACTTACCCTTGGAGATGGGACAATTTGCTGGTATTTTTTTTGATGCCCTGGTCTCTGCTGAGAAAACTTGTACATATTCCAGCTTAATCCAAATTTGCCAGATTGTGAAAAAGGCGGCATGCATCAGCTGACATTGAGCTGCAGCAACCTCCCAGCATCCCCAAGCCTTTGTGGCCTTGCAGCATCTAGTGCCTGACAGTTTTGTCCATTCAAATCCGGAAATTGAAACCTCAACAATGCAGTGGAGGTCATGGCCATATTCGGTTGTTTTGTCCTTTAGGCATGAAAACCCAGTCCGCTCTGGGCTGGACTTCTGACACATCTGGCCGAACAGGTCCTGAAAAGCGCAACTGGACTTGAGCAAAGCAGGTTTGGTTCCGGGATGGTCGGCCTGGTGCTTCAGTGCAATCAACTTAACAACCTCCCTCCATGCAATGGGAAATGCGTTGGTTTGAGCTGCATGAGATCTGTGCATCAATCAATCTATTGTTGTTTTGGAAAAAGCTTAGTTCAGGTTTAACGCATGAAAATCCTGGATGTCAGCAGAGTGTTTAAGCACCACCACTTTTGCTGAGAGATGGCTGTAGTGATGCGTTGAAGATCAATATTTGCAGTCCTAGTTCGGTGGCTTGAGATATCATGAGCTGTGATGCGGGCGCAGATTCTGTCTGGGCTGGTGTCAGCACATGGTTCATTTCAGGTGATTGATGCTAGGACAATGCCACAACTTGCACCCACTGAGCAGCCAAAACGTGGAGTTTGTTGATTTGTCATGTATCAGATGTGTCCTTAATGTGTTGTTGGCTCTTGGAGGGGTATGGCACGTCGCATAGTGATAGGACGTGTTTTTTTTCCCCAGAATTGGCGGGCTTTCTGCTTTTTTGTGAAGTCAGTCAAAGTACCACCACTTTTGCTGAGAGATGGCTGTAGTGATGCGTTGAAGATCAATATTTGCAGTCCTAGTTCGGTGGCTTGAGATATCATGAGCTGTGATGCGGGCGCAGATTCTGTCTGGGCTGGTGTAAGCACATGGTTCATTTCAGGTGATTGATGCTAGGACAATGCCACAACTTGCACCCACTGAGCAGCCAAAACGTGGAGTTTGTTGATTTGTCATGTATCAGATGTGTCCTTAATGTGTTGTTGGCTCTTGGAGGGGTTTGGCACGTCGCATAGTGATAGGACGTGTTTTTTTTTTTCCAGAATTGGCGGACTTTCTGCTTTTTTGTGAAGTCAGTCAAAGTACCACCACTTTTGCTGAGAGATGGCTGTAGTGATGCGTTGAAGATCAATATTTGCAGTCCTAGTTCGGTGGCTTGAGATATCATGAGCTGTGATGCGGGCGCAGATTCTGTCTGGGCTGGTGTCAGCACATGGTTCATTTCAGGTGATTGATGCTAGGACAATGCCACAACTTGCACCCACTGAGCAGCCAAAACGTGGAGTTTGTTGATTTGTCATGTATCAGATGTGTCCTTAATGTGTTGTTGGCTCTTGGATGGGTTTGGCACGTCGCATAGTGATAGGACGTGTTTTTTTTCCAGAATTGGCGGGCTTTCTGCTTTTTTGTGAAGTCAGTCAAAGTACCACCACTTTTGCTGAGAGATGGCTGTAGTGATGCGTTGAAGATCAATATTTGCAGTCCTAGTTCGGTGGCTTGAGATATCATGAGCTGTGATGCGGGCGCAGATTCTGTCTGGGCTGGTGTCAGCACATGGTTCATTTCAGGTGATTGATGCTAGGACAATGCCACAACTTGCACCCACTGAGCAGCCAAAACGTGGAGTTTGTTGATTTGTCATGTATCAGATGTGTCCTTAATGTGTTGTTGGCTCTTGGAGGGGTTTGGCACGTCGCATAGTGATAGGACGTGTTTTTTTTCCAGAATTGGCGGGCTTTCTGCTTTTTTGTGAAGTCAGTCAAAGTACCACCACTTTTGCTGAGAGATGGCTGTAGTGATGCGTTGAAGATCAATATTTGCAGTCCTAGTTCGGTGGCTTGAGATATCATGAGCTGTGATGCGGGCGCAGATTCTGTCTGGGCTGGTGTCAGCACATGGTTCATTTCAGGTGATTGATGCTAGGACAATGCCACAACTTGCACCCACTGAGCAGCCAAAACGTGGAGTTTGTTGATTTGTCATGTATCAGATGTGTCCTTAATGTGTTGTTGGCTCTTGGAGGGGTTTGGCACGTCGCATAGTGATAGGACGTGTTTTTTTTTCCAGAATTGGCGGACTTTCTGCTTTTTTGTGAAGTCAGTCAAAGTACCACCACTTTTGCTGAGAGATGGCTGTAGTGATGCGTTGAAGATCAATATTTGCAGTCCTAGTTCGGTGGCTTGAGATATCATGAGCTGTGATGCGGGCGCAGATTCTGTCTGGGCTGGTGTCAGCACATGGTTCATTTCAGGTGATTGATGCTAGGACAATGCCACAACTTGCACCCACTGAGCAGCCAAAACGTGGAGTT
This sequence comes from Cladocopium goreaui, assembly GCA_947184155.2. Lineage (NCBI taxonomy): Eukaryota > Dinophyceae > Suessiales > Symbiodiniaceae > Cladocopium > Cladocopium goreaui. The sequence goes on from CAMXCT020002668.1 coordinate 341,141, forward strand.
TGTTGATTTGTCATGTATCAGATGTGTCCTTAATGTGTTGTTGGCTCTTGGAGGGGTTTGGCACGTCGCATAGTGATAGGAGTTTTTTTTTCCAGATTGGCGTGCTTTTTTTGAAGTCAGTTACCACCACTTTTGCTGAGAGATGGCTGTAGTGATGCGTTGAAGATCAACTTTCTGCTTTCCTGAAGTCAGTCAAAGTACCACCACTTTTGCTGAGAGATGGCTGTAGTGATGCGTTGAAGATCAATATTTGCAGTCCTAGTTCGGTGGCTTGAGATATCATGAGCTGTGATGCGGGCGCAGATTCTGTCTGGGCTGGTGTCAGCACATGGTTCATTTCAGGTGATTGATGCTAGGACAATGCCACAACTTGCACCCACTGAGCAGCCAAAACGTGGAGTTTGTTGATTTGTCATGTGTCAGATGTGTCCTTAATGTGTTGTTGGCTCTTGGAGGGGTATGGCACGTCTAGTGACACGAGGTTTTATTTCCAGGCCTGGTCTGATCGATGGATTGTTTATCTTTTCAGGACACTGTTGACTTACTGATTCATTGTCTCTTGTGTTGAGAACATTCCTGGAGCACTCCTGAGAATGGCCATGTCCACCATCTTCTGAGATGCACATCGTTCATCTCATTTCAAAGATGGGTATGAAATTCCAATAAAGCCCGTGGATCGCGGCATGTGCACATTGTAGTTGATAGTATGCCAATTAATTGAACTGTGGATCGAAAGTAGGGTCCAAGAATCCAAGAATGTGATTTCTCTTGCAAAAGGTCGCTTTTTGGCCTCGAGGTTTAACCTGTTTTTCTTCATTCCAACCTGTTTTGCCTTTGCCAGGTGGCTGCAATAGAGTTTCTATGAGAGTCCAGACCCGAGAGAAGCTCAAGACACATTGAATTGTTGGAGCGAAGATTATGAAGAACTGCCGTTTTCACGTTTGTTTTGACTCAGATGCTGCAACGACGTCCTCAGGCATATACGGCAGTTGAATGTTTTCCTGCACTTCTGCAGCCATATGGTGCAGAGCCTTTGAGATGTGAAGTATCACATGTCAAGGTGCAGAGTGAAAATCGCAAGCCATCTTCCAAATCATCACCTCTTCAAACACAAGAGTATAGTAAAAAGAAGGCCTTTACCCCTGAAGCTTTTGCCAGACTTGGATGAGATGCTCTTGAAGTCCAAGTCCTATAGCCTTGATGTCCCTATTGTTCAAAATGCACCGCTGAGCTGCTTTTTTTTGTGTTAGATATCGGGCGTCATAGTTGCAAGGACCCCAACTCATATCATCCATAAGATAGACTTGGAAAATCTGATCCTTTTAGCTGGAAACACACCAGAAGTCACTAACATTTTCCAGCCATGGCTTTCCACCTAGCTTTTTCGAAGCCCGTGCCTTGTCCAGATGAATGGGGTCAGGAGGAGGGTTGTAACCCCAATATGTTCATTGTTACGGAAGTCCTGCAAAAACTAGCAAACGCTGAAAGTTATCATGCTTCCGAATCATTCCTCATTTGGAGGACTGAACCCTCAACATCCCTCAGCAGATCTGAACACCCTGGCCACCCGAAGAACTGAGCACCAGACATCCATCTGAACATCCTGCAATTTGTGATCCCAAAGTGGATACCCAAGTTACCCAAGGATCTGACAGCTGACAGCACCACAGCTGCAGAGTTCGACGGGCAGATTTGCTTGGTGCACTGTGAAAAAGTAGATATTGAAATGATGGTGACAAGTCGCAGCATTTTTATAGACACCTCCGCCATGAATACTGGCAGGAGAATGCTAACATGGCAAGTTGTGGCAACCCAAAAATTTCGGTCAGCCCTTCCAACTTTTCAAACTTTCGCATAAAGCTGTGAACGGTTTTTACTATGTTTTACTCCTAAACAAACATCTACAGTCTCTCTATGTTTCACTTCGATTCCCCCGCGTGATGTGTCCAGTGGACACTGGGCATCCTCCCATGGCGGTTGATCTCCTTGAGGTGAAGTGAAATTCATCTCCTTCGTTGGTTTGGCTGTGCTGATTCTGATGGGCTTCCTGGGGTATGCCCTGCACTGCCTGCTGCGGCAACGGCCCAGCATGTGCGCCGGGGGGTGGAGCTATGGGGTTTTGATGTCGTGATTCCAGTGAGTCAAATTTAGCTTCAGAAATATATATTCCATTGGTATCCAGTGGTCCTGTTGCATCAAAACAAAATTTGGATGTGTTTCCTAACCGTACTTGTAGTGATTTTCGCACGCCACCTTATGTTATCACCGTGGTTATCACCGTGGTTCTACCCATGCTGTCAGCTTCTCCGACAGGCGCTTGTGTGTTCTGGGCTTGAGCGGTTTGCCAATGATCATCGGACCGACGCTTGGTGGAAGCAGGGCATGCTTGGAAAGGTATGGAATGGACCCAACATCTCACAAAATAGAAGGGCCAGCCAATCTCTGGAGATGCTTGGTCTGGAGATATTTGGATATCGTTATAGTTAGTTGGAGGTTTGAAACCCGAGCAATATCCCAATCTCCCATTAACAAGGGAAAATCCAAAGCATCAAGTCGGGATCTTCCAAAGAAGTGGCCTTTTTCTGCCCGGGGTTGACACCTGACCGGCTTGGGAGACTCACTGAGGCTTCTGGTGCTTCACTTCTTTGGACCACTGAGATCCAAGCTGGCGCACTTTGCCTTGTCCTTCTTCGGTGTCGTGGCAGGTGCCACAGTTGCAGTGAGACCAATGGACTTCGGCTGCCGATGTCGTGATCACCGACGTGATTTCTGCTGAGGTTTTCGATGGCTGGAGTTGATGTTGGGCACTGGACCCAAAGGCTTCGACAAATCCGTCAAGAACTTTGCAACTTGGCCGTGTCCCATTTGTGGCCGCTCTCGGTTGTGGATGGTTGTGGATGATGGTGCAGTATTTGGTAGTGTAGGATTTTGGGTCACGGACTGCTGTGGTACTTTCTTCTACTCTGCTTGTTGGGATGCAGTCACCCATAGATCTCACATTCCCAGAATAGTTCCTCCATATATCCATAGATATCCATAGATCCCCTCATTCCCAGTGATATTTTCCATGCCATGCAGGTGATCTATTTCGCCTCCCCGGCGGAAGTTCTCTTCGACTCTGGGCAGCTGCAAGCGTCCAAGGATGGCCTGGTCTCAGTCGCTTGGAGCTGTGGGATGGGACCCGACAACCCCACGGTGCCATGAAGTCATGGGGGAAATGGCGAGAAACCAATCATGAACAGAATGAACAGATGAATTCATGTTTTTTTCTTGGGGGGTAAGAGATTTTAAGATCCCTCATTTTGCAGATTCTTGAGCTGAAGGATTCAATGAAATGCATTTTTCCATGCCAGTTGCAAGGTGTCCTGTCAAGAGACGTCCTCAGTTTCCAGTGTCAACAAGTTGCACTGAGGAATTGTTGCTGAGGATCGCAAAGCATATGCTGATTGGCACCATTGCAACTTGATGGACAAGTCAGCACGAATCATGTTTTGCTCATACGCCCAAAATTGAGCGGTTTAAGAGATGAAGCTGCACAGGACAACAACAGCCATCATCATCATCCTTGGACTCTCAAGATATTTCCCTGTTGTTAGTTGAGTATCTGCCAGCTTGCCGTTTTCCGTTTTATCTTTCGAGGCCCTTAGTCTGGGCAAAGCCACGGATTTCGCTCCCTTCCTAGACGGCCAGGATCCACTCACGAAACTCGTTGATAGTCCTGGTCCTGGTGTCCCCTACAGGTTAGATACAAGCCCTTTACATGGATCCCAGCAGAAACCAAAGATAGATGTGGAAAACTCATGTTTTTCGCAGGAAGGTATCTATAAACTAATTATAAATGAAGGATTTTCAATATCTATGTTATTAAGAGTAGGGTATGGGTCAACGTTATCAACATCCCAACATGGATTCTTTGATACCAAAAGCGAACTGACTTTTGTGGGTCCAAACGGGTGCCCTGCTGACTGAATCCATGCCCATTTGGGATTTTCTTTCGGGACCACAATCCATTTCAGGTGGATTGTCGTGATCCACAAGGAAAAAGAGTAGTGAAGCAAAGCTCGTGTTTCTTCCTGGACTGGGCATGATCTTGTCATGACGTGTTTGGTGTTCCCTTAACCCCTCTGCCGATTTCCCCACCCTGCGATCGAAGTTGAGGATGCCCCTCCTTGGCTTCCCAGTGGCCCTTCCGGCGGTGTATTTGCTAACAGTCTATGTTTATTGCAGCTCAACAGCAAGAAGTGTCTGAGCCTCTGAGCCAATGGTCTCCTAGTTAGCTTTCTCTGACTTGGGTCTCGTTCCTTTTGACTTTGTTGGACTTCGCCATTGGTAGCACCAATGAGTCAAACTCATTAAACCACCATTTTCAATGAGAACATCTGGCCTCCTAACCATGGATAAACAGCCAGGCACTTTGGCCACCGCCATGCTGATGCACCGGCTGCTGCCAGCCTTTCTGGGTGCCAACCTTAAAGGGGTTGCAGTTTTGACGACTTGGCTGGGACGTGTGCGTATTACTTGTAACTTGTACTGTATAATTGTATAATATACAAATATATACAAACAGATAATATATATATATATATTATATGTTTATATATACATACATAATAGATGAAAAGGAATATCTATCTATCTATGTAATGTCAACCCTGGATTAATAACCCCCTAGGCTGTTTAATTGGGAAGGTACCATTTAAGTGTCAAATCATGACTATTGGGGGAATACCCCCTAATGAATAAACCATGGTTTATTAATCCGGGGTTCTATGTATCTATGTATCTATGTATCTATGTATCTATGTATCTATGTATCTATGTATCTATCTACCTACCTATCTATCGATCCATCGATCTATCTATCTATCTGTCTGTCTGTCTGTCTGTCTATCTGTCTCTCTGTCTATCTGTCTATCTGTCTATCTATCTATCTGTCTATCTGTCTATCTGTCTATCTGTCTATCTGTCTATCTATCCATCTATGTATCCATCTATGTATCTATCTATGTATCTATCTATGTATCTATCTATGTATCTATCTATCTATCTATCTATCTATCTATGTATCTATCTATGTATCTATCTATGTATCTATCTATGTATCTATCTATGTATCTATCTATGTATCTATCTATGTATCTATCTATGTATCTATCTATGTATCTATCTATCTATGTATCTATCTATGTATCTGTCTATGTATCTATCTATCTATCTACCTAGCTACCTATCTACCTATCTACCTATCTACCTATCTACCTATCTACCTATCTACCTATCTACCTATCTACCTATCTACCTATCTGTCTGTCTGTCTGTCTGTCTGTCTCTCTGTCTCTCTGTCTCTCTGTCTATCTGTCTATCTGTCTATCTGTCTATCTGTCTATCTGTCTATCTGTCTGTCTATCTGTCTATCTCTCTATCTCTCTATCTCTCTATCTCTCTATCTCTCTATCTCTCTATCTCTCTATCTCTCTATCTCTCTATCTCTCTATCTCTCTATCTATCTATCTATCTATCTCTCCATCTATCTCTCCATCTATCTATCTATCTATCTATCCATCCATCCATCCATCTATCTATCTATCCATCCATCCATCTATCTATCTATCTTGTCTAATCTTGTCTAATCTTATCCAATCTAATCTAATCTGATCTGATCTAATCTAATCTAATCTAATCTAATCTATCTCTCTCTCTCTCTCTACATGAGTATATATATATATATATAGATGTAACTAACATACAGAACATATATACGTATACTGACTTGGTTGGACTCAACTGAAGTTCTTTCCTAAGGTTCGTTTCTGAAACTGGGAACATCACAGAATGCTGCAAAATCATTCAAAGATCTTCCCAAAGTCCAAGTCGGATCTTCAAACTAAAACATAGAAACCACCTGGTTTGAATCTATTTCCATCTATTTCCCATATTTTTTTCAAGTCAACTCTGCTTTACCACCAAGTTTCCCCGGCTCCGGCTGAATCACCCAGGTATCGCCTCAGTGGATTCCATGCAGACGCCTCTGCTGCTGTCCACGTCCCTGCGGGATTTCTGGGGTCGACGTTGGAATTTGGTGGTGCACCGACTGATGAAGCGGACCTTCTTTGTGCCGCTCGTAGGTGCCGGGACTTCCGGTAAGGCGGTAAGGTGAGAGGTTAGAGTGGTTGGGAGATTCTGTTGATGTTTTTTGGTTGTTTTTTTTTGAGGTTTCTCATCCATTTTCAATGCCTGTACTTCAAGACGGCTGGTCCATGACATTTTCCCGCCCTGTGGCTGCACAAACCAGGTCGAAGTCCACATTTAGCCGGGCTGCTGGCGTTCATGATGTCAGGACTCTTCCATGAATACATGCGCCTTGGTTTTGCAGGGATAATCGTCAATTGGTGATGGACATCACCTGGGACCGAAGGGCCATGATGTAGCATGGAGACTGGGACCTGCAATGCATCTGAGGTGGCTGGCAGTGAACTGGAATCAGCGGGATGCCTATGTGCCAGGGCTGAGTCTTCTCTTCTTTTTCCTCCAGCAACTTGGACTTCTCAAGAGCTCAGCTTCGTTGAGACTCTGCCAGACCTTGGGATGTCTGAACGAACTCATCAATTTTTCCCCATCAAAATTGCCTTTTCACTTGGTTTCCGGGCCTCCTCCCCACATCAAAGTTGCCATTTATGGGAGATCTCCATTTTGACTCAGTGGACGCCGTGGACACCGACCTGGCGTCCGAGGTTCCTGCTGTGCGGTGTGGAGTCGGCCCTGAGTTTGACCCCACTGGGCTTGCAGCTGAGCAAACTGCCTCAGCCGCTTCGCACCGTGCCACGGCGGAAGTGGGGCGGGCACCATGTGGGGGTCGTTGCTCAAGGATTATAAGGATCATGGCATGTGGGATTACAGGTCACAGGTCCGACAGGTCCTTCCTGTTTGTAGAGTTTTCTGCCTTTGGCACATGGCACAATGCCACTCCCCAGCTAACCGGAGAAGAGGCTGAATCCATGCTGTTTGCATTTGAGGTGCTCACCAGCTTAGTGGTTCTGCCCCTTGGACCTCTCTTCCTTCAGGGCATTAGCTCTATGGGGGTTGAGGCTGCGGACCAAGGTGCGGGTAGGGGCTGAATCGGCTTCCCTTTGGGACTTGAAACAGATCATATTGTTGCGTCTAAGTGAGCAGCAAGCATCTCTTGACAACCAGGCTTGACATTTTGTTCCGGGTAGAAAGCATATCCCTGGGAGCTACGGAGCTGCGGTCATATGAAAGGTTTGGAGACCTCTCCCTTTGATATGTCAAGATGGCCTGAACCGCCTGAACTGCAAGGCCAAACAGTCAGCTTGGTCATGGGCGATGCTCCCGGAGGTGTCGTCTCGGGCTCACCACCCCTCGACTGGGTGATGTGTGGATTAGCGGGACCCTCAGGAGTCGAAGCAGATGGCACTTCAGGCATGGTTGCGAAGTAACAACATATGGGGGTTTCCATAAATCATCCATTTTCATAGGATTTTCCATTATAAACCATCCATTTGGGGATACCTCCATTTATGGAACCCCCCATATGCATCATTTGTTTGAAGAGTTACTTCCATCCTCTTCCATCTACTTGAACGGAATTCTGCTCACTGATGTATCTATCGTTTTATTTTGTGATTCTGTTTCCTTTTTTTTCTGGACCAAGATGATACCGTTGGCCCATTGATTGGCTTTGATATTTCTCTCAATCTCTAGTTATCCAACCTTCAAGGTTGGCCTGGTGGCGGGCGCACGTGGCCTCTACTTGCGGCCCAGACCGGGCCTCAGCGTGATTTCTCTGAATTTTTTGTAAAAGAATGGGGAAAATGCGGTTTCTAATCCATTGGGTTTTAGGTTTTAGGGGTATCTCGAAGTTCAACTGTTGGTTTTCTCAGGAGGTGTCTGGGGTTTCCAAGTGGGCTTTGGAGGTGCCCGAAAATTTGGTTTCGCTGATGGGAAAAGGATTTAAGCAACGAACCAAGGGGATGGCATGGGGATAGCATGGGTATATCAGCAATGAGAATTTGTTGGCCCGTTTCATATCATTTTCAAGCCTGGGAGGGTGATGTCCCTCGACTTTCATACTTTCATGTGTGTTTATATTGGATTCCTGGAGGGAATAGTATGTTATTGGTGCAATCCCACATGGCTGAGTAAAATCCTGGTGGATCCACTCGACGAGGACCAGCAGTGAAGATCTCAAAGAGCACAGTGGTGGCAGTGTTGCCCACCTGTGAGGGGGCGTGACTCCGTGAAGCTGCAGGAGGTGACAGAAATACCTGGGGATTCAATGGGATTTAATGGGATTTTCTACCATGTTGTATTTTTCCCATATCTTTTCGGGGATGGGCCAGGGGTGTGGCCTTCAGCGTCATTTGAGCAGTGACCAAAGCTCTTGCTGATGGGTTCTGAACTGTGGGGTAAATTACTCGGTTTGTTGGGAGTTAGGTCTCAATATGGGAACCCCTATCGTCTATATAGTCAGATGACGTTTTGGATTTTGAACCCTGCTCATTTTGCATTGGCGAAGTCACCCTCCCTGCAGCAATTGCCCAGTGATCAGTCTGGGCTTCATCTTCGGATGAGCTGAGCGTAGATTTTCCGACCTGAGGAGGAATCCAAAGGATCTTCCCTAAGGCTTTCTGTTGCAACCTACTGCAGCTGCTTTCAATGAGCCTTGTGGCTGGAGAATCCTTGGTTTTTGGTTTGTTTTTGGCAATAGGCCATCCATTCTTCAGCGCGAACTCCACAAACTTCAAAGATTAATCTGAGATTGGAGTTGAGAAAGTTGAGAGGAATTTGGTGTGGCAGCAGTCCACTGCAGTCAGTAATCTTCTCTTTGCATTGCAGCATGGAGTCTGCGTGTTCCTTGCTGATCTTGGCGAGGTGAGTAGCTTCTTGCGATGTTGCCAGGCCTGGGTGGCCGCTGATGTTTGGGGGGCAACATTTAAGAAACAACAAGTAAACGTATCACCAACACACATGGCATTCCATGTGTGTTGATTCTGGGGGAGAATTGCAGGAAAGGAAGGTGCAAGATCCAATTCTAGTTGGTGGTTTGGAATATTGTGCATTTTCGAACCTATTCCGGATGATTATTGAATCAGTATGAATACTTTTTTTTCAACATTTATACTAATTTATACTCACTTTGAATTGAATCAGCATATTGTACGTTTGCCATGTGCTAGTTTCAGCGTTCATTCCGTCGTGGCACAAGTGTTTCAACATCTTCCTTAAATTACACCTTTCTTCCTGGGCCCAGGACTTTCACAACGCCAACTGTGGGTTTCAATGTCGAGACGTGTCAAGTTCAAGGCCCCTGAGATTAGCGGGGAGCAAGAATGGGATGCAGTTGGGAGCGTGGAAGCCTATGGTGGCGTTATATTCTTGACAGGAACATGTCAAATCTGATCCATCCCCAGGGGTTTACTTCTTACCTTTCACCATCCCAAATGGAGGTGCCAGACCTGAGAACTGGGTTCCCAATGGATAAAACACCCTGTGGTACCCAGTGGTATCCTGCAGCGTGGAACACATGTTGTGCCTGGTGTGCTTGCATCATCGCCAGGTTCTTCCACTGATGTGGGACAGATGTCCAGGTAGGGATGGGCAACTTGGCCCCAGCAATTCTTGGCAGAGGTTGTTCTGAGCTGCAAGCTGGCAAGTTGCTGCAAGTTGACGGCACGTTCTCTGTTTTTTTGATGCTGCGGATAGCTTGCGGAATTTCAAAACCCAGCAAACACGGGCTTGGGCTATGGGTTTGGATGATATTGCCTGGAGACACTTTGGCTCATCTTCAGAACAATAGGCGCCTTCCCAACCTTTGCTCTCTTTTTTTGTATGAGCCACCGACTCCAACACGGCCAAGTCCATGTAGGGGAGGAAGTTTCCCGCCTGTGTGTGAGTGCGGGACGACCCCAGCATCCTCACACCGCGGATGCTGGACGGGAAGCAGCAGGCTTTGCAGAAGCTGCGCCACGAGCAGCTCTTCCAAGAGGGGCGGAGGAGGACAAGCCCAGCTGGGCGAGCCTTGCGGCCATGGCAGCCCATGGACCCAGACGAGGCGGGAGGCACAGAGAGAGAGTGAGAGTGAGAGTGAGAGAGAGAGAGAGAGGGAGAGGGGGAGAGGGGGAGGGGACAGGGGGAGAGAGGAAGGGAGAGAGAGAGGATGAGAGAGTGGGTTGAGAAGGTCTTGTTTGGATCAGTCACGTACCATAAATATTTTGCGGGTTTGAACAAAGTCTTGATATGAAAGCTAGTGCCCCTCCCTTCCTCCCTCCCTTCCTTTCAGCCCGATGTGTAACCTTGATGCCCGACTCACCTCACCTGACTTCCATCAACCCACTCCGCTCAACTCATTCCACCTAGCCCAGGTCACCCCAACCAACTCACTTTACGCAAGTCACTCCACTTCACTCCTCTTCACTCCGTTTGCCTCTCCCCTCCCTCCACGTTCCCCTTTCGCGTCTCGCCTCGCATTACTGCTTCGATGGCTTTGCGTATCCCCTCTCCTCCCACCCTTTCTCACCTAGCTTTCGTTCACAAACCCTTAAAGACATTCTGCTAAATCTCAAATCTCCCATCGTGGCAGCCAAACAAAAAAAGGCCGGAAACTTTAATATGCCAGATATTGCCAGGTCGTGAAAGTGAAACATCGAGATTCTGAATGCAACATCTTTGATGCTTCGCTCCTGTTTTGCAGGCGGAAGAATTCGAAATTGCCCCGAAGTCCACTTCAGCCGATTGCGGAGGGATTTCAAGTTCTTCCGCCGGCAGAAAAACGAACCATTGCAGCCGAAGCAAGGGCACTGGTTTTGCAGACAGTCTTTGGTTGGATCAGTCGAAAAGTTGTGTTGCAAAGTGGCGGAGTACAGAACGCTTTGCTGGAGTTTCATCGTTGTCAAAGCCAACTACGTACAGCAAAAGGGTATTGCAATAGGCATTGATACAGCGTGTGGCCACAATCAAAGTTTTCAAGTGCACTTGCTTTCTTCTTATGAGCGTCGCAAAGGACATTGAAACTGCTCCCGGTTCCCGTGGTTGCCGGAGGGTGAAGAGTCTCGGGGCACTTTCGATGTCTGTCGTTCCAGCTGAGCAAAAAGAAACGAGACACAATACGCCAGATGGCGAAAGTGAAACATCGAGATCCTGAATGCAACATGTTCAAGCTTCTCGCTCTTTTTCTGCAGGCAGAAGAAGCTGAGCTGGCTTCCGTTTCAAATTCATATTCCTGCAGAAAGATGGCCGCTGAAGTCGCTTGGGTGGTGTGGAACTTGTCATGGGCTGGCGCTTCAGCTGTGTGACAGCCATGGGCAATGGCGACCTTCCTAGCAACGGCGGAGGTGACGTTTTATCCTGTCGCGATGAACCGTGCAAAAACATCTTTGATGATATATTGCTTGCCTTGACCCCCAGCAGACATCACAGCAGCAACTTGTCACTGTGCTGGCCATGTTGCGTGTTATCGACATTTGTGCACAGCAGGTGTGGCAGATGGTGAAATTATTCAACATGGGCTGTGGATGGCTGTGGTGCATTTGGGATATGTCAGAATCCCGAAAGTCCCGAAAGTTTGGACCCCGATGTCGCAAAGAAGTCACTGGCGCCATACATCACCATAGCATCATTTCTGGATATTTCTGGTTGCTTTTGAAGATACAGGTTGGAAACTCCAACTTTTTTCAGACTCTTCGGTGAAGCTTCTTCAATCCCGGAGGTTTTTTCGAGATGGCAACGGGATACCACCATGCGGCAAGACATGTTGCGCTGGGCAGACAGTGACTTCCCGCAAGAATGAGATCTTTATTGACCACGAATGCGGCTTAACTGGGGTGACTTGCCCAACCTTTACCCAGGAAGTTGAATGCGTCACCTCGTGCCCTGTTTTTAACAGGTACCCTTCCTTGGCCAGACACCGCAGGAGGAAAAACTGGCCCGGAATCCCGGTCAAAGATTTTTGGATCCAGGATGACCTACGTGACTAGATCGTTTTTGATCATTTTGAGCATTCAGCCTACCAATGTTGAGTGAGTCCTTTTGATCCATATGAATAATATTGAGATAAATATTATTGGGGAAGTGATCTCCAATCTCAGATCTGACGCAATGTACTGGCGGAGTGACAACTCTGGCTATATTGAGCTGTTTGGATCTTTTGTCAGCAGCAGTCTTCGGGTGGAAGTGTGTCCTGTTTCAACCCAAAATTGAACATACAGAACACATCAAAAGGAGATCCAACATTGAAAACATGAGTCCAGGGATCAAATAGAGGCTGTTTTGTCTTCTGCAACATGACAGAACTTCCCTTGGCTCAAGGCCAAAAGGCCAGCGGGTCCGCCAAATCCATGATGATTCATAGCAATCTCTACTGGTTCGGCTTCATCTGCTTCAGCCATTTCAACCCAATCGCGGTCGCAGAACGAGCAAAGGTGAACCAGAACACGTTGGAACTTGATGTCTCAGTATCCCGGAGCTGCTTGGCTCCCAGCAAACTGTTTTTTTCTTCTTTGTCCGAGGGCAGCACTGACAAGTATGTCAAAGAGTCAAAGATGATCAACGTATCATATATCTGATTGATTCTGGTTGTGGCATGTTCTCAAAAAACAAGCCCCAAAAGTTGGATGTAACACATCTATTTCATCGAGGCAGTGAGTCTTCTGGGTCTCCCACGTCACTGGCCGAGACCTCCCAACGATCCCAGCGGTCCCAGCGGCGGTCCCAACCGTCCGACAAATCGAAGTGCAGCGAGTGGTCCAGCCTCAGACTGATCTTGGAGAAACTGGGGGTCCATCAGCTGAGTGATCCCAAATTGGGCGGAAAAATTCGCTGGAAGCTCAATTTTGAATGAAGTCAGGCAGTTTTTTTTTGACTTGGGGATGAGACAAGGAAAATATTCTTGTTCATTATTCATTATTCATTATTATTATTGTCATTATTACTATTTATTATTACTATTATTATTGACTATTATTGATGATGATGATTATTTTTCATGGACCTGTATGATTTTCCCTTTTAAGTGGGGACAAACATCTATGACCGGCAGGGTGCTAGGGTTTTGATCCATTCCCACATCTGTATCTATAGTGACATTGATGGAACTTGGGTATGTTGCTCCAGGAATCTGATTTGTAGTCATAAGAATCTTGGCATGCCATGAAATCTCTCTATCAATTTCGACAGCCCTATTGCGTGTTCTGGCAGTTTCGATGTCAGTTGGCTTGCTCAATACTTGTAGTGGCCATTCTGTCAAAATGGGTCAGGAAGGATTCCTGTTTGCGATTGGAATGGAACAAGAACAGCACACTCTTGAATTGGCTTTGTCCAATAATTGGGTCTCCTTTCCATCCAGTGGTTAATCCATATATTGGTTAATCATGATTCCCACATATTCCCACATATTCCTACCTTTTGATGACCATAAATTTCCAAAGCTCCGAGCTTTGGGCTTCATTTTCGCAGGCAGTTTTTTTTCGCAGAAAGCTCGGGGTGCCCCAAGCATGTGCATTGCATGGGAATACCGCGAGAAAAATGGTTTCTTCCTGGGGAAGATGATTATGATACCCTTGGGAACCATTGGATCCTGGGCTAGCCTATTAGGGGCCAGATTTCCCAACCAAGGGTCGGATGCTATGTCTGGAAGATTCGTTTGACAGACGCCACATTGTCCGGCACCTTGGACGACAGGATCGGAGAGCTCCAGCGTTTACACCACCTGGATTTGAGGTTCACCAAGGTGGCTGGCAACCTTTCGAGCCTACAGAGATTAACGAAGCTGCAATTCCTCAACCTGCAAGGGGCAAAGATCAGCGGTGACATCTCAAGCCTGAAACCCTTGACTCAGTTGCTGGAATTATATTTGGACAGCACCGAAGTCACCGGTGACCTGTTGAATCTTCAGAAAGCGACTCAAATCCGAAAGCTCTACCTCGGATCCACATCCATCACAGGCGACCTCAAAAGTTTGCAGCAGCACGAATGGCTGCAGGATTTGGTCCTCGCGGACACGAAGGTGACGGGTGAACTGGCTGATCTTCAACACTTGAGGAAGACTTTGTTCACTTTTCATGCGGAAAACACCTTGGTCACAGGTGACCTGTCCAAGATCATTTGGACCGAGCTGGTGCAGCTGAAACTGACCAACACCAAAGTGACCGGCAACTTACGGATGGCTCTGAAAAGCAAGGAACTCAAGGACAGGGTTGCTGACCATGTTGCTCCAACTGGGATCTTACGGGTAAATATGGATAATATAGGTGAATCATAGCCCCTTTTGGCAGAAAATAGGTGCTTTTACCATCTTTTTACCTCAAAAGGGGGCCAGCGTCCAAGGAGATTGACCTTGCTGGTACCAATGTGAGTGGTGACATTTCGGCGCTCTTTCAGTGGAAACAACTGGAAGAGGTGGACCTGTCGGGCACCCAGATGTCCGGCCGTTTGGGCCGTGCATGGCGGGGTCAAGTTCCAGAGCTTCGGATTCTGAAGTTGACGAACTGTAAACGACTGGCCTTCATTCCGACAGGCCGGGAGGGGGATGGTGCCAGTGGAGCTGTTTGGAAGCAGAATTTTGAGTGGTCCTTTTTCAAGTCTTAGACCATTAAACAAATATGAAGAAATAACTTCCGTCCAGTTTGGGGAGGTCGATACGCTTGACTTCTGGCCAGGTGAAGGTCTTTTGGACCTGAAACATCAGTTCTTTTCCAACCGATTTCCGGAAAATCTCCTCTTACCCAAGCTGATCATCTTGGAGTTGAGTGGATCTCCGTTGAATGGCAACTTGATGGACCTTCTGGGACCCTTGGGTATGTGTTTAGCTCTGGCCAGCATTCGGGCCGCTGGCTGCGGGCTCACCGGAAGACTCCCCAGCCTTTTGTTTCAAGATGTGTGGCTGGATCACGATCATTGGTCGATCTGGCACCCGGCGCTCGCAGCGTCTTTGCAAACATTGGACCTTGCTTCAAATCAACTCTCCGGTGTGGACCAGATTCCACAAAACATACAGTCACTGATATTGGCAGGAAACCCCGAGGTTGACTTGCGGCATGGCGTTCTTCGCAGTGCTATTGTTGCGGGCACTTTCCTAGACTTGCAGCATGTAAGACTCACGAACTCTTTAGAAGCTCGCCATGTGCTTTCGCCAATCATCCCAGATTGATCTAAGTCAAACGGAAGATTGACAGGACCCTGTAGACGATTTCTACCGGTGAAAAAAACCATGGTTTTCTGGAACACACCTCCCTTAAACCGATCCATTGAACCTTGTAATTGGCACCATTGGCCCAAACTGATGGGAAGATGATTCGTCAGTGGATTCTGTTGGACATTTTTTGAAGACCCATTGGGAGTTTTTTTTGTCAATTCCTTAAGCCTTTTTTTAGCGTCACAAAATTCAGAGGACGGCGGTGGCATTTTCCCCATCCCAATCATCCGCCGAGGAAGCAAAAGAGCTGTTGGAAGCCAACATCTTGGTAGAATCGCCTACAGCCTCCATGAGCATTTCGATGGTGAAATAACATTCACAAAAAGGGGGTTTCCACAAATGGGGGATACCCGGATACTCCTTTATCGCTGGATGGTTTATAAGGGAAAACCCTATTAAAGTGGATGATTTAGGGGTACCTCCATGTATGGAAATCACCATTTCTCTGTTTAGTCAGGATTCCATCTGCAGAACTGACTAACTTGGATATGGGACGAATGGGATGGATTGAAACCACCCAAGAAATGATACGAGATAATCGTTATCTATCCCATGTTGTTGTGAATGTTTAAAGATGGCTTTATAATTTTTGATTTCCAGGTGGTATTCCGGTATTCCCACATTTTTTCCCAGGTTTTTCGGATTCACAGGATGCCCAGGGGTTCTCTGGAAATGGGGTATATGGATGAGGGTATACCACCAACTTGCAACTTTAATAGGGAACATGATAATCTGGTTTTTCTGGTTTGGAAGTTTGGAACACGGCTTTTATTTTTTCCATTCAGTTGGAAATGTCATCATCCCAACTCATATTTTTCAGAGGGGTAGGTGGCTCAACCACCAGTAATCCATTGGAATTTTCCGAGGCATCGCAGGTGGCTATGCTTGCCATGATCTGAGCACCAAGTCTTTGCAGATCACGCCTGAAGACTTTCTGCCGGAGGAGCTGTGCAGCTGTGCGCCGGGATGGGCGGGCACGGGCGCCAACTGCACTAGGTGGGGTTACCAAGTTACACCTCCCGGGAGGTTGGTGGTTATCGCGGAGTGTAACCACTAGTGATGTACAGCGCGTGAAATCAGATTTACTGTCATCTATTAGATATAGTCTTATAATCCAGAAGTGATGGTTGGATTATGGTGATGATGGTTTATCACAATGGGGGTACGAGACCAACCACAATGTGGATATAATGGGGATATAGAGGGGGATGATGGGATGTACAGCAACCAACCGTGAAACATGGGAAGATAAGAAAGGAGTAGTTTCATTTACCCTGGTTGATTAGTTATTGAATGCGGATTCAACCACAATTAGCAGAATGGTGGTTTTAGCCATCAAACATGTTAGGATATTAATATAATAAATGAATATGATAGAATTGATACACAGTGGTTGGCTGATGATTGTAGGAGGTCATACAATATAACTTTTTTTTTTCCCCAGGGATTATCGCGCTGGGAATTCCCATTGCCACTAACCAGTCATTTTTCAATGGGTTTTTGACACTGCTCAAAACCCTGGAGGTTGATAATGCGATGGGATTATGTAATCATTTGGGGTTGCAACCACCATTGGCAAAGGATATTTCTGATCCAAAAAGAATGAGCAGTTGCTGGCTAGTTGTGGTGTTGTAATATTGTACTAGCTGGTCTATTGGGGATTATGATTTATTCTCCATGATGGAAATTCGAACCAAACAAACCAGCATCGGAGGTTTGTTTGACAGCAGCATATCCCATTCCATCCCATGGTTTTACCATCCCATGGTTTAGCATATCCCAGTGATTCCCTGAACAAAATCGGGAGGGTAAGTTCTGACCGTTGCCCAGGTGTGCGAATAACACCTTCAGCAGTGACTACAGCGGCAACTGCCAAAAGTGTCCGGAAGGAAGTCGGGCTGAAGCAGCTGGCACCAGCTGTCGCTGCGCATTTGGTGAGCTCTTGGAGGCGCCGGAGGGGATGACATGTGGATGTGAAGAAGGCTACTTGGGCTTTGCTGAGGTTGTTTTTCTTTTACATACTGTAATATAATATATATATACTGTATATACACACTATATATATATAATATAATTAATCAACTATGTACATATATAATGTACCTACATTCGGGTAAATGCAACCAGAACTGGGGCACTCGATTGGGAATATGTTTTATGTTTTTTTTGGGTTCCCTTTTGTGCAAATCCAAGGCTATGCATCTGACCAGAAAAGCTATGTGCCATGCCATAACTGGAATTTGGCATGTCCCACGTCAGGGATGGAACTTCGATCTGCTTTGCCGAAGTTGGGCTTTGCGCGGCTGATGGCAAATGACAAGTTGGCCTTACCTTGTTTGCCACCCAGAGAGACCAGGTGCAACAGCTCTGCAGGCTCTGCAAACCAATGTGCTAACGGCTATCAAGGCATTCTTTGCTCAGATTGCGCAGAGCACTTCTTTGCTACTGACGGGCTTTGCAAAGCATGCCGCAGCGATGGTTGGATGCGTCCAGAACGTCCAGAGATTTGGTACTTGACTGTGTCGATCATCGCGGTGCTGCTTGCAGGTCTAGCATATGTGTGGATGCAATCTGCCAGGAATGTTGAAGCCACGGAGCCCAAATTTTCGGCCAAGGATGCAATCAAGGAACAGTTGAAAGGTCAGGGGCCAATCCTGCTGCAGATGTGTCAGCTATGGGCAGTGCTTGCCCTCCTTTCCAAAGATGGGCAAGATGGTAGCACGACAGACGCAAAGGCTTCACCCTTCTGGGAAATACCCTATGTTGAGGCTCGGTGGGTTCAAGGTGTTAAAGTGGTTAAGTGCAGTTGAACTCGTTGAACAGTGTTAGCACCACAAGCAGCAGGAAACGAAAGATCATCCCCTAAGGCTCTTCAATTCTCCTTGGAAAGCTTCAAAGATGGCTTGAATTTGCAATGCAGATTTCAGGGTGTCACTGTGCGGCTGGCGTGTGCGTTGATGGCACCCATGGCTCCGCTCTTGGTGTTGATGTGTTGCCTTGTGGTCGAAGTTTTTGCCCGTGGATCCGGCATCAGTGCGGGGTTGCAGGCAGGGCATCGGTTGAATGCTCAGGTTGTAATGTCACCCTGGAATTTCAGCTCGGCAATCTTGGGGTGGTTGGAGAAATATGTAAACACAAGGGAACTGATAGACTCATGTTGGAAGCATGTGCTATTTACATTGCATAAATACACATAAATTAAATACTATATACAATGATATCACGAAAGCCGCTAGCTTCTGCTAGCTGAAGTCCCTCTTGCTTTAGCAAGGTTTTGGGGGGCTGGAATCTCCATGAATATATTTTTGCATAAGAAATGGGATTTTCGAGCTAACCATGTGACAATTTAGCAGAGGTTAGTCATCATATCTGGTAATCGAACTAGCTAATGGGTCATGGCTTCCATATGTCAAAATGACCAGTATTTCCCATGCCAATGCACTGCGATTGTAGGCGGTTGCTTTACTGTACATTGGTGGAGCGTCCAGTGCTTCGAAGCTCTTGCGTTGCCAGAGCGTGGATGGAGAAGGAGGCCGCCTTCCAAAAGAGTTCTTGAACGCAAAAGGTGGGATTTCATGGGGATTGTGCTTCTGAACATGATTGTATATATGAGTATATCAAACAATCACAACGATTTTTCACTGGGGTTGAACCAGCAAAATTCATGGCACATGTTTTTTAAGAAACAACATTTGGGTTTGTTTGAGAAGTTTGGGAAACCCCTAGTCCGTCTCATGGTTGAGAAAATCATATTCCCCATCATTTGATGGCCAGAGATTGGGATATCCCCTGTGTGTGGACGAATCCAAGTCTTTCGACGTTGTTTTCGCCGGGAAAAAAGGCACAGTCGATTTCCTTCAGAAACTGAGGTTGGCCTTTCGGAAATGGCTGCCTCACCTTTTTTGCCATGACGAGTCCTTACAATTTGTGGATGTCGTTGGGTATGCCAGCGCCGTTTGCTACGGCTTGGTGATTCCATTCTGCCTGGTCTATCTGTACGCCAAGCAACATGCGGTGCTCCGACCTGGCAGAGCAACCGTGGCTGCTGCAGTACATCAGGAGGCATTGGAGGTGAGACTAGTGGAACTCAAAGGCTCTTCGTGGGCCACTTGCTGATGAACCGGCAGCGTTTTTTGAGGTCCAGAAGCCAGGAATTTTCCAGTGTTTAAAACGACCCATGCGCATATTACCATACCTGGATAAGAGTAGCAAAAGCAGTAAGAACATGTCAGAACAACAAGAATCATGACAATCATGGGAAGAACGTTCACAATGGTTTGCATATAGCCATAGTTACATAGTTTATGTCATGCTTAGCGGTTTAGTGAGTCCCCATGCTGGGGTACCTTTCAATCTCAGTATACGTGGGTCGTAACAATGCTACGGATTATCAAAGTACACATGTTGATCATTTTGGTGGATCACTCCAATTTGGGATGGTGATGCCCTAACATTTTTGCTTTCCTCGACCGAGGACAAGACCTCCCTGAAAGAGAGAGCTCTCACGCGCCGCCTGGTAGCAGCATCAGCTGCCTACATCTCTGTGCTGATGCGGGGACGTGTCAACGTGCAGCTGAAAGATGGGGTTGTCGTTGTCAAGGCTCCAGGCCGGTCTACTTGTTTTGCTCAGCTTTTGGTTTGAATCAGCTCAATTTGAATGGATATCCACGGATATCAAAGATCGCAGACAATTTTTGGGTTCATGTCGCTTCCATTTCTTCGTCTTTTTTGAGCCATGTTGACAAAATTTTCAGTCCCATGACTGTCAGAGGCCAATCGAGTCAAGCTGAGTTGGGAGATGTGTTGAGCTTAGTGAAGATGGACACCGGAGCAGTTGGTACTTCACTGAAGTGTCGCGCCATAGCAGAGATGCTAATGGAGCGATGCATCCTGGAAGAGGCAGAAGGCTCTGAGCGGATTTTGGCAGGTCGGCCTTGAGAAAAACATCCTTTTCAATCCTTGTTACATTTTTGAGGGGATTTTATCCCATGACCCATGGTTTATCCCATGTAGATTCCATGTAAATCCCCATGGTTTTCCTGTAGTTTGTCCATGTTTGTCCTGTGTCAATGGAATTGGGGGACTTCAATGACTTTTCTTCATCACTTTGAGACCATCCCAGCAGGTTCGAAGAACTTGCTGTTGAAGTATGCCAGGTGGGGTGCGGTATGTGCGAAACAAAAAAGGGACCCAGGGACCCTCAAAGTGGTAATAGATCAATAGATTCTAATAGATGAACTGTGGAAAGATGATAAGCCGTTTGCGGGTCCAAACAGGGATCTAAATCTAAATGACTTGACCCGAAAATGGCTGTCAATCGCCACGGGACGGAAGACAGGGCAAACTGGCAAACTTACCAGACATATCCAAGTTTTGGCCGCTTTAAAACCTTGTTTTCTCTTTTTTTTAATGGTGGTTCAACTGGTTTTTACTATGGTTTACTGAATTTGCCAAAGCAATGGTGTAATTGCACCCCACCCAAAACACAATGTATTATAGCATGCATTACTATAGCGTTGCGGCTCAGGAAAACAAAGCTTGTGCCGCGTTGCTTAACCGTTTTATAGGTTTATCAGTCTCCTTGGGATTATGGCCACAACCCAAGCTGAAACCTGAAAATACAAATGGGGAAGTTGGGTGTGAAGCAATTTCATCATGAGTTTGTTGAGGTTGCAGAGGCGGCGTTATGATTTGGCTTGCAGTTCTTTTGTCAAAAAATACCGAAATCAATGTGATGGTCAATACTTATACATATACATTCATATATAATCATATGTATGTATGTATATATATACACACAAAAATCTCTATACATACAGAAAAACATATACACATAAATACATATACACACATATACATAACATACATATACATAAATATACATACATATAAAAATATATGCACGTATAACACACCTATATGTGCTCATCACTTGTCAGGTGGAATCATAGCTGTGGCCTACAGCTCAGTTCCTTTGGCTCATGAGTGCGGTCCTTTGGGCCTCGGCACTCGAAGCTATTAGAGAGCTCCGCTGGTGGTTTCCCCCTAGTCAGTCTAGTTGTTCTCTGTCTGGCATTTTGCTTGGAGCCATATTTATCGGTGCCTTTTGTTTTTGCTGCGGGGCACTTGTGTCAGCTTGCCTGCTGTCCTCCAAGTGCCGCATCTGGATTTGGCATTGTGTGACTTCAGCCTGCGCTATTTGGTACGAACTGCCAGCTGCCAGGGGGCGAGTGGAACTCCGCTCTAGGTTCAGGGAATATCACAGTGCATGAGTGAGATCCTTGTCTCTGTGTACGACTTTGTGACCACCCTTTTCCAAACAAGTGTGCCCGGGCCTCCCGGGGAGCCCGAACCTGACCTGAACACTGCTGGTGCTGTTGAACCTGCACTGCCTCCTGAGCTTCCGGTTGTTCCGGTCGTCGCAGGCCCTGCACTTCCCTCTGATCTGATCGCAGGTCGAGTGGTTGCTGGTGTCGAGTTTTGGTCTGATTCTGCATCTCCCGTGGTTGAGTGGGCTGTGATTGAACATTCGGAGGATTTTGTATTCCAATTGTTTCACACCACCTCAGCTGCTGAATTGGATCAAGCTCTACCACCTTATTTGGATCAATTTTGCTCTCATCGTGATTTGCTGCACGCAGATCTGGTTTGGACTCCACGGGCTCGGCTAGCTCGTGCCTATCGCGCTGGTCTTGCAGCGCATCGTGTCCTCCAAGGTTTGTTTGACAAGCAAGTGATCTCCCCTGGCTTCAACAGGCGCATCAAGAACACTGTGTACATTGTTGCGAGGTGCCGCCAGTTTCCCGGTGGTTTTTACACCAGAGATTTTCAAATCTATCACGACCAGCTGATCCAAGGTGATTCACTGGAGGAGGGTAGCGGGTCTCACGGCTTTCCCGCTCTGATTGAGGGCGAAGTGTTTTTGCGGGGTTGCCAGTTTCGACGATGGCCGCCAGAGCTGACGCTAGCCCCTTGAGTTTTGAGGATATCTGTGAGAAGATCCGACAGGTGGGCACCTCTCGCATTTTGCCCACTGCAGTTTTGGTAGGAAGTTTGGAAGGCGCCGAAGTGCGTGTCCTGGCTCACCTAGTTCGATGTCGTGTTTCAGGTTTCATGGTTTTGCTACCTGCTTTGGAAGAAGTCTTCGCTCTTCTGGAGCAGTTAGTGGATGGCAATGGAGACAGTTTGGTGGTCCAAAAGGAAGTAGATGTTCCTCTGGAAGATGCTCGAGGAAGAAGGTTTGGTTCAGGACAGATGGTGTTGGTGGACATGCCAAAAAGGTGCAATCCACAAGCTCGCAAGGCGAGCGGACCAGCTGTGTAATCCCATCCAATGCTTTGCAAGGTCAGTGCAAACTCGGCAAATAACCAGTTGGCAAACTCATCCAAACATACTGCATGCGCTTGGACGTCGCCGTAGCAAAACCCACATCCATGGACAGCTGGCCTCCAGGGGTCGAGGCTTTGGTTGAAAACCAGGTCCGGGATTGCGCTCAATATCCCCAGCCAAAAGCAAAAGGAAACGCAACCATCTGGCTGCCAACTTCGTCCACTTTGCAGACTCCAGGATTCTGTCAAATCGATCAAAGCCGCCGGAGCGGAGGTCAGAAAGCCAGGTTGGAATTTCCTTGGTTGGTGCAGGCACAGGACGGTTACGCGACGGTGCGTCGCTTCTGTTCTTACCGGATGCAACGTGAAATCCCCCAGGGTAAAGGCACCCGCCCAAAACATAACCTAAGGAACCTTGCAAAACTCTGCAGATAGCCCGGCTACTGGACCTGCCTTTTGAAGTAGCTCCTAGAGTGACACGGGAATCAAGTAAACTTAGGATTCTGCTATTGGGGTGGTATTTAGCGAAATGCTTTCGGAGGGTTTTATGAACCCGGCATTCAAGAACATTTATATGGTTTCGTTTCTTGAAACGGTACCTCAGCAACTCTTTAAACGGCAAGGAATCCGCAAGTTCTTCGATCCATTCAGGATCCTCATGAAAAGGTCTGGGATCTGCTGCCGGAAGGTTGGATATAGGTTTCTAGGCAGATCGGGACGAATGCCAATTCTGCGAAAGGACAAAACTTTGGCTGCAATTGGAACAATCGGAGCGGAATCATGACGAGCAGCAATAGCTCCCGATGCAATTCGAGCGCACAGCAGCTTCGGGTACGAGGCTGAGAATGCAGAAACATGTTCGCCAACTTTTGGCCAGCGGCCGTAAACCTCATCGGGAGAGGGGCGGCATCGCGCCGCAAAATCAGCAACTGAAGCATGAGTGAAAGTGCCTTCAATTACAAAATGATCCACCGAAGAACCGCACCTACAGGATTGTTCAAGTCCAAGCATCCAAGGTTTATTATGTAGCCATTTAGATGGCTTTTTGAAAGGGGAACCATAAGCACAAAAACACAAGTGGGTTATGATGCATCCACGAGACACCATCCGTTGAAACACATCCAGGTAAAACATGACAGACGAGCGAGGCTGTTCTACGCTGAAGAAACCACCAGCCAGCATCACTAGGTTCATCAGGAAGGCGGTCCTGAGGGCCAGCAAAGTGTGCTCACGTGTCAACTGATCCCACATGTTGAAACCAGCAGGTTGCTGCCTTGATCTTAATGCCGGTCTTCTAAGAGTCCCATATGTTTTACAAGGTGTTCCTGCATGCCAGTCTGAAATGACACCCCGCGCAGCCAAGCTGGCTGCTTGATGAAAAGTGCTATCATCCAACAAGTCACCAAACTGCATTCTGCGACCATCAACATCAAAGCCATCATGAACGCGAAAACCAGCGGCTTCGTGAGCCAATGACCAGTTGCCCTCGCCTCGGAACAACTCAATGCAGTCGAACAGAATGCCTTCCGAAAGTGAACAAGGTATCTTAAGGACAACATCTTCCCGGTCGGAAGGCAGAATGGAAGGGATGGGTTCCTCAAAAGATTCACCTAAGGATGATAGCACACTGGCAGCTGGAGTAAGCAACTGGGTATAGTAACCCCGCTGTTCACTGTGACGCCACAACTCTTGAACTACTGACTCACTTTCGGGTGACTGGCATATGCCTGCTCCGTCAGGGCTGGCATCCGTGCAAAAAATGAAGGGTGCATAACCAACACGCAAATCACTCATGCAAACCGGTCCCAAACAACTGAGAGCCAACAGTTCATTCCGAGTCTCTCTACTCAGGGAGAAAATTTGGTTCTGCCGCCGCTCAATGCCATCGGTGAAGGCGTGAGAGACCACCGCCAAAACAGCTCTACGAAACATCAGCACATGAATCCAGCAGCCGAGCAAACTCGCAAGAAGCCCGCGGCTGGCTGTTCCTCGTCTGGCGACAAGGGCTGTGCACATCATCAAAACTGAAATACGGTGGCGTGGTGCCGAAACGAACCCTATTTTCCCATCAACTTCAGCCCCGAGAAAAACACCCTGAGATACTTCCCGCTGCTTCTTTTTGGGGTGTTGCACAAGCTTAACAGCTTGGTAAGCCCTTTCAGCTCCTAGAAATACAGCAGTATCACGCAGGGGGACCCGGTTACGAAACTGATTTTCAGTTACAACCCGAATGCCAATATGATCGTCAATTGAAAGCCATTCCATGAAATCAGATCTGGGAAAAGGATGGCGGTAACACACCCGCTCGCTGTCCAGCATGCTGCCGGCTAAGAATCTCAGCACGTTGCAGTGCGCTTGTTGCGCTATCTCAACTGCCCAGCTGTCGCCGTCGCCCATTGCCAGGGCGCTCAACGCAAGGACGCATGGTCCATACTGTCGTGCTTTGAAGAGTCAAAACAAGACACATGTCTCAACTCAGCTGCATCAAACAACTTACCAATGCAGTTCCTTTTTGCTCTGGCTGTTGGAACCCTGACAGTGTAATACATCTCTGCAAGATCATCTGCGGATATCCGAAGCCTACACCCTGGTTTGAGGTGTATGAGTGAAAACATGGACCCTGGCGCAAGTTGTTTTGTGTAATGCGAAAAGGACTGCATCCGGCTATTCACAGTTTGGGGATTGA
This sequence comes from Cladocopium goreaui, assembly GCA_947184155.2. Classification (NCBI taxonomy): domain Eukaryota; class Dinophyceae; order Suessiales; family Symbiodiniaceae; genus Cladocopium; species Cladocopium goreaui. Next base: position 366,360 of record CAMXCT020002668.1, read on the forward strand.
GGATCAACCGATCGTACTGATCATCTTTTGGCACTGCAAACAAACCAACAGCTTCATCCCAATTAATTTCATCCAACCGAAAAATACGACAAGCCCCCTTAGGGTCCCATTTGCATGCGAGACCCAAAAGCTCCTGTTTGGAACAATGCACTCTACCCTGAGGTTGTTCAGGCCACATGTGAGAGGGCAATCTGACTCTAGCGGGGTCAACAAACGCATCTTTGACTATGGGATCAACCAAGTAAGGAGTGGGATCAAAATTGGGGCTATGTTCCCATTTAATTCTGCTGGAAATGACAGGCTTCGCAACAGACTTTGGCATACGCGTCTCACCAAGTGAACGCCCTGCATCCGGGGGACAAGGGGAAGGACTAGGTGGATTAAGATCACAACTGGAGGCCATATTATGCTGATCCACGGAAGTGGGATTGGAAGAATATGGATCCAACTTACTTGCAAGGTCAAAAACTAATTCATCGAGGTCCACTTCCTGGTTACCAGGCAGTTCCTGCGCAGCAAGTTGCTGAATTTTTCACAACTGCGTCCCAAGCTTTGTGACGAGATCGGACCCGCCTGTACAAAGTGGTCAACAAGCCGTTCGAGCCTATTAATCATCGCCCACTGCTCTTCAGTTAAGTCAAACCCAGTGCATGCCTGCGGTGGGGGACTAATGGGGTGCCCAAGGGTCTCCCAGTTGAGGGTGGCAACAACCAGCTGGAGCAATGAGTGACGAAGCTTCAAACGTTTCCTAAGCTTGCGCCTTCGGGGCGACAGTCGTGTTGAGCCCGTCCACTCCCAGGTTGGTAAGGGACATGGCCACAAATCGGAGCATGCTGGAGCTCCGTGCACGGTGCGGGAGTGCGGCGGCTGCAGTGAAAGCTTGCAAAATCTACCCAGGCCTACATGCACAGCTTCTGCACTGAAAACAAAACGTTCCAAAAAACTTAAAAAACTTACGGGTGAGTCAGAAGGGCTGAACTGCGGCATTTCTTCATTCAGCTTAAACTGTACATTCGAGGCCTGACAAAAGTGAGATTGGGCTGCTGCAGGGCTGGAGCTCCTAGGCCTATAAACATTCCCCCGGGGGCTATCAACCAATTCAGCAGCTTCACAAAGAGGCGACGAGGAAAATTCAGTCACTCCTGACTTCAGTTCCGGCATCATGACGGGGCTGCAGAGTTGCTCGTCTCGTCCTTCGCTTTGCCTCGGCCTTTCTTTGGCTCCCACGGCTTGCGAGGACCTTTTGGAACGTCTTCGTCTGCAGGGTCGTCCTTGGACGGCTTGTCGGCGGACTTGGTGTTCTTCAGTCTGCCCTCCAGATAGTCCAAATCCTTCAGGTAGGCTATGTTGCCTGCGACCCACGGAGCCGAGGCGAGCTTGGCATAGGGAGTCAGCCCTATGCGACGGCGGTTCATAGTGATTGTTTGCAAATTGGGGTCCGGCATGGCAGCTAGGAGCCAGCCGAATTGGCATCGGCCCTTGTCCAAGGCGATCTGCTCCACCATCATCAAACCACGTGCAAACAAGCCCATTGAGAACTCGTTCTTTGCTTCGCAACTCATCTGCCAAGCCACGGCCGTGTACTGAGCCAAGTAGGTCAGCTGTCGCTGATCTCCCAAAGGCATCCGCTTCTCCACGTAGCTTCGCATCAAGCAGCTGTTCACCTGATCGGCCGGGAGGCCCAGATCTACGGCAGCATTGGAAGCTATGGATCTTCCGGTGCCCTTCACATCTTCCATAGTCCGCAGGTAGGCATCCCTGGCAACGCAGCCCTTGACTCCGCTTTGCGAGCTGCCTCCTTCGCTGCCCAAGGCGGCGGTGACCGGATCTCTGGTTGGCGGCGCCAACTTCTGCATCAACGCCGCGGTTTGCTTCATCTGGAGTGCCAACAGCTGGTGCAGAGGATCCGACGAGGCATTGGGGACCTGAGATACCTCGTCCTCGGCTTCGACCTCCGCCTCCGCATGAGCGAAGGCTTGCTGAGGGGCAGGATTCTCGTCTGCCAGCGCCTCTGTGCGGACAAGCCGACCCGGAGGAGGTCCGGCTAAGGAGCGAAGGCGCTCCAAAGTTCCTGGTCGAACGCAAACAGCACTGACCTTCCGGCCGCATGAGGTCGTGGCTCCAGGTCTACCACTCGAGCTAGGCCACCAGAGGGCGCCGCTTGCTGCGTCTCCAGTTGGGCAATGCGCGCCTGCAACTGCTGAACAACTTCTGGGCTGACATTGGACTGAACGGGCGAAGCTGCCTCTCCTTGCATCTCCGGCTCCTCGGCAGTGAAATACTCCAGCAAAACTTCGTCCGCTTCGGCCAGCTCGCTGATCCAGAGTTCTGCAGCTTGGTGAGCTCCTCGCATGGAGGGGCGAGCAATTGAGTTCTGGGCCATCATCCGCAACAAACCGGCAGCGGCGTTGCCGCGCAAGGCCGGAGTGCGATTACAGCCATGCAGGACACATTTCCACATTTGCGGCCCTTTTTCAGTTCTGCCTGGCAGGTTGACAGAAAGTGGCAGCAGTACGAACCGGGCCATTGCAGGCCGGTTCTTTCTGCTCCAATCATGCGAGCAGTTAGCTGCCTATGCCTGATTTGGAAGTGGTACAGATGGTTGGGGATCACCTTAATTGGCTTCCTTGGGATGTTACACCCAGCCGAGTTCATTTCCCTTCTCAGGTCTGACCTTTTACTGCCAGGTGACACTTTGAATGAGACAGCTGCATTCTATGTGCATATCAGGAACCCTAAGACGGCTCGTTTTGCCAGAAAGCAACACTGCAAGATCGAGGATCCCTGCGTCCTTGCTTATGTGACTAAGGTGTTTGGTGCTCTTGCTCCTAATGCATCCTTATTTGCTGGTGGCACGTCGGCTTATCGACGGCGTTGGGATCACGTCCTCGGCAGACTTGGAATTTCAGTTTCTATGCCTTCTCGCGGGGCCACCCCTGCCGTGTTGCGCGGAAGTGGTGCAACAGCGTTGTACCTTGAAAGTGAGGACCTTAGCTTGATTCAATGGAGGGGCAGATGGGCCCAATTGAAGACAGTTGAGCATTACATCCAAGAGGTAGCTGCTCAATCACTCCTAGCTCAAATGCCGCCCGAAGACCGTGCGGTAGTCAAGCTATTTGCAGATGCTGCTGGACCGCTGTTGCACTCTTTTTTGGTTGACAAGTCAAAGCAATGAAGAGATGGAGGTTGTCAATTTTTCCAGGCATTACATATTCTGGTGTGAGTTGCAGCTGCATTGGACAACTGGTACCTGGAGTGTCGCAACCTCTTTTTCTATTGTCACCGCTGATGTATCAGCGCTTGGGACAACTTGCCACAAGCGGGAAAAGATTGCAGCAGCTGTGTGATATATATATATACACATACAGATATGTATATATATATATATACATTTACAATATACATATATTTACAATATACACATATATACTGGTATATATTTAAATACATATTTACATATATATATATGTATATATATATATTATATGTGCATAGATTTGTAAATATATATATATATATTTATTTGCAAATATGTTTTTATGTATATACATAGGTGTATACATCGATGTATATATGTGTATATTGATATTTATGTGTATATGTATATATCTATGTATATATATATATATGTATATATATATAATATATATATATTTATGCTCCTGCATGCGTATATATGTATGTATATATACATATATACAAACATATATATCTACATATACATATACATATACATAAATACATATACATAAATACATATACATACATACATATATACATATATACACATATACATATATACGTATATACACATATACATATATACATATATGCATGTACACACATATACATGCATATATATACACACACATATATACATATATATTGTATATATATACATTCATATATATTTGCATATTTATTTGTTTATATATTTATATATATATATTTAAATATATTTATATATTTATATATTTATTTATATATTTATTTATTTATATGACACTGTGATTTTTTTGGTGGCATCAAACCGCGTACATGGTTGACATAGCCAGGTGCCGAAGTTTGTACATGGAGATCGTCCAGAAACTCGTGGCAGTTGCTTTGGTGTCGGTGGTTGGCAGTGAGGATTCCCTGGAACTGTCCTTCGCCATCACCATGGCGATGGCTGCAACCAGCGCCATGGTACAGCCCTTCTTGCACCCACAGGCGAGGACGGTGTTGAACGGAGGCCAAACTGGTGACATGAGCTGTTGTTGATCATATTTTATATTGTATAGTAAATACAAGATTGTCAATTTGGGTCGTGCTCTTTGGACTGTTTCTCACAGGCCTTGAACCGCCTGGCACGAAACATTAGAAAAGGTGGGCGCGGTTTCTGGCCCCTTAGCTTTTGGGTGTTGGGCTGCTGCCTTTTCACAGTGGTAGCGGAGCAGTTTTTGCGTTAGCGCTTTTCCCTTTGCCGCTGCCGGCGTGCTGCTGGCTCCACAACAACCTGGTCTTCGTGCCACCTTACTGGACTTCATCCTCTACGACCTGACCTGTGGTGGTGGCAGCGGACTACATCGACCTCTACGTGACCGAGCACAACCTGGTGATTGGTGGAAGTGGCCTTCTTGCTGTACAAGCTGATCTGAGGAGAAGAAGGGTGACGAAAGGTGTTCGACCTTATATATTCCTGTTTGAGACGAACGGGCCGGCCCCCTGAGAATTCGGGTGCTCACGGAAAATTATTGAACAACATGCCCTTCAGTGAGTAATGATTTAAACGCGATTTTCGGTCTTCAAGCCTTTTCTTGCGGAAACACTGCGGTATAGAAATATCTTGTCGGATGATGTCGGATGCTGGTTTTGCTTGAACCGGTGCGACGATCCAATGTAGCCCGTGGTCAAGAAAACATGAATAAAAATTAGCGGGGTTTGCCCAAAAAAGGGAGGCAAACTGCTTTGCAGAATGAATGTGGTTTGTTCCGGGAAAATAGCTTCGGTATGCAGTTTTCATGAATTTTCCCCAGGTTTGTTCCCTACTACTTTGGGACGCGCATTCTCATTCAGTTAAACCAATTTTCCCACATTCCTTCGATTTCTGTGTCAAATTGTTCCATCTGCGCAAAGGGAAACTGTTGGGGCTTTCCCCAGTGTTGTTCAGTTACCTCGTTACCATCGCCATCGCCCCAGGCCTGGGTCAGCTGCATTGAAGCGGCGAAGTCTGGTCTGCAGTTCCTGGCTGGAGTTCATGTCGGTCACACTGAGAGGATGAGAGGATGGGACTGGAGTCCGAGAAAATTTGTTGAAGTACAATATTGGAACAACTCAAGCAACAACTCAACCAACACCTGTGCAGGCGAAATGTGGGGGCGAGGTTGGAGCAACTGGTGCTGGCTAAGAAGTTCACCTTCATCGACCTCTTCGACAACAAGCTCGTCCTGGCGTCGTGGTGGCTCTAGCAGACCTGGCTCTTCATCAGCTTCAGTGCATGTGGCAGAGGCTGATGAACTTGACGATGGAGAAGAAGCTGAGCTACAAGATGGTCAAGAAGTCATGGAGACGGTGAATGAGCAGGACCCCAATGGTAGTCTGGAGGATGATCGACGAGGAGTTTCGCAGCTGCGATCAGCGTTTGAAATCGTGGCGACGGAGCTTGATCAGGTGGCAGCTTCTGGATGTGATGAGGAGGAGCTGAATGGTCCGGAGAAGAAAATGGATGATGCCGCTGAAGCTTTGGTGGCACTTCGCGAGGTGCGTTCCCAAATCAGCGCCTTGAAGCAAAATCGCGGATACCATGGCAACATAACCGCATTGTTGGGAATGAGGTCCGCCACATTGACTTCAGCAGTGTGCACTTCTCTTTTCGGAGGCCCACCACGTTGTGGAGTGTTTTTGAACTGCTTCTTTTCGGAGGGGACCCAGATAAAGACCTAGACCCAGGGCCACGGCATTCTGGATCACCTTGCCAATATCCAGGAAGTCCACAAACAAAACAGGCACTATCCTTCTTCAAAGGCTTGCCTCCAGCTCCACCAGCAGGCTTCTTGTTGGGCTTGCCGGCAAAAGGCTTTCTGAAGCTCTGGCGACAAGCTCTGTAGCTCGATGCCGACAAGCCATTTGTTGCAGCATTTGAAACTGAGTGCAATCGAATTTGTGCTGGAGAAAGATGGGGAGATCTGATGATGACAGCCTTAGCCAAGGCACCTTCCTACGTCCTGGACTTGGTGAAGGTGGCTGATGTTCAAGATCACTTCCGTTTCGGAAATGGCGGTGTGCCGGTGAGCAGGAAAAGAGTTGGGCTCCGAGTTTAAGTTTGGCCGGTCAGATCGTCCTCGTTTGGTTTTGCTCCATACCGTGCAACAGCATGGTTGCCTCATAGGCAAGGACATGAGGCTTTGGGAGCAATGTTGGATGTTGTTTCAAACATGCTGCAGCTACGTTTTCTCAGTGATTCATGATTGTTTCTCTTTCAAATCCGAGCGGGACATTCAGCTTTAAAACTCTTGCCCTCCGACATGTCCTCATGGCCTCCTCTCTCAACTATGACATGGGATGCAGTTGGTGTTGGAAAAGTTTGTGAGGTTCAATGTGAAGGCAAGATGTCACGGAAGGCGGAGAGGTTGGCAGTTTTCAAGGCTTCTGGGGGATCACATTGTGACATGCACTACGCTACGAACTACATCCCTGAGCCTTGCATCTCAATCATTAGCTGGTTTAACGATGATGGAAGCCCAGCACGTCCGAGTTGCCTTACTGCGTTCTTTGGAGCAATCGCGGCGCATGGCGCTGGGGCTGGAAATGACGAGACGATGGCACTGGCAGGGGTTGATGCTCTGGTTGATCCAACACCCACACATCCGATTCCTTCCCTTCCCCTTGTCGATGGTGTCGAAGGTGGAGGATTGGAAACAGCAGCTGATGGACGCAGTGAAGCGTCGGACGTGGCCGAAGTCATGGTTGCAGAAAGCGGCCAGCAAGATGACAATGGTGCATCTTCGGGATTGTCAGACCTTGCGATCTCGAGTGGGCATGATGATGGCCTTCATGGAGGACGAGGTGATCATGTTCGGGCTGAAGATGCCGAAGAAGAAGAAGCCCATAGCCAAACAACAAGGAGCCCTACGAGAAGAAACCCATCTAGCCCGACAAGAACTGGATGGCCAACGAGAAGAGCAAGGCGGAGTTGGTGAAGCTGGCAGAGAGCTTTGTGACTGCCTTGGCCCTTCCTGACCTCAAGAGCCCGAAGGGTTTCCGTCAAGATGGTGTCAATGTTGCCCACGGGGCCAAATCGTACGGAGGTCCCGAGCCCGCGTTTTGCTGTGCGTGAGTTTCGATTTCGCACGTCCGATTTACGTGACCTGACCAACCATCATGAGCAATTTGGGTTTCGATCAACCCGCCTTGTCACATTCTTTGCCAAAGATGGCGGCAACAGTCCGTCGGCCGCATATAATCGGAGGCATGTCAATTTGGGTCATGCCCTCCGGACTGTTTCTCACAGGCTGTGAGCTGTCTGGCACGAGACATTTGAAAAGGTGGAAGCGGTTTCTTGGCCTTAGCTTTTGAGTGTTGGGCCGCTGCCTTCCCACAGGATATATAAGATATATAGATTTAGATGTATAGATAAAATGAATCTTTCCAAACATCTCGGGTCAACAGTGACAAAGGCGCCCCAGAATCAAACGAAGAGAGGCCATTAGCTGCAACCTCATACTCGCAGAAATGTGTGTGCGTATATCTATATCTATATCTATATCTACATATATATATATTTATACACCTCTCTCTCTCTCTCTTATATATATATACGTAGACTACGTGCACGCACTTTTTATTTGAACATGTGGCACCCTCCAATTTCAATATTCTAATGTATTAGACTCCAATCCATTATATATTTCCCATCAAATTTGGAATTCCCAGGATTTTCCATGATTTTTCAATGAAACTTCGCAGGTCAATGCGCTCCAGTGCTGTTGTTTTTTGTGTTTGGCCTTGGCAGCCGTGAGCTTCGGCTTCCAATGGGCATGGTTGCTCAGCAGCGAAGTGGATGATGTTCGATATGGAGGTGACACACATTTGTATTTGTATATATGTCTGTGTATGTATATGTATATGCACATGTGCATGTATATGTACATGCATTTGTATATGTGTATGGTTGTAACTATAAAAATAAATATTATTGTATATCTACAATTTGCGATGCGATGTTGCATAATGCCTAACAATAGTATGCTATCTTATATCGAATGTCCAATATCTGAAGCGGTTTGTAATTGAGATACTTGATGTAACAAACAAACATACTCTCCCCTCCGTCAACTTAGACGCTGCAAATTGAGAAAATGTACCGATGTAATATGTTAGTGAGTCCTGTTACTTTTTGCAGTTTTGGTGGTTTGCACGTCCATGGTGGCATCGGATCATCGGGCATCCAAAAAAACACCATTTGCAGCGTCCATGTTAGTGCGACACATGTCCAAGTCGATGGAGAGGAATGTATTCTTCAGTACCTCTTGTCGACATGGATCTGAAACGAATGTTGAATTGAGGCGCCAATCATGTTGTGCAAACCGATTTCAGGAACACTCCATCGCCTATGTTTGATCTTGGTTGATCTTGGTTGAAATGAAACACAGCCCTTGGCTCAAGCAACCTTCCAGTGGTGGGGCCGTTTCGACAGATAGCTTGAGGAGTGCTTTTGTTTGGTTTTGAACCCCGGTGTTCTCTTTGCTTTCAGGTCCTGTTTCTCTTTCTTTCAGGTCCTTGGCTTTTGTGCTCTCAGGTGTTTCTGTCCCCTTATTCGTCTTGTGCCCTTCCTTTGTGATCTCACATCAGGTGCTTGGGTCTTGTGCTGTTCGTGGCTTTTCCGTCTGGCGGCTGTGGCGTTCCGGCCGTGATTCAGGGCGGCGTTGGCTCCTTGCGTTCGCGCCCTTGTGTCTTGCTGTTCAGTTCAGGCTCCCCCGCTGTATCTCCGTGGCAATCTGCCTTCGTCCTTGCCATGGCGCTCCGCGCTGACTCACCTTACGTTGTGATTCCTGTGCCGGACCCATTCTTATGGCATTGGTTTGTGTGGCAGGCATGGATGCCATTTCATTTCGCAATGGCCCTGCATCAGTGCATGCCATGCCCATGTTGTGGATTTTTCGGCAGTGACCGCCCGCAGGCGGGGCACGGGTCTTGTGACGTTCCTGCGGATGGCCCGCGCGTGGAGATTTGTCTGGCTCGTCACCTGCCCTTTTCAGATCAGATATCGCAATCTGCTTCGAGCTCGTCTAGAAAACCTCATGTTCGCACAACAAAGCGGACTCCTTCCCGTGCCCGGGTGGTGGAGGTGCGCACCAAGGAAAGGGGCTTTGATGATGAGTTGCTGGAACACGCTATGAAGGTGTTTGCGCAACAGGCAGGCTTGGAAGATTTGCAGGTTGATTGGAATTCTTCCGGCCTGGGAGCTGTGAAGCATGACATTTGCGACCACAATCTTGTCCTGCCACGGGTCCAAAAGTCGGCATATGCTACTGGTGAACAAGTTGTTCTGAGAGGCCTCAAGACGGCCGGTATGAACGGGCAAACCGGTACAGTAACCACGTGCCTTCGTTCTGGCCGTTACGGTGTGCTTTTGTCGAATGGTGGTCAGGTTGCAATCCGCCCTTGCAACCTCGATGTCCTACCTGACAGCCAAGGCATTGCAATGGCAGACAAGTCAAATGAATGCATTCGCGTTGGTGACCAAGTGCTGCTGACCGGCCTCTCTGATGACAGCTTGAATGGCGTCAAAGGCATCGTTATCCCCAGCCGCACTGCCAATGACAGGTACGGAGTCCGTGTGCACAATGATCGATGTGTTGCAATTCGTGGTTCGAACCTGATCAAGCTGGAGAGCCACTGATGTTGGAAAGGCCACCTCGTTGCGCTGGTCCAACGCAACCGCCGTTGGCCAGTAAATTCGTATATTGATTGCATTTGCTGGGTTTTGCCTTCGTGCGGCACGGCCCGCTCTTCATTTTTCACTTTTGATGGTTTGCATTCTCTGGCACGCCCCTGCTCGCTGCCAGCAATTTGCGCCGATTTGCTAGGTATTCTGGTCGCATCTGCTGTCTGGACCCTTGGGCCTTGCAGGAACTTGCGACCCAATTCGCTTTTCCCCGACGCGGGCAGCTGCATTTAATTAATTTGCGGAAAAGGTCCGTACGCTCACGAAATACTCGTCGGCGTGCGCACCGGTCTCACACGTTCGCGTGACTTGAGACGAATGTCCGAGGGTTGAAATGAAACAAGGAACCTGAACATATTCACTGCTGAACTTGAAACAATATGGAAACTCCGGGTTCAACATGTTCCCCCCAAAAAATTCCAATGAAACCCATGGTGCCATGGTTTCAAAGACCCGAGGCTGAGCCGCTCAGCCTTGGCCGTGCCGTTTCTACTGAGTTTTTCCCTGACCTTGCGACCCGACAGCACGCATGGCCTGGCCGTGCGGCTGTGGCAAGACTTGCGGCAGCGGATCCAGCAGTTGGAAGAAGGGCAGATGGTGGAGATCCTGGTAGATGCTATGATGGAAACAAACCGGGGAGATCTGGGTCTCGTGTTGTGATACATTTCGACCAAGAAAATCTTCAGTTTTCCAAAGGATGATCGTGGGAATCATGGTTGCTCATAATTTTTCACAGTTTTCGGCAAGGTGGCAATGTCTTGTCGGCATTTGCCACTATTTTTTGGACAAACCTACAGATTGGGAGACAATTTGAGCAAAGGGTGGATGAATTATGAGCTAGGAACATATGTTAGAGAGCAACTATCCCCACAACGAGCCTTTGTTATGCCGGGATGATATGGGCATGGCACAAATTGCGGTCATTTCATCCAGACTTTATGGTTGAATCTGCCTAGAAACAACGAAGCTGTCATTTTGGGACATGGGCCACTTGAGACCGCTCAATTGACTCTGCTGATCGTTTCGCAAAAATTGAGGTACCCATAGCCCAAAAGTTGCAGTCTGAATCATCTGAGAAAAAACCGATGATCGTCTTTTGTTGTACCCTCTTTTCAGAGATATGAGTCCATTTTTCTCGCCCAGCAATGACTTACTCCAAGGAGACTTTCACTTTCCTCTAGGCAAAGATGCGCCTCTGGTGTGATGAGACACTGCGTCAAAGAAAACGCAAGAAAAACCACTTGCGGGTCGCTTTTCTGGCAGTTCTGACCATTGCTTTCTGACATAGAAGAACATGATACTGCAAACTTACCTTAGCTTTTTCCCTGGATTTGAAACAGATGTTACCAAGAGATTGGATCAGGAAACAATTCGCAAATTGGTTTGGTGGATGTGGACCCAGCGAAGCAAGCATTCAGGATCCATATTCCAATGGAATTTGGGAGCCATTCATGTTCTTTTTCAATTAGGAACGACTCAACATTACACAGCACCAAAAACAGATGGGTCATGATGGGTCTATCGCCACTGATCATTGAATTGGCCTTAAGCCAAAAACATACGGTGGAAACCATGGGTTTTCCCACTTTTGAAGAGCAAATGTGAGGTTTTCCTGTGTTTTCCGATGGTTTCGGGCAGATTTTCCCTTGGTTTTCCTGTTGTTTCCCCTGGTTTTCTCATGGTTTTCCAAGGATTTAAAAACCAGTTTCTTGGTGCAGGTTGAAGCTTCCGACCGAGAGGGAAGACCTCTAAATGTACTGGATTGATACATCTCATTGCATACATACATATCTAAGTACATTCACCACAATGTACTTTTGGATGCAAACTACATTCATATTTCTTTGTCGGTAACACACTCATTGGTTTGCGCGATCTTGCTTTGTGGTTCACAGTTCCTACGAGTTCGAAGTTCAAAGATCCTGACATTAAAACTGACGTAACAGTTTTAACATGCTTCAAGAATCTGAATGTGAATTATGTGACACCTGGTATCGGACTACATCGGGCTCTTGTGTCAATACGTTTGTGTCAATACGGTTGCTACATATGTGTGGTGATTTTTTTCCGTTGACAATGTTGTTGGATGTATTGGAAAGCCTGAGCCCTCGTGCCATGCATCTCGAGAGAGTGCGAAACCCAGTTGACATCACTGCAGTGCGAAACCCGTGCTTCCTCCGAGCAGGTTTCGGTTTTGAGAAGGTTTCCTTGAAGGTTTCCTAAGGAGCACTTGCTTGTTGATCTTGTTGTTTGTAGGGTTACTTTTCTTCAACGCTCTTGAACCTTAGTTCACTTCAATGTAGCTGCGAAACATGCAACACAATATAAAATCATATAAAATCCCAAGAAGTCCAAAGGAACCCAAGTTTAAAGGAGAAGTTTCCTAGCGTCGAACCACGAGGACGGCGAAGTGTTCGCAGCCAGAGATGCTCAGAAGGTGCCCTTGGAGTGTCCTTCAGTGGTCGCTTTTAATGCTCTGTTGATGCTTCAGATGTTCTTCAGAAAATCCGCTCACGTTTTTCTTACGGTTTACTTCACATGCTCTAACTTTGAGGGCTATACCGAATCTGCAGACGTACTTGACAAAATCTTGCCAAAGATTTGGTGCCACTTGAAAATTCATGCAACTGATGTTCACTTTCAATTTTGAAATCAAGTCATTTGAAGTTGCTTGGACTACATGATTACATGATTTTTCGCCACCCCCTTTTGGCTTCATTAGTTACGTGGCACACGCAGTATTTGGTGATATTGAAGGCTCTTTTGGAGACCTCGACACGCTCGTTTTGTGAGACGGTCGTCATTTTTTGATCGCTTATGTTGACATGATTTCGCGTGACAGGTGCAGGACTTCGAATGCCTTGGGGTCATTTTTTTGTGGCAGCTGCAGTTTTGTTAAAAAAATGCAAAATCGCAAATCACATTGGCACGGTGACGTCAGGTGTCTCTAGCGCCTCTGTTTTTTTTGCGTCGCGCCTGCGCACGGTGCTCATTTTGATTTCGCTCGTGCAACCCTCTGCGTACTTTGTGCATGTTGGATCGTTTTCGTCTGATGCGGTGCTTGTTTTCAAGTCTCGGTAGGAAGCCCCAGAGATCTTAAACAAAGATTTTTACAGGGATTTGACAAAGAGATCTTGTCAACTTAATAACTCATCTCACTCAACCCATGTCACTCAACTCTCCTTTAATTCACTTCCTTCATCCTACTCACCTCACTTCACTCGCTCGACTCACCCACTTCATTTTAACTCATTCAACTCACCCAATTCATTCACCTCAATTACTTGCCTCCTTCACTCACCACTCATCCGCTCACTCACTCACCCACTCCCCTCACTCACTCATTCACTCCCTCCCTCACTCACTCGCTCACTCACTCACTCACTCGCTCGCTCGCTCGCTCACTCCGGCTCCTCTCTCTTACACCTCTTTCTTCCTTCGAAGGCTTCACATGTGGGGTCCTCCGGTCATTTAATTTTTCGCCCACCAGCCAGATGAGGCTGTCTAGATTTTATGTGTGGCGTCGGCTCCCTATTTGATTCCACCTCTGATTTTGAGCAACCCTTGCGAAGAATGTGTGTACCTGCAAAGACCCTCACGTTTTGCATTTTCCGAAATTCGCAAAAGCGCACGGCGCGCAAGCAAGAACGCACCTCCGGAAGACAGCTCCCCACGGCCAGTTTTCGTGCGAGACTTGCTTAAAACGGAAACTCGTGGAACATTTTCGCCGAGAGGGTCGACGAATTTAGCCGCCGACGTATCCTGCTACCCTAACCGAACCCGTGCTTTTCTATGACCGTAAGAGCCCCAAGTGTGACCACAGTTTGGGGAAAAATGAAACCATCCCTTATTGCAAACCACATTGACAGTTTGAAATGAGAGGGCACATTCACGTGTTGCTTCTTATTGAGTGAAAGCTGCGCAGGTTTTGCCCGAGTCATTTCTATTGCCTGGCATTCATTATTGGTTTGTGGAGAAGGCGCTGGAAATACATTGATGCTGAGACCACAATATAATTTAGCCATCGCCAAAGCATGACTGAAGATACTTCCATGTCCTGCATGGATTTCTTCGTTGACACAAAATCAACAAAATGAAAGAGTGTCAAATTGTGAGGCCTGAACTTGCCGGAACCCAGATAAACATCCAAGCGTACTTAGCGCACTCAGGTTCATGTAACCAGACAAAGAAAGCTCGAACACAGGTTTTGCAGATAGACGCAGGCCTTCGTTTCTGTTGTCGGCCGCTTCACTGTGGACCTGAAACTGTCTACTTGGCAGACATGCCACTCGCTTCCCAACTCCATCCATATGGCAATATGGTTTCTTGGTATAATGACCGTTTTGCAGCAACGGTCCATACGCTCACGAAATACTCGTCGGCGTATGCACCAGTCTCACACGCGTGCGTGACTATGAGACGAATGTCCGAGAGGTATAATGTTACCAAGGACATGTACCAGAGGGCATGCACAGGTGCCAGAGGTTATTTTAATGATAAACTGATTATAAATTTGTATCCTCCGCTTGTGATAAACTGTATGCTAAATGCACCAAGCAGACAAGGACAGCGCGAGCACACGTGGTGCAGGTAATCGCAGGCCTTCGTTTTTGTTGCTGGCCGCACTGTGGATTTGAAACTGTCTACTTTGCAGACACGCCACTCGCTACTCGTACTTTCTGATGATTGATGATTTTCATGCTCTTGGACCGGCGTATTTGATGTGAGAATAGGATCATGCCGGCCTGGGTGAATCTGACGCCAATGGATGGCAAACTCTGCATGCTCCCCAACATGCGTATGATTTGCGCTCACCGGCCACGGGAAACTGAAGCCTCAAAAAAATGGCCAAAGGCAGGGCTGAAGGCATTTCGTTCTTGTGAAGGCCCTTGATAGAGATGGGCGAAAGCGAAAGCACCTGAAAGCTGCGGTTCTCTGCCGCCAAACGGTACATGCTGAAAGGCTCTAAGCTGAAGGCTCTCAAATGCTCAAAAGATACAGGTTGACATAGGTTGACATGCTTCAGACTTTGGCGTGGTGAGTCCCATTCATCCTCCGCTCCTGGTCGCCTTGAATTGTGAGAGTAAGTTTGCAGCAAAACCGTGCACTAAGGCAAGACCAAAGACATCCCATGACAGCCTTTCCTTTTTGATGACAATTGTTTCTTCGGTTGGTTGTTGGTTTCGCTTCCGCCTCAAGGACCCAACCAAATGCCATCAAATGCCCTTTATGACATCCCGTGTGACAATGTGTGAAATCCTTTAATTCGGAGGTCGCCTAGGCTCAGAGCCCAGTTGTGATGCCCTTTTGCCCAGTTTTGCTGTTAGATGATTTAGATGACTTTTTACCTGATAGATACAGTCCGTGATTAAATTTGTTCGAGCAGCCCGACTAAATAGCAAGTTAGGAGTAAATGATCATGTAGTCCAGGGAGTAAATGTTAAGAACCGTGAAATGGGCACCGAACCGTCCTAAACAGCTTGCAGCCATCTGCCACAGCCTAAGCCCATCTCATGCCACATCAATCGACATATGCATCATAGAACTACATGTCTTGTAAAGCAGGCTGATGTGAGTCAATGGGATCAGGGGAAGGCCAGTGCTATCCTTCCTGTTTGTCAACGACATCACCATCCAGACGCAGCCAGGACGCAGCCATGACGTGGGCTGGTGTCAGGGGTCATAGGTTTAGTCCTTACAGGGGGAAGTGGACACAGCGACAAGCGATGGGTGCCAGTGCACCTCACAACCCCAGACATTCCGTGCAAGTGGTGCCTGCCATTGTCATGACCTGATGCGAATTGGCGACTAAATTTGATCGGGCAGCCCGACTAAATTTAGGAGTATAAATGATCATTTTGACTGCATTGGTTTGAGGCCTATGGCTTCACCTCCAGTGCACACGTGTCACAATGCTACAAGGCTCATACAGGGATTTGACAAAGTCATGCCTAAGTCACTCCTTTCGCTTTCCCCGCTTGTGAACGCAACATCAAGAAGTCATGCCTAAGTCATGCCTTTTGGTCTTCCCCCATTGTGAACGTAAGCGTCAAAATAACCCTTTCCAAATCAGAACCTTTCACTTTCACCCTTTTTTCTCTTCCCTGCGCTTGCGATTCACTGTTTCTTATTTGGCCACTTTCTTCCCCAAACAGGTTTATCTGTATGGGGTTCTCAGTAAGAATTCCGTAAATAGATACTGGGTAGCTATGGCCCCCTTACCTAGAAAGAGGCCAAGGCAGTTTGTAAGTTCTTACTCCTTTGAAAGGGTTGCAGTCCTGGGTCGCATTATTTTGCTTCTGTCTCCGGGCTTGCATTCCTGGCATGCTCTCCGACTACGGTCTGGGTGCTCTGGGCCGCCTGGTTATACAATGTTACAGTATACACTTGTGAGCCAGCTCACCAGAGGTCCCTGTTTTCCGAGTCTGACACGTTCTTTGCTGTTTGAGGCCCATCATGAAGAACCGATTTGCGGCATAAGGTTTTGGCATGTCATCTCAACCAGCTCCCCTGGCTTGCACCGTTGTGGTTGCAAGATCTCTGACCAGTTAGTTGGATCGCCTTCCACTCGAATCGTGATATGATCTCCAGCTATTCTCATGGTATGAGATGAACAAGTTTACGCCAACCTGGATGGAGCCTAAAGTGATCCGCAGTATCTCGGATGCTGCTTTAAGCATGGCAAGCTCTGCGTTGTCCAGCGTCGGCGGGAGTTGCCACACCAAAGGGAAGCATGCTCAAGTTGACCCATATTTTGATATCCCGATACGATTGCTGCCTCGTTACATCACGGTAGGGAAGGAAATCCGCGCAGTTTCCGGCGGAAACTCCGCTCTCCAGAGAGGTAAGCCAGCTAAGCCAGCTAAGCCCAAGTCTTCTTTCTACCACTTGGAGAGGAAGGATTGAAGCTCAGCGAGTGGGATATCTTTGCTCGGCTCTCCCATTTCGCCAAAGGCGAGACAAGGAAGTGTAAGAAGAAGACAAGATCTTTGCCATGCAGTCAGAAGTCCGTGTGTGCAAGCCATCCATTGCAAAGCGGGCCCTTCTGCTTCTGCGATTGAAGAGTTCAACACGTAGCACGAGTAGCAATGCCGACAGTATGATGAGGACTGCGGCGGAGTGGGTGTGCGCTGTGTCTCTTCTCCTTCTCCTGCTTGAAGATTACTGTAACAAACATATCTTTCAGAAAACAGAAATTGTCACAACTGTTCAGGTGATCTTGGGATGGGCGCCCAGGCTGTTCAGAATTCGCAGCTGCTGATGCTTCACGTCTCGCTGAGTCGTCAATCTGCCATGGTTTTGACTAGTTTTGACCATGGTGGTTGCTGTTTCTCCATCAATCATCGTTTTTTAGTTTTTCATATGTTCACGAAAGCCGGCCGCTAGGCTAGGCGAAGTTCCTTTTGCGAACAAAGTGAGTTATAGGGGGTCCGGGGGGAGAGCGTGCCAGAGGGTGACAAAATCACGGAAATGGGTGCAGTGGGAGGGGTGTCAATTGGAACTTTTTGAGGGTTATGTACCAGGTGGCAATTGGGTGACGGTGGGGTATCGATTCCCCCCTGGTCCGTCCTCCAAGGTGCATTTGGGCCTGCTTCACCCAGAAGCAAGCAGGGCCTGGGACTTCGAATGACGCATGTTTTTGCTCCGCGACATGGGTGTCAATATGGACAGGCCCCGTGCTGCATGGCATGCATGTCCCGTTCCACGTTGTTTCAGTGTCACTGGAAGCCTGATCGCGCCTCGAACATGATCCACCCGAAGCTCTTGAAGCGTACTTCGGCCCGGAAGAAAAAAAACAAACAACCAGCTGCAATGTTGGCGCAGATCAAAGGGAAGGGGACAGGGCGTTCGCACGGCAACGGAACGAGTTTCGGACTCTCAGCCGAGTGGGATATTCGAAATCGTCTGTCAATCAAACCGACTCCAAGACGCAGATGAAGCGTCAGGCTCGCCGACCACTCGGCAGATATGACACCCCCGGCAAACCGTGTAGATTGAATCCATGTCCACCTGACTTCAATTTTGTTTTTGAGATGGTGCCAGCAAAATCCTGAACATGCGCACTTGGCTCAGTGTCCAGAATGGGTATCTTTGCCAAGAAGGGCTTGTCTAGAGGCCATTTGCTTTGAAGCCACTGGGGACTTTCACGACAATTGGAACAGAAGTTTTTTCTCGAGGCATGTGCAATCAAGTCACCGTTCTGGCCTGTGCGTGCGAAAGACAGTCCGAACGATTCGAACAAGGGAAGACTTGTTACCATATGAACTTTACAATAATTTATATCCGACAACCAAAGACGGCATTGTTGGCAAACCGCCAACATTCTTTCTTGCAGCTTTTTGCCTGATGAAGTGTTTGAGCCAACACCTCCGGGAGCGGTGCAGTTTGAAACCATGTCCATCTGTCTTCAGTTTAGTTTTTGAGATGGTGCCAGCAACTCCTGAACATGCAAGCTTGGCTCAGTGTCCAGAATGGGTATCTTTGCCAAGAAGGGCTTGTCTAGAGGCCATTTGCTTTGGCGGCCACTGGGGACTTTCACGAAAATTGGAACAGAAAGTTTCTTGAGGCATGTGCAATCAAGTCACCGTTCTTGCCTGTGCGTGCGAAAGACAGTCCGAACAATTCGCACAAAGAAAGATCTGCCATATAGGTTTTTCAAGAGGCTTCATATTTTATTTGTAGAGAGACCAAACAAGGCATTTGCCTGATGCAGTGTTTGAGCCAACACCTCCGGGAGCGGTGCAGTTTGAAACCATGTCCACCTGTCTTCAGTTTAGTTTTTGAGATGGTGCCAGCAACTCCTGAACATGCAAGCTGGACCCAGTGTCCACAATGAATTTCTTTCCAAAGAAGGGCTTGCCTAGAGGCCATTCACTTTGGCGGCCACTGGGGACTTTCACGAAAATTGGAACAGAAAGTTTCTTGAGGCATGTGCAATCAAGTCACCGTTCTTGCCTGTGCGTGCGAAAGACAGTCCGAACAATTCGCACAAAGAAAGATCTGCCATATAGGTTTTTCAAGAGGCTTCATATTTTATTTGTAGAGAGACCAAGCAAGGCATTTGCCTGATGCAGTGTTTGAGCCAACACCTCCGGGAGCGGTGCAGTTTGAAACCATGTCCACCTGTCTTCAGTTTAGTTTTTGAGATGGTGCCAGCAACTCCTGAACATGCAAGCTGGACCCAGTGTCCACAATGAATTTCTTTCCAAAGAAGGGCTTGCCTAGAGGCCATTCACTTTGGCGGCCACTGGGGACTTTCACGAAAATTGGAACAGAAGTTTTTTCGTGAGGCACGTGCAATCAAGTCACCGTTCTTGTCTGTGCGTGCGAAAGACAGTCCGAACAATTCGAACAAGGAAAGACTTGCCATATAAACTATACAAAAATTTATTTCCAAGAGCCAAAGACGGCATTGTTGGCAAACCGTCCGCATTCTTTCTTGCAACATTTTGCCTGATGCAGTGATTGAGCCAACACCTCCGGGAACGGTGCAGTTTGAAACCATGTCCACCTGATTTCAGTCTGTCCTGGCCATTGGCCGTGATGATTAAGGTGGTGCCAGCAACTCCTGAACATGCAAGCTTGGCTCAGTGTCCAGAA
Organism: Cladocopium goreaui; assembly: GCA_947184155.2. Lineage (NCBI taxonomy): Eukaryota > Dinophyceae > Suessiales > Symbiodiniaceae > Cladocopium > Cladocopium goreaui. The sequence goes on from CAMXCT020002668.1 coordinate 385,885, forward strand.
TGGGTATCTTTGCCAAGAAGGGCTTGTCTAGAGGCCATTTGCTTCGGCGGCCACTGGGGACTTTCACAACAATTGGAACAGAAGTTTTTTCTTGAGGCACGTGCATTCAAGTCACCGTTCTTGCCTGTGCATGCGATAGACAGTCCGAACAGTTCGCACAAAGAAAGATTTGCCATATAGGTTTTTCAATAGTTTTTTTTTTTTAAATATAGCATTGTGGGCAAACCGTCAACATTCTTTCTTGCAGTTTTTTTTTGCCTGATGCAGTGATGGAGCCAACACCTCCGGAAACGGTGCAGTTTGAATCTGGCTTCAGTTTAGTTTTTGATATGGTGCCAGCAACTCCTGAACATGCAAACTTGATTCAGTGTCCAGAACGAATTTCTTTGCCAAGAAGGGCTTGCCTAGAGGCCATTTGCTTTGGCGGCCACTGGGGACTTTCACAACAATTGGAACAGAAGTTTTTTCTTGAGGCACGTGCAATCAAGTCACCGTTCTTGCCTGTGCGTGCGAAAGACAGCCCGAACAATTCGAACAAGGAAAGACTTGCCATATGAACTATATAATAACTCATTTTTAAAAAACCAAACGAGGCATTGTTGGCAAACCATCAACATTCTTTCTTGCAGCTTTTTGCCTGATGCAGTGTTTGAGCCAACACCTCCGGGAACGGTGCAGTTTGAATCCATGTCCGCCTGATTTCAGTCTGTCCTGGCAATTGACCGTGATGAGTAAGGTGGTGCCAGCAACTCCTGAACATGCAAGCTTGGCTCAGTGTCCAGAATGGGTTTCTTTGCCAAGAAGGGCTTGCCTAGAAGCCATTTGCTTTGGCGGCCACTGGGGACTTTCACGACAATTGGAACAGAAGTTTTTTCTTGAGGCACGTGCAATCAAGTCACCGTTCTTGGCTGTGGGTGCGAAAGACAGTCCGAACAATTTGAACAAGGAAAGACTTGTTGCCATATGAACTATACATTTTTTTATTCAATAACCAAAGAAGGCATTGTGGGCAAACCGTCAACATTCTTTCTTGCAGCTTTTTGCTTGATGCAGTGTTTGAGCCAACACCTCCGGGAACGGTACAGTTTGAAACCATGTCCACCTGACATCAGTTTAGTTCTTGAGATGGTGCCAGCAACTCCTGAACACGCAAGCTTGACTCAGTGTCCAGCATGAATATCTTTCCCAAGAAGGGCTTGCCTAGAGACCATTTGCTTTGGCGGCCACTGGGGACTTGCACGACAATTGGAACAGAAGTTTTTTCTTGAGGCACGTGCAATCAAGTCACCGTTCTTGCCTGTGCGTACGAAAGACAGTCCGAACAATTCGAACAAGGAAAGACTTGCCATATGAACATATATGAACTATGTATATAATAACTCATTTTTGAAAAACCAAACAAGGTATTGTTGGCAAACTGTCAACATTCTTTCTTGCAGCTTTTTGCCTGATGCAGTGTTTGAGCCAACACCTCCGGGAACTGTGCAGTTTAAATCCATGTCCGCCTGACTTCAGTTTAGTTTTTGATCTGGTGCCAGCAACTCCTGAACATGCAAGCTTGGCTCAGTGTCCAGACTGAATATCTTTGCCAAGAACGGCTTGCCTAGAGACCATTTGCTTTGGCGGCCACTGGGGACTTTCACGACAATTGGAACAGAAGTTTTTTCTTGAGGCACGTGCAATCAAGTCACCGTTCTTGGCTGTGGGTGCGAAAGACAGTCCGAACAGTTCGCACAAAGAAAGACTCGCCATATGAACTATATAATAACTCATTTTTAAAAAACCAAACAAGGTATTGTTGGCAAACTGTCAACATTCTTTCTTGCAGCTTTTTGCCTGATGCAGTGTTTGAGCCAACACCTCCGGGAACTGTGCAGTTTAAATCCATGTCCGCCTGACTTCAGTTTAGTTTTTGATCTGGTGCCAGCAACTCCTGAACATGCAAGCTTGGCTCAGTGTCCAGACTGAATATCTTTGCCAAGAACGGCTTGCCTAGAGACCATTTGCTTTGGCGGCCACTGGGGGCTTTCACGACAATTGGAACAGAAGTTTTTTCTTGAGGCACGTGCAATCAAGTCACCGTTCTTGCCTGTGCGTGCGAAAGACAGCCCGAACAATTCGAACAAGGAAAGACTTGCCATATGAACTATATAATAACTCATTTTTAAAAAACCAAACGAGGCATTGGTGGCAAACCGTCAACATTCTTTCTTGCAGCTTTTTGCCTGATGCAGTGTTTGAGCCAACACCTCCGGGAACGGTGCAGTTTGAAACCATGTCCACCTGACTTTAGTCTGTCCTGGCAATTGACAGCAACTCCTAGCCTTTCTTGGCGCGCGGGGTCTGAGACAACTTGGAAGCGTTCGGCCGAAGGTTGAGCAGCACATGGGTATCCAGGGACACTTGGAACCAAATGAGCCCAGTGTTCTCCGTTCTTTTTGGGGGTTGTTCTTGGGTGAGAGTAGTTGGCGCTGAGGTCCAAAGGTTGGAGTTTGGAATCAGACTGAATGAGTTACAACCTGATGCCGCATTATTTTCCCACGTTTCCCGGTGTTTCCTCCTCCTCCTCCTGCAATTGTTGGAGGTCTTCCGTTTGGTTGATTCATGATTGATAAAGGAGTACCCCAGGGCCTTGTAAATTCAACAACCAACGGGTAAATATATCATATTATTATGGCTAAGGTAACATGAATTAACCGTTAAACCATCAATTAACCAGCATTAGGCAGCATTAATCATCATTAACCATCATTGACAATCACAAACCATCATTAACTATCACTACCCATTACTAACATTTACTAACCATCATCTTCACTCATTTTCCCTATCCTTTAAGCCCCCAATCTCTACTCCTTTCCCAGGCGAGCGACTCGACGAGTCCAGCGAGGTCCTGGCGGAGAGGGGGGATGCGCGACGCGCCGGCGCCCTCAAAGAGAGGACACGGCGACCATCCAGGACCACCCAGGCACCCGGAAGAAAAAAGGTTAGAACAAATTCAGAATGACTTACTGCTGCGACTAGGGGATGTGAATGGGAATGGGATGGTTTTTTTCATGATAGTGATAAGATTTCCTCATTCCCCAGTCGCACCAGTAAGATGAATGAAGATGAATGGATCCATTTAAGGGTTGAGTTTAAATCATCCGGACATGGATGAAGTATGAATGAAATATGAATGACATATAAACGGCATATGAATGAAGTGGTTGATTCATGACGGATGGAAATGGCTGATGATTCATGCAATGGTTGATTTAGATGATTGGTTCTGGGCATGGCGCCATGGTTATACATGAAATGGGCGCTTTCTTCTGGCACCAGAAACCAGGTGAAACCTTCCGGTGGATGGTCAGAACCAAGCACGGAGAGGGTTTTTCATAACCAACATGATGCCAATATAATAGGAATGGATTTAGGCACCAAACCCTGAATAATTTACAGTACCCATAGTGATGGTCAAGAACTCATTGCTAGGGGTTGGACATGTCATGACATCGTTCAATCTTTGGCTCTCTGGCTATGAAAGTGGGAAACTGCAGCGCGCTCAGCTGCAATTAGTTTTTCTTGAGCCAGTTGGTATGGTCCTAGAAGTATGTTAAGTAGCTTCGCAGCGTGTCATCCTGACAATGCTAGGGCCAAAGTGAACAACCCTACAAGCAACTGGATAGCAAAAAAGTGAAGCTATACATCTTATTCAACAGGGTTTGAGTAATGGACAGCTTCGTATCCACACTTCCCCTATCTTGGCCAGCCACCCAAAAAACTCAAAATAGCTTCAGCTGATCAAACAAATGTAAAAACCACTGATGCTCAAAGGTGCCTCTAGGTTGGAGACCTGTAAGCCAAGAGGTTTGCGCCGTGGGCTTCACCAAGAACAGACAATTATGCCTGCCTTGGGGCAATGTTTCTTGATATTAGTTGATCCATCATGCCTGGTTTTTTCTTTTCAGAGTTCGTCAGTGTCAAACGGGAATCCAACTGACAGCCCAAGACAAAGTTCATTTCTGCATTTTCTGGCAGATTTTCGATGCATGGATCTGAAACGAATGTTGAATTGAGGCGCCAATCATGTTGTGCAAACCGATTTCAGGAACACTCCATCGCGTATCTTTGATCTTGGTTGATCTTGGTTGAAATGAAACAAGGAACCTGAACATATTTACTGCTGAACTTGAAACAATATGGAAACTCCGGGTTCAACATGTTCCCCCCCAAAAAAAATCCAATGAAACCCATTGTGCCATGGTTTCAAAGACCCGAGGCTGAGCCGCTCAGCCTTGGCCGTGCCGTTTCTACTGAGTTTTTCCGTGACCTTGCGACCCGACAGCACGCATGGCCTGGCCGTGCGGCTGTGGCAAGACTTGCGGCAGCGGATCCAGCAGTTGGAAGAAGGGCAGATGGTGGAGATCCTGGTAGATGCTATGATGGAAACAAACCGGGGAGATCTGGGTCTCGTGTTGTGATACATTTCGACCAAGAAAATCTTCAGTTTTCCAAAGGATGATCATGGGAATCATGGTTGCTCATAATTTTTCACAGTTTTCGGCAAGGTGGCAATATTTTGTCGGCATTTGCCACTATTTTTTGGACAAACCTACAGATTGGGAGACAATTTGAGCAAAGGGTGGATGAATTATGAGCTAGGAACATATGTTAGAGAGCAACTATCCCCACAACGAGCCTTTGTTATGCCGGGATGATATGGGCATGGCACAAATTGCGGTCATTTCATCCAGACTTTATGGTTGAGTCTGCATGGGCCACTTGAGACCGCTCAATTGACTCTGCTGATCGTTTCGCAAAAATTGAGGTACCCATAACCCAAAAGTTGCAGTCTGAATCATCTAAATGAGAAAAAACGATGATCGTCTTTTGTTGTACCCTCTTTTCAGAGATATGAGTCCATTCTTTTCGCCCAGCAATGACTTACTCCAAGGAGACTTTCACTTTCCTCTAGGCAAAGATGCGCCTCTGGTGTGATGAGACACTGCGTCAAAGAAAACGCAAGAAAAACCACTTGCGGGTCGCTTTTCTGGCAGTTCTGACCATTGCTTTCTGACATAGAAGAACATGATACTGCAACCTTACCTTAGCTTTTTCCCTGGATTTGAAACATATGTTACCAAGAGATTGGATCAGGAAACAATTCGCAAGTTGGTTTGGTGGATGTGGACCCAGCGAAGCAAGCATTCAGAATCCATATTCCAATGGAATTTGGGAGCCATCCATGTTCTTTTTCAATTAGGAACGGCTCAACATTACACAGCACCAAAAACAGATGGGTCATGATGGGTCTATCGCCACTGATCATTGAATTGGCCTTAAGCCAAAAACATACGGTGGAAACCATGGGTTTTCCCACTTTTGAAGAGCAAATGTGAGGTTTTCCTGTGTTTTCCGATGGTTTCGGGCAGATTTTCCCTTGGTTTTCCTGTTGTTTCCCCTGGTTTTCTCATGGTTTTCCAAGGAAAAAGCCAGTTTCTTGGTGCAGGTTCGGTCGCTTCCGACCGCCTGAAGTCGAGGTGGCGGGGAGAGGGAAGACCTCTAAATGTGGATTGATACATCTCATTGCATACATATCTATCTATGTATACGTATATATATAAATATGTATATGTGTGTGTGTATGTATGTAATGTATGTATGTATGTATGTATGTATGTATGTATGTATGTATGTATGTATGTACGTACGTACGTACGTACGTATGTATGTATGTATGTATGTATATATCTATACACATAGAATCATATATATATATGCGCACATATAAATAACTATATATATATATTAGCACTATATTATTATGCAGATATGATGATATGATTCCATGCTACAAATATATGATATGTGTGTAGCTGCCCTTGCGTGCCTGTGCTGATTTGTACCGTACACAGAACCATCAAAAAAGGGTGGTCACAGGTTTTGCGGCAAAACGTGCGATGGAAAAACATGGCAGAGGACTTTGCCAATTGTGACCATGGTCAGTCTATTTGGTTATTTCTTAGTGGCATCATTTTTTTTGCATATGCCTCTCACCCAAAAAAGCTTTTGTATTGACATTCGCGGTCGCGGCTTGGTGCTTGACTTCGCGCGTCCAACCGCAGACACTGTCCAGTGGCTTAGTTTCATCGATTAGTGTGCAATGACCGAAAAAGGCATGGATAAGCAGCTCAGTTGCAAGTGATGCAAGTGACTTTTTGCGGCATCACACATGATACCTGTGATGACGTGTCTCTGGTGGGTCCCGGTATTTTTTTCGGGTGGTGAAGCAGCTAAAGTTGGCCTGATCTGTTGGAGGCTTCAATACTGACCAAGGCGATTATGGCACAAATTGAAACTATGAGATGTGGGTGCACGCTATTTTGACATTTTGATAGGGAAAGTCATGAGAGATGGAAATTCGTTTTTCAGATCTGCTGCAATCCACAATAATTAACGTACTTCTGGTTCCCTCCAGGAAAGCATAGGGTTTTGGGCTTCGGACCAGTTTGAGTTGTGGGGTCCCGGAGGTGCTTAGAATCATTGGATCTACACCTGAAATCCAACGTGAACATTGATTGCATGGTGGACCCCCCTAAAAGTTTGGAACATGATTCATTGGAATTGTATAAAACACATATACAACACATATAAAACACATATAAATACAAAACTGGAGGTGAATATGACATGTAATTTTTTCCACCAGGATTTTTCTCAACTTGGGATGGGCCACAGCCCAGTCCTACTCAGGAATAATATGCTGCCAGCACATCGCGACTTGGCCATCTTGGGGCATCCATGGCACCACCGGGTTTTTTTCTGTTCGAAACGGTGACGCTTCGGTCATGTTTCATGATTGAATCATGAATTAACCCGAAAACGATGTCGGAACGAAACATGGAAACATGGTCGAATTTCGACTTTTTTTGGCACCAACTTCAAGAACCAGGTAAACAGTAGGTTTCCCCTTGGATGCCGACGAGTCAATCTTCGTTTGAATTTTTGACGCCAGCACGAGAAATCATGCATTCAAGATCTCTATTGTGGTCCACCAGCACGTACTTGGAATTTCCAAATTGCACTGAACATGTGAAAACGCTGCGAAGCCACTGGGAACGCTCTTTTGCATTGTGATTCTAAACATACCCTCCGGCAATCGAACATGGCTGGAACATTTCCATTTGTAGATGAATCTCCCACTACAATGTATAGGAGATTTCCCAGCCTGCCATGTTTGATTACATCTGTTGCCAATTCGGCAACATGCAGTTCAATTTCCGCGTTGCGGACGGGCACTCTTTTTTGCTTGTTTGATTTGTACGCAAAGGTTCTGTTGGCGCTATTCCAACTCTCATTGGTCAATATGTCAAAGCCCGGATACTTTGATGAACATCTCAAAACAACCAGACTGAATCTAGCCTAGATGTTCACCTGGGAATTGTTTTGGTGTTCACTTTTGACCTACAGCTGTCTGTAGCCAAACTACTGTACTTATGATACTAGTCAAGAGTTTGGCCTACATGGTTTATAAGATTTGGGTATATATATATATACATATAATCATATATATATATATACACATATATATATAGCTTATATGGCCCCCCCTATAGCAGCTGAAAGTTGGGGATACAACCAGATGCAGGAGAAAATCGCAGGAAACACCTGTAGCCAAAGCCATGGTTAACCACTCCGATGTGGGTTTGTCTGAGTATAGTGTACCCATGATTTGGTCAATCATCACTTCCCTTCTGATATCTATTACTGTATATATGATATATTATTATATATAGTACATATATATATATACATATATATATTATATATATATACATATATATATATTATACATATATATATATATTATACACATATATATATTATACATATATATATATGTATATATGTAGCTATTGGGGGTGTAGCATATGTTCCAAGCCATATGTGTCGTGTCCGTCAAAGCCGTTTCTACCCAACGTTGGAGGATCCCAGGTCCCCACCATGGTGCCACCAAGGCCCGCGCCGACGGGGTTCCCGCGCCGGCGTGGCGGCAAGAACTCAGCCGAAGCCCAACCGGACGGAATCGCCCCTCGGCAGCGTCGGCACTGGGAATCGCTGGGATTGGAAACGACGGGTTTTTTAATGTTGAGAAACCTGGGAATGGTTGGGAATGGTTGGTTTTTCAACGGAAACATGATGAAGAAGCTGGGGATTTACTATAGAATTCGCCTGGGAACTGAACACGTTTGACCAGTGAGATGAGAGCTGTAACAGTCAGAGTGGCATAGCCAGTGGAATGACATGCAATCCGTAGCACGGGGAAACCCATCAAGTGGCCCAGATATCACTTGGGAAATCGTCTCAACTAGCCACGAATGCCCAAGCTGGGGGGATCAAACAGTCTGAAGGGCATTTTATGCCAACAAGCGGGTCATTTTCACTGATCCTTGGGATACTTTGGATCTGTTTAAGACATTTTAATACCAGTTTGGATTTCTTTAGTATCCATCGATTGTCCATCCAAGAATCTGTGGATACTTTGGATCAACGTTTAAGAACCACTCCTTTCCCAGTCGCCCCCAGCGCGCGAGGCTTTTTTTTAAGACGTCGCTCGGAGTTACGCGGGCAACGGGGTCCCTGGAAGAAAGACACATGGGGGGCATCCCATCACGTTAAATGCTATGACTAGCCTCTGGCAATCCATGGCTATGGAACACAATTTGTAATGATTAAATATAGCAAATCAGATAAATCATCCACAAACAGCTCATTCTCCATGGCAATGTTCGATTACCAACGGCTAGTTGGAATTCTGATGGAGGAACTGCAAAAACAGCAGTAACCTATGCCATGCAAACGAGACCTGTGCCAATGCTGCCAATGCCAGGCAGAAAACAGCTCGTCAGCTAGTCTTGTTATGTCTTGAGATCAAAAATCAGATAGTGTGGTAAACCCGCCATAAATGACCTCCAAATTCAACAGAAATGGGCGGAAAAAACCATCACCAAATGCCATAATGGTAGGTAATCACTAAAAAGTGGGCGGAAACTATCATCCCCAGTCATGGTAGTTTTATGGCAGCCAGGATTTCCCACAGCCCGGATGCTGAGGAAGATTTGCGCCTTCTGGCTTGAGGCGGGTCTAGATGTCTATATAACCGTTAGTGCGTATAGTTAGTATACATGTGTATACATTAGCCTATGTGATCTATATAACATCTAACATCCAACATCTACTGTAACATCTTACATCCGAAATCTATCATCCATAATCTATGAATCCATGATCTATATATCTATATCCATGTCTATATCTGCATCGGTATCTATGTCTATCGGGGCCAAAGTAACAATTACAAGCCTGGCCCAGGGTCGATGCCTACGGGGAGCCGGCTGCAAATATGCGCATGGAGACAACGAGCCTGGCCCTCAGGTTAGACAGGGAGCCTGGCTCATGGCCCCTGAAATTTGAGGGTCAATTTGGTCAATGATCATTTTCCGCATTTTTTTACATTGTTCTTTTTTTAAACACCTGGCATTGATATTTTCTTGGCATCTGACGCCGTATCCCCACCGAAACGTAGACCCTGAGGCGCCATGAAGAGCCGGATCTCACCAAGACAGCCTTATGTCGGAAGATGCTCAGTGGAGTCTCGTCGCAAAAAAATCCCCAATGGTATGCCATTAAGAATACCTTTGTTGGATCAATATAGGGAGTTATACTAACTGGATCTTGGTTGGTTTATTGTAACCCACCAAGAAAGGGATGGGATTCGGCAGGCTTTATGGCAGCCGGGGCCGGTAATTCCCATGGTTTTGGCTCTCCATGGTGAGCCGTGCTCAGGTGGGGAGTGCAAAGATCCCAAATGCACCTACGCCCACAACAGAGATGAGTTCCTGGGCAGATTGGGCAGCTGCAGCTGGTAATTTTTAGCACAGAAAAATGTGATGTTTCTGTGGTTTTCTAAATGTTTAAATATGATGATGATGTTTGTTTCTATCCATCATATCTGCTATCATATCTGCTATCATATCTGCAATCATATCTGCAATCATATCTGATATATCTACATCTACAGGAAAAAATAGAACATATATATACATATATATATACATATATATATATATATATGTTTTTCAGTACCTCATGTCATGTCGTCTTGATCGTCCCAGGTTGAGAAGTACAGCAGATGTGTATAAGACGTCCATGTCTCCTGGCAGGGAAATCCACAGGGATCCTTGAGCCATGAAGATGACGGGTGGTCCGAAAATGGGGTGTGGTGTTCCGAAAAAAGCACAGCAAAGAGTCGGTCATTTCCAATTTTGAGAGGGCAAATCCTGATTTCAGTAGCTTCAGGTGTACTTTTCACTTTGACAAACTTAGCTCAACGGGCTCTTGACCCATGTTGACCCATGTTGACATCCGTTGACCCAAAAAACATCCTACACACCTGGATGTGGGTCAAAATGGAAGACCTAGGGGACCACAGATGTTAGTCTAGTTTAGTATTAACCATCCAATTATTGGGGTACCTAATTTTGACCCATACCCACCTGGCTCCTGGCTTCGCAGCAATCGCAGGTGCACCTTCTTCAAGTATGGCCGATGTCAGATGGGTTCCAGTTGCCGACATGCCCACTTCGAAAGCGAGCTGCGATCCCATAAGGTGGGCTGCCGCACCAGGGAACCAACAGAAAACAAGGAAGTTTCCAAGGCCTTCAAAGAAAGGGTGTGTTTAATATCTGTTTAATATACTTTAGTATTGGAGAAAAGGACTAATTGTGATTAATTCAATCCATTTTTTTTAACACCGAAGTCAAAAAGCCCAACATTTTCGCTTCCACTTGGCCTGAGGAGATCCAGGCGCTTGATGTGTGCAAGCCGATCCACAGTGCAGAGGAGCTGGCCGCATGACTGACGTGGAAAAACGTTGGAAGGTTGGGGCATGTGGACCAACATGGTGGGTACATGGGGGGATGCACAGTTAACACCATGGGTTTCAATACAGAATGATCGATTTTTGGATGATTGGGGGTCCCATTTTTTTGGAAACTTCCATACGGGAGAGTCCGAACATGGGGCATCCAAATGGCAACCTCAGTGGATTTAGGGGTCCCCAATTTTCAAACATGGACTGGTTGGGAAATGGTGGGAACCATTATGATTTAACCGACAAAACAGAGTACTAATTGCATTTCATTGGGGGTATTGGGCTATTCCTGAATATGTTTCCCAAATTCATTTGGGGTTGTTCAGAAAAGAGGGCATGGGACCCCGTGCAACGAAGGTTGGGGGGAAGACGATGTGGGTTGCACCCTATTCTTCGAAAATCCCAGATCTACAACATGGATTTGTTGAAGGGAACATATTATGTAGGAAATCATGCATCTGAATGTTGCTTGTATCAATATCTGTCAACATCTGCAAGTTTTGCATCGTTTTCCTGCAATTCAGGGATCTTGGTTCACAACTTCACCAGATTTGGGTGACAATCATGAGCAGCGTGAAGACTAGGACCTTTTCCAGGCAGCCATTATCATCCATGGCATTTGTACTGGGAACACCAGTAATTTTTGTGTCCTTCACAGCGCAGAGGGTTTCGAATGTTTCGAATAAACATTTTAAAACTATATGTGCACATAAAATGCTAAGCATATATTGTATATACATGTATATAATACATATTTTAAGTGCCTTGATGTGTCTTAGAATATTGCAATTGTTGGGAAACCAATGGTCTGTCTCACTTTGTGATGCTTCCTGCAAACCCGAGGAAGGCGACTCAGATGACGACTTTCTGAACGAGGTTGACACAAAGTGGGAAAGGGCAATCACCATGCCTCCAGCAATAGGAAACTTGGAAGCGATGACACGTTGCCCAGACATAGACTCTGAGGATGTTGTGTGCTCCCCAAATGCCTCGAGCTGATTGGCCATATCTGTACCTAACACCACTGAACGATACCTCCCAGTTGCTCAAGCTGTCAGCTTGGAGAAGTGAACACCAGCCAGGTTTTTTTGAATGACGGCTGACTAAGGACAGCAATTGCCGCAACAAAGTAGAGAGCGTTTGGGGCCCAGGGTTTCAGTATGTTTCAGTGCCCCTCTTGAGGGATTCCGATGGTTTAGTTTAGACAATCTGTTTTTCCCATTAGTTCGTGGCCATATTAATTCGGTATACCCAATTTCTAGTTGATTAGAATCCGATTGGTCGTCGATTTTAGTCCGACTGGTATTTAGACCTTTTTTGTTTACTGACTTTTATGGATAGAAAAAACGGTAAACCTGCCAGATCATCATGTATAATCTATGGTGTACATCTCCAGCGATGATGATTTCCAGGCTCCAGCTTCCCGATTCGAATCTGAGGTGCTTTCACTAAAGGTATTACTCCAGATCCTCATCCCAAATGGGCTGACATCACTGAAGACGCCGAGGAGACTCGGCGAGTACCGGGTATTTTTGGAAAGATTCACAAAGAAGTCACGGGGATTTGCAATGATGAATTGCTGCCTCGTGGATGAATTGTTACAGCACCTCAATGGTGCTGCTGACCTCAAAATACTTACAACCCAATAGGACTGGAAGGGGATCCCCGTGGAGAAAGACTTCAAGGGTCGGTTGAAAATATCAAGCAGACTTCAAATGTTGTGACAAAGTCATGCAAAACGTATGTAAGACATGTGCCCCGGGTGTTCAGGTTATAGTTTTTTTTTGGTAGGTACATAATTCACACTTCAGACCAGGAAGAAAACACCTCAATACCCCTAAATCTGTATGGAGTTTCAGGATGTGCTGAAGCCAAGTCCAAGCTTGCTGATCAGGAGGACGATGATGACTTTTTCGACGACTCTCATTTGCGCCAGCATCGGGGCAGTGCCAAAATTGAGGTTGATGTCATTCGAAGGATTTTTGTTTCCATCCCAATCCCAAATGGATACGGGGATTGGGATGGTGGCATTTCGATGCATTTCACACACATACCAAATGTATCCACATACACAGTACATCTACACATTTACTAGAAACCTATATTAGTTGCCTCACTTGACCTTTTTCTTTGAGTGACTGGATGATTCAACTGCCCCAACATGCCAACTGCTACCGAGGACAGTTTGTGGGGTCGCATGTCCACCACGCCAGCACCAACGACACAACCAATGAAGGAGCAGGCGCCGACGGCATTTGGCATGGGCCCCACAAATCATTGGAAAATCACCCTCCCATCTGGCCATTATGGGTTGGGTCCTGCATTTTTGGATAAAGCCATTTTTCCGAGATGAGAATGATTTCCAGGCTTCCAGTCACTAGAGGGGTAGGTTTTTTTTTTGTCCAATGGGGACAAACCATGACAAAACTAAATCATCGTTTTTGGGCGAGTGATGGGTCTTGGTCTTGAACGTCCCCAGCTCCCAGCAAGAAAAGGACAAGAGGAAAACGCCGGGAGATCAGCCATTCGAAAAGCGGCTGCAAATCGCCAGGTGCAACTACATTCACATCTCACCAACACGATGCACAGAAATGGCCCTGGCATTTTGGAGGCGGGAATTGGATTCGATGGTTCTGATTGGAACACTGTTATTATATTATATTATATTATATTATATTACATTATATTATATTATATTACATTATATATATTATATTATATTATATTATATTATATTATATTATATTGTATTGTATTGTATTGTATTGTATTATATTATATTATATTATATTATATTATATGTATGATGGTTGAATGGATATATATATATATGTCTATCTGATCTATTCTGATCTGAAAAACTGAGTACGGGCAATGGATGGTTGTGTCCCCATTTCATGTTTCTGCCAAATACATGTCAAAATTGAGATGGTTGTGTCGGATTTCACAATGTAGTACAACATCAAACCTTTTGCTGTTTTTCTTGATATATTAGTGCTGATTCCCCTAAAAACTTGTTGGTCGCTATCCAAGTTTCCTCAATATTCTCACGAACAACACTCCATGAATCAATCTAACTGCAGTGGTCAAGACTCATCTACTCACTGTGACCCACGGTACCCTCGTAGGCTCCGTTGGTTCACATCCCCAACTCAGTGTTCAAAATTGCAACCAGAACTTCGAAACCAGAAAACCAGAACCAGATTCTCGAATAAATCATGATGTTTTCCATTGGTTTGAGGAAATATCAGGAAACCATCTGAAACCATCTGAAAATGCCTCAAAGATCCATCAAAATCCCAGAACAAATCCATGTTCGAGGCCAATCTGGCTCGCCCTGACGTCATTCCTGGACCAAGCATCGTGCAGGCACGTTGGCCGGCCAAATTGGGGGGGCTGAAGCCCAGAAAAATGGAAAAATGGTACCAACAGGTCGACTTTTTTAACTGGAAAGCTTGGATTGTTGAGGTGATGGTTGTGATATAATGTTATATCAGCAAACATGTGTTCCTTCCCTTTTTCTTAAACGATATAATTGATATTTGCCATTGTATGCGCCTTGCAACTGTTGTTGGTTCCAACAGTTTCTTTATGCTTTATCGATCCTCAAGCCAGTTAGAGGGGTGACCTGCTAGTCGCTTGACACCAGGTCTTAGGACGCACTGATCCTGGAAAGGGTGAGGAAAACATCCAGCAAGCTCCAAACAAATTGAAGAAAATCACAGCACAAAAAATGCAGAGAAATCATGACTTCGATGCACAAAAAGCCTCACTTTGTAGGAAGATGACGAAGGTGGGATATTTAGGTGAACCGCCACAAGTAGAATCCAGTATTGGAATAAATTGTGTAGTAGCTCATATGACTGATACCGGCATATATCTACCTGAAAGTACAAGTAGAACTCGCACATGGCGGGTGGCGGAAGTTTCCAGGTTTAAGAAGTGTAACGCTATAGGATCCAAAGACAAGGTTTGCCTATAGGACATGCAGCGGACCCTCACAGCTTCTCAACTCTGTTCTGTGAATTCGTCGTCACTTTGCCTCACCCCTTTTCAATTGTGACCACCACTTCTCAAGTCTTCTCAGACCATCTCAGCTCTTCTCAATTTTTGCAACTCTTTTTAACAGCTCTCAAAGTTGTTTCATCTCTTCCCTCCTCAGCTCAACTCTTTTCACCTCTTCCCTGCTCTTCTCAACTCTTCTCAACGACTCTCACCTCTGCCCACCTCGTCTTAACTCTTCTCAACTCTTCTCAACTCGTCTCAACTCTTCTCACCTCTTGCCACCTCTTCAACTCTTCCCACCTCTTCTCACCCCCCACCTCTTTCTCAGCTCATCTAAACTCTTCTCACCTTCTCAACTCTGGCCAGCTCTTCTCAACTCTTCTCACCTCCTGTCACAGAGATGCTTACACACAGCAGCTTTTACACGGAGGAGCATTTACACACAGCAAGCTCTTACATAGAGAAACTTTTACACACAGAAGCTTTTACACACAGCAAGCTTTTACACACAGCAAGCTTCTGCACAGAGAAGCTTTTACACACAGCAAGCTTTCACACGGAGAAGCTTTTACGCAGAGAAGCTCTTACACAGAGCAAGCTTTTTTACAGAGCAAGCTTTTACACCGAGAAGCTTTTACACAAAGCAAGCTTTTACACACAGCAAAATTTTACACAGAGAAGCTTCACATTAAGCTCTTACACAAAGAGAAGCTTTTACACAGAGAAGCTTTTACACAGAGCAAGCTTTTTCACAGCGCAAGCATTTGCACAGAGAAGCTCTTACACAGAGAAGCTTTTACACAAAGCAAGCTTTTACCAAGGATTTTTTTTACACAGAGAAGATTTTGCACAGAGCAAGCTTTTTCACAGAGCAAACTTTTGCACAGAGAAGCTTTTACACACAGCAAGCTTTTACATAGAGAAGCTTTTACACAAAGCAAGCTTTTACACGGAGAAGCTTTTGCACAAAGCACGCTTTTACACGGAGGAGCTTTTACACAAAGCAAGCTTTTGCACAGAGAAGCTTTTACACACAGCAAGCTTTTACACGGAGAAGCTTTTACACAAAGCAAGCTATTGCACAGAGAAGCTTTTACACAGCAAGCTTTTACACAGAGAAGCTGCTACGCAGGATGCGCCAAAATTGAGAAATATCTGCTGCCAAAGCACCATTCGCAACCTTCATGCCACTACATTTTACAATTTACGATTCCCAGCTGCAAAAGACATTAAAAGTATTCTGCACGCAGCCGCAGCAGCGAGGAACCTGGACGCAGCCATTCCACGGCGATCTGCAGAGACTGAGTTGCAAAGCACACAAGAATCACGCACAACGGCTACACAAACTGCAGCTCCAAAACCGGATCTCGATGCCCAAGCGGAAAGACGACGATTTTGCAGCACTTTTTAAAAGGAATTTTAAAGGAAAATCACCAGCACCAAAATGAGAAAAAATTGCTGCCAAAGCACCATTCGCAACTTTCATGCTGCCATTACAATGCGATTTACGACTCTCAGCTGGAAAGTATTACGCATGCACCCGCAGCAGCGAACCTTGACGCAGCCATTCCACTGCGATCTGCAGAGACTGAGTTGCAAAACACGATAGAATTACGCACAACAGTTACGCAAATTGCAGCTCCAAAACCGGATCTCGACGCCCAAGCGGAAAAACGACGATTTTGCAGCACTTTTTAAAAGGAATTTAAAGGAAAATTATCAGATATCATCAGCACCAAAATGAAGAAAAAATTGCTGCCAAAGCACCATTGTCAACTTTCATGATGCCACTACAATACGATTTACGACTCTCAGCTGCAAAACACAATAGAATTACGCGCAACGGCTACACAAATTGCGGCTCCAAAACCGGATCTCGACGCGACGAAGGAATTTAAAAGGAAAATCATCAACGCCAAAATGAAGAAAAAATTGCTGCCAAAGCACCATTCGCAACTTTCATGTTGCCACTACATTACGATTTAAGACTTTCAGCTGCAAACACAATAGTATACCGCGCGCACCTGCAGCAGCGAGAAACCCTTTTGACGCAACCATTCCACTGCGCTCTGCAGAGACTGAGTTGCCAAACACAATAGAATTGCAACACACTACCGTAGAACACATCGCTGTGATGCACCAGTTCCAATGCACAAAGTGTCTCAACACATGCAAAGCACAATAGCACAGCAGCAGCAAAGAAGAGAAAAAGTCACCTGGAACCCTCAGTTCCACTGCGCGCGCATTTCGAGCAAGATTCCACGGCAAAGCGACCGTCGCGCAACGGAACCTTCGTTTACCCGAAAAAACGGTGTTTCGTGCAAATCCTGACATTCAAAATCCATCCATGATGTAGCAGATCCCATGCGATCTGCCCAGAATGACTTGCAAAACACAATACAATCGCAAGACACTACTGGAGACCAAGTACCGTTCTGGGTTAGTGAGAATGTGACTTCATGATCTCTGAAGGCACATGCCAACTGGACACAATGATCTGGGCTAGTGAGAATGTGACTTCATGATCTCCTAAGGCACACGCCATCTGGACACAACGATCTTGGGGCTACTGAGAATAAAACCCATCCGTAACTCGGAGTTTCCTCCATGAAACTTCCTTTGATGAGTGATTTATCATTCAAATTGCCCAGCAAAAACGGGATATCCGATTCAGCAACCAACATGGAACAGACCCCTAGAATCCACTGATGGATCATCATATTCCCCATGATTTTTCCCACATCCTTTGGTAAAACCATAGAACATCTCCCATTTAAAAATGATTGACCTATAACAATACCATATAACCATGGTGATTTTCCAGTCAAACGGTTGAAAAAAACCTAGGGGTTTCTTATGGGACCCATTTGTTGGGTGTTCAGGTGCAGATGATGCCGCAGAACAATGCGATGCATCAAAACGCTCCAGGGATGATGGAGGCTCAGCAGCAGGTCCCTCAAAAGTACGAGTGGCAAAAATGATGGTTGAATACTGGGGCAAAGTTAAAAACTAGGGTTGGATAACCAAGGGTTAAACCCAGTTGAAACAACTAGAAAAAGGAACCTCCAATCTGCAAACATGTTGATTGATTGATCAGCCAACACAGATGATGTTGGCATGTTCGGGGAACGCTAGCACCCTTGGGCCACCATAGCTACATTGCTCTGAAAATTGAGTGGGTCCCATTCCATCCTTTGGTAAAGCGATGCAAACCGCATCATTTTCCATATTCAAACAGCTCCATGTTCGGACACCACCACATCTTCCAGAATTGGATGAAGGGAAAATCTACAGGCTTTCTCACATTCTTGAGGGTAACAAAAACGGGGTTCCCAGCTTCAATTTTCCCAACCAAGGAACAGGGGGCCGGTGCAAACAATATGCAGATGCCAATGCAACCGCAGTCCGGATGTCCAGGTTGTGAAAGTTGAGGGGGATGTGGATGAAAATCACCAAATCATGGGGCGAACCTCCCGAAATTTCATAAACAATAAACAAACCAGGGGTGACAATCTTGACACGATGTTTTTTAGTCACCGGGATTTTTAACCATGAAAAGTTGGTGATTTGAGCAACAAAACATAAGACTTCACTATGAAAGATACCCAGTCCATCTGTGGTTTGGCTTGAGAAGACCCAAACCCACTCAGATCATGCTTGAATCAATGGGTCGATGGAGAGATTGTGAACAGATCCCTGGAGGCATCCTTTTCCATTTATTGTAGAACCCATATACCGTTCCTCACACTTTGTGTATGGCTTTGATGTGGGATGCCGGAGTCATGATTCACCGAGCGATTCAGTTTCCCTGACAAACGTACATCCGGCTGATTCAATTTGCACTTCAAAATTTCAGGTTAGAGGGGGGATGTCTGTCTATAACTCCAACCCGGGTGTTCTGATTCTTTAGGCAATTGTTTGGCTATGTCGAGGGGTGTTCCTGGTCCTGATTCTTTAGGTTTCATAAATTTTGGTGGCACCTGGTTCTGATTCTTTAGGCACTCTTCCATGTGCCTGCAGCTAAGGGTTCCTATTCTTTAGAGATCTTGCCTTGTGCCACAGGGCGTCCCACTAAAGAATCCAGACAACCGGGTCAGGGACCGAATTCAAAGGGGTATCATATATATATATATAGATACAGATACATACATATGTATATACATTGCATTCATCACAACCCCTATATTTTGGGTTGGTCTATCGAATAGAGAAAATGAGGCATCCCCAATTCTGAGACAAATCAGCTCACAATTTTTGGTTCCCCATGGCAATTTAACATAGCTGTCAAAAATCACCATTCTCAGTAGGCAAATGATTATTTAAATGGGACTTGTTCCATAGAATCATCCCAAGATCACCATTTTTGGTGGTATACCCTCTGGTAATTTAACAGTTTGCTATTGAAAATGGCCATAGAAATAGCTGATTTACCCATTAAAAATGGTAATTTCCATAGCTATGTTAGTTTACCAGAGGGTAACCCCCAAATGCTCGTTGAACTAGGCCGTTTCCCATGGCGCAAAGCAAACTCAGTGAGTTGACTGAGGCTCGTGGCTGTGGCGCACGGAGCTCAATCCCCGTACCTTGGTTTACAAAGCATCCACCTATTCAATGGCCATTTCAGGATCCTAAATTGGAGGCACGAAAATCATCATGGATAAACTTGTGGGAACTCATCCATCTATATCCCATAGTTAGCCTGTATTTGTATGGGATGATATGGACTGCTGGGTAACTGTGGGATACTGCTGGGATGATCCTTGACAATGATTGGTATCGAATCACCGGCAACGCAAAACAAAAAAAGGGGCCCTAGGAATAAAAAACAGAGGGTAGTACAAAGCCAGATGGTCTATTCATGTCTATTCAATATTCAATGTTCGAGCGGAACTTGGGAACGAATCCACAAGGGTGCACTATGGTAGTGTAATAATTTGTCACCGACTTGACAGCAGGATCTCAAAGCGACTTGGGGTTGTCCCTATATTTTTGGGGCCCCAGAAATCCGGTTGTTTCCAAATTCATAATTTTCTGATGTTTCAGCCATACCATGGCCATGGGTGACTTGATCTCCCTCCGAGGTGCCAGCCAAATATGCCAGGACAAGGTGCAAGTGAGGATGTCACTCAAAAAACCCGAAGAAATCCTATCCCCACATGAAGCGCCCAAAAAGTCTTTGTGGTCCCAAGTTGTATGTGGTTTTATCATGTTTTATCCCCTAGTAAAGCCTGGTTTCTGGGCCAGGTATGGCGCCCGTGGCTCAGAACAACTTCGTTCAAGGTCTGACTTGGGGACTGGGTAGCTTGGTGAGAAATTTCATAGCAACTAAGATACCGAAGAGATGGATAGAGATGGATAGAGATGGGTGAGTGAATTTTTGTTGAGCAAAAAGTTTTGACCCCAACCTCCCTTTGAATGGTGTGATTCTGTTGGGATCAATTTGATTGCTGTTTATGTTTTCGTCTCTGCAGACAACCATTTCAGTGTTCAGAAGCTCTTTCAATATGTGGCACCTTTGACAGGAGTCCCGGCCCAGCAGATGCAAATGATGGGTGGGTACAACGTGGCAAACGTGGCCAATGTGGCCAACGTAGCCAACGTGGCAAATGTCGCCAACGTGGGGAATGTGGCCAATGTTCCGGCCATGGTCTGGGTGCCCAGATGCCGTGGTCATGGTCAAGATATGTCAAGATCATTTCTAGATCTGGCTACCACATAACATTTTTGTTGCACGTCCAGGCAGTAAACACCAAATGATTTGTCTATTTTCTTAACCTCCAGGCTATCGTGGTGCCAGTGCCTGTGCCAGTGGCGTCCTCAGTGCTGTCCCCAAATGGCCCAACTTTCCCGCTTTTAATTTTGATAATTTCCCCATAAGAATTGTAATTGGGGAAACATGTTTTTTTTACAAACACAAATTAGTGACATGAATGGGAAACCAATGGGGAACAAACAATAAGTGGGGATTTCATCAACAATGAGTATAGATTGGGGGATGTTCAGCGCCCGTTGAGTATCCAGAGATTGTCCAAGACCATCACATGGGCAGGGTTCAAGTTATAAGGGTGAGGGCCAAGACATTCAAGACATCGGTCATTCTTAGTCTTACAGCAATATATAAAGGAGCGATTTTGATTTTGAGCCTTCCCCACATGGATTTATTTGAACATGGGGCTTGGGTATCCCCCATTCCCAATGGATTTGAACGTTGTCTTTTCCCATCCAAAATTAAAATGGTGCCAGTTTTGCGACAAACACATCGATGGGATCGTTTGAAAATAGCCCATTTCATGGCTGAACAATGTTGAACCATGAGGGACATGATAAAAACTCGACCATGAGGCGCCATGGGGTACGCTATTTTCAGACAAGCCCAGCCCATACCGGGGAAGCTCCTCAAAGTTGCAATCTTCTTTCAGATCGGTGAATTATGATAGTTCAGCCACATAAATCCTGTATTGATGGCGGGAAATCATCATCAGAATCATCAGAATCATCAGAATCATCATCATCGCCATCGCCATCGCCATCGTCATCGTCATCGTCATCATCATCGTCGTCGTCATCATCATCATCATCATCATCATCATCATCATCATCATCATATGAAAACTTCACTTTTCAGGTTTGTGAACTGTTTCATAATTTGTCCAAATGAGCTGTTGATGATTCAAGTGTCGACTGAATAGATGGGAGACATGTGAAGAAATAGAAATGTCATTGATTGTCAACCCATTCAAGGGATGGACATTGCAATCACATGTAATCACTATGGGGAAACCTGAATAGCTGGACCTGGCGCCGGACATCCCACAATTGTCACCTTCTGGTTGGTTGCATCATCTTTTCGTTGCATAGTCCACGTTGGTATTCTGCATAAATCTGCATGCTGTATATAATCGTATATATATATATATATACACACACACACACTCGCTCTCTCTCTCTCTATACATATATATATATATTATACATGCATACCCCTAAATCATCCATTTATAGATGGATTTTCCATGAAATCAAACATCCAGCTATCAGGGGTAGCAGCATTTTAGGACACCCCGCCACTGGCTGGCCATCGGTGAGGTCATGGTAATGCCTCAACAGGCTCAGCAGGCAATGGGATCTGATGGTCCAGGTGCGCCGACAGATCTGGGGGTCAAGTTACCCACCAGCTCAATTTGAGGGTACCAGGCTTTTGAACCATAACATGCCATAACCATCTAGCCAATTTTTGAGTTGGCCATCAGCATCGGCAGGTAGCCCTGCTAGCATCAGCAACGTGGGCAACAACGTCGGCGTCGCGCAGGTCGCGCAGATGCAAGGGATGCAGCCTATGCCTATGCCTATGCAGCAGCAGCAACAGCAGCAGCAGCAGCAGGGCACTGTGATCGCGATGCCGGGGCATTGCGGTGCACAAGCCAGGGAGGTGAATGGTGCAGCGCCGACCACCGTGACAGAAACAAAGCACCTTGGACTCTCTGGGGCGGATTTCGGATGGGAAGCTGAATCTGGGAAAAAACCACCAGAAAAGTGCAGTCCTGGCATCCAAGAGCCAAGTGAAATCCAACTCCTTCCGGCTCACCGGTCAGAATTGGAAAGGTCAAACTCATCAAAAAGGAAGGACAATGGTGACAATGATGAAAAAGGGTCTGTCCTGAACTCAAAACATAAGTCAATGGTTAGGACTCAAATTTGATCAGCCAAGTCTCTGGGCCAAGGAAGGACAACATGATGCGGTGGTGACCTGGGCGACTCGTGCTGCATGCGGGCCCTGCAGCCAGCATCGGTGGATCTTTAAATCTCTGGGTATGTTACCATGGCGCCGCTGGCTTTTCCATAATTGACTTAGTTCAGAGTTGACCTGTTTTTGTTTTTGCAAAAAAAGCCCGTGATATATCGTGATGTGATTTCAGAGGCGTGGTCTGGTTTGGGGTTTCCACAGCACCTGGCACACAAGATGTACATTGAGCGGCGTGAGGTGTATCACTCAGTTTCCAAGTGCATAACTGCCCCGAATCGACAACTGCCCCTTATTCTCGAACAAGATATGTTCTCACCGCATTTCTATCACTTCTGGGTGTGAATTTGCCATCGGGAGTTGACTGAAACCCACCAATAAATTGGCGACGGTAGAAATCAAGTGATTCCAAGCGTTTGGACGGATCATCCCCCAACAACAAAACTCATATCCCTAGATGAAAATTGGTCAAGGATGGTCAATGTGATATATACATAATTATACATATATTAAAATATATAGACTACATATATATATATATAATTATATATAATTATATATATATATATATTTGTGAATGTTATATTTGAATATACGTGAATACATGATATATATATACACACAGATGAATGTGAAAAAGTGCATTTGTTTTTCCAAAGGCTTCCCTTTCGGTGATCATGGCAATGGAGAACTCGAAATCATGGCCCCGGAGCTTTCAGGCGTAGAGCCGCACCCTGCTCTTTTTGCGGCTCGCCCCGCATGCGTTGGGCGCTGCGGGCGCTGCGAAACACCCTTTGGTGAACTTCAATGACGGCACCATGGAAACCAGCCAACGTTAATCAAAGTTCAGGTCTGAACTTGGGGCAAAGATCTCATGTTGTGACATAGCCGGAGTATGAGTTGGACATGTGACAATGAGTTTTGCAAAGTTATAGATTGACTAGTAACCGACAAAACAGAAAGAACTCCCTGGTCTCTGAAAGCTTTAGAAACCAAACGAAAATGGTCGAGGCTGTCAAGTGTTTTTCTTCCTATATAGTCGTTGGAATTCTAGCAACAACCTCTCAACATTCTATAGGGCAACATCATCTATTACATCATATACCGGTGATTGAAAAGGCAAATCGGGACCTCAACTTTCCTTTCGACATCTTTCGACATTTTTCAGGTCTGAGCCAGCTAGTCGAGTGCGTTCTTATGTCCGGATGGACATCAATGAATTCATTTGACGCAAACTATAAGTTTTCCGGCCCTTCAAGTCATTGAAATTGGCAGCGAGTGGAACATTTGACCCTCGACTGTGAGCTGTCATAGTATTAGTCATAGTATTAGTCATAGTATTAGTCATAGTATTAGTCATAGTACTCATCGTACTTTTTCCCCACATGAATTTTTACTGCATAGTTTCAGTACACTGTACTCTAAACATGTCCCCGTGTTTGATTCTGACGCCCCTGTCATGCATAGATGTTTGGCGATGCCGTAGACGGCATCGGAGGAATCTGGGATCCAAGTGCCAAGTGCGTCCAAAACTTTCGTACATAGATCCGATTCCTTTTTGAGTTTCGCAATTGCTTCAAGCCCATCGATGGCCCATCTTGATAGAAGAGAAATAGGGCCAAGATTGAAGGAGACCCTCTGGTGAGCAAAGCTGGCAACCATTGAACTCAAGTTGAACAAGATTACACATACAAATGCATATGGCGTATGTTTTCACCAGGAGGTAATTCATCGATGCTGCCCAGCGGTGTGGCGCTTTAAATGCGACAAATTGCAAATATACCGCGTTGCCAACCATTCTCCTGGCGCAAAGGGACGCACGTGAAATACAATTGCCAGACTTGCCCGAAGGAATATCTCCAGGTTTTTACCCTGTTTAACAACCATGGTTTTCTTTAATTTAAACATTATCTCAAGAACCGAAGCATTGAATTGAACAATGGTAACAAGAGATCAGACAACCCAAACCCCAAATGGGAGACCCGGCCTTTGTCACCTCCATTGTCGCTGGCTCAGATGGGTTTCTACAATGTCAACCCCGGATTGGGGGTTAACCGCCAGGAAGTGATGATTTGCTGCTAAGGTGGCCGGAATAATAATACATAAACCAGGGGTTTATTAGTCGCTGGCTTACCCCATATGGCTTTTATGTTGAGAGAACATGATTTTACCCATGATGCATGATGCTCGCAAAGATTTGGCGCAATGCGCAGTGGTCCACTCGTCCACTCTCCGCACCGTACCGTTGACTGGCTTTTTAAACACTGCTCAGTGCCGTTCGCCCGACTTGGTGTACATTCAGTGGTATGGTGTCACCCAAAGCCAAGCAGACAGTCTGCATAGAAGAACTGGAAAGTGCGGCCGACACGGGCGCTCCATTCCCCGGTGGTTGCGTGCACGTTCACGATCCATTTCCCCTCTCCGGGGCCTTTGAGAGAGATCAAGTGATGCAAGCTGAAGATTCCCAGGAAATTGAGATGACCATGGATCAAAACACGAATACCCTGTGTCCATATTGACATTGCACCCATGTGGAAGTCATGGTTGCCATGAATGTTGTTGTTAACCCTACTTGTATAGCCTCAAAATGACCAGCTTGTTGTGACTTGAACCAGTACCAATCATTGCCACCTTTTGGTTTGTCTACGACTAAGACTGGGGTATACCGTATACCCCAAAGCTGCCCTTTGAGTGCGAAACACACGATGATCATTGACTGGAGCTGGAGGTACCAATCTTTTTTTGATAAATCATGAAATGATGAATCCGCGTGTGCCATGGTGGAAAGTTGGATTCAGCAATATTGGGGAATGGTCATCAATGCAGTAATTTTATATATTATATATATATATATTAGTATATATATTATTCTATATTATATATACATATTATAATATATATATATATATATTACCAATATTATATATGATATATTATATTATATTATATCATATCAAATTACATTGTATTATATCATATCCTATTATATTATATTATATACGATATTATATTCTACGATATTATATTATACGATATTATATTATTTTATATTATATATTATATATTATATATTATATATTATATATTATATATTATATATTATATATTATATACTATATTATATTTTTTTATATTATATTATAATATCCATATTATATTATAATGTTCATATTATATTATATTATATGATATTATATGATATTATATGATATTATATGATATTATATGATATTATATTTTATTTTAATATTCATATTATATTAAATTATTTAATATAATATAATATAATATAACATAATATAACAGAATATAATATAATATAATACAATACAATATAATATAATATAATACAATACAATACAATATAATATAATACAATACAATATAATATAATATAATACAATATAATATAATATAATATAATATAATATATATATATATATATATCATTATATATCCATAAGGACTGTTGGGTTCCCACTATGGGATGGATGAGCATAAACTCTAGGCATAAACCATAAAACCATATTTTGGCGCGCATGGACCTCTGTTAGTCGTTTTGGCCGCTGGTTTCATTCTCCTGGTGCGTCAGTTTGCCTGCAGTCTACGCTCAACCTGCTGCCAGGATGCCTGCCGGTCAGGGGATTGTACTATGAAGAACAGGAAAATCGTGGGAACACCATGGCAATGGGGCAGAATTGGGGATTCCATAGATTCACCTTGGTTTGACCCCCCAAACATGGATTTCGACTGCATAGATGGGGGAACATGAATGAAACATATTTTGGCAGGGTATCCAAGAGTACCCACCACGACCATTGGAAAACTAATTATGTAACTTGATTATGACCTGATCAGAACGAGGGAAGAGTGCGCGAACAATTGTTTTTGTGCCCTCGACTATTCAACTTTTAGGGTGCCAGGCATCCTATCCCAACGGCTCTCCAGACTATACCCAAGATAAAGATGTGGTCTCTTACTGTTTGTGATTGTTTGTGATACTGTTGCTGGAAGTACGATATTGTTTGTGGTTCACGTCTGGGTTTATGCAAATTGGAGAGTGATTTCCCCAGAGATCTGTGACCTTCATGGCATCCTAGCACTCCGCGATCCGGAGCGCGTCTCACAGTCACCGTCATTGGAAAGCTCCAGGACGACTGAAGTTGTCGACCCAAATCGGGGGACTTCAAAGAAGCGATCAGATCCGTTGTCATTTGGGATAGAACACCACACATCCGCGACCCCCTAAAGTGCTGGATTGTTTTTCCCCACATCTTTGTGTGTGGGGTTCTTGTTTTTGATTCTGTATCCCGCTCCTCCTCCCGCTCCCGCCGCCGCCTCCCTGTCACATACAACGTTGTCACACACACACACCATCTTTCACACACAACTTTGTCTCACACCATCTTTCACACACAACTTTGTCACATACCATCTTTCCACACACACAACTTTGTCACACACCATCTTTCACACGCAACTTTGCCACACACACCATCTTTTACACACAACTTTGTCACACACCATCTTTCACACACAACTTTGTCACACACCATCTTTCACACACAACTTTGTCTCACACCATCTTTCACACACAACTTTGTCACACACACACCGTCTTTCACACACAACTTGGTCACAAACACCATCTTTCACACACACAACTTTGTCACACACCATCTTTCACACACAACTTTGTCACACACCATCTTTCACACACACACAACTTTGTCACACACCATCTTTCACACACAACTTTGTCACACACCATCTTTCACACACAACTTTGTCACACACCATCTTTCACACACAACTTTGTCACGCACCATCTTTCACACGCAACTTTGTCACACACCATCTTTCACATGCAACTTTTTCACACACCATCTTTCACACGCAACTTTGTCACACACCATCTTCCACACACAACTTTGTCACACACCATCTTTCACACACAACTTTGTCACACACCATCTTTCACACGCAACTTTGTCACACACCATCTTTCACATGCAACTTTGTCACACACCATCTTTCACACACACACAACTTTGTCACACACCATCTTTCACATGCAACTTTGTCACACACCATCTTTCCACACAACTTTGTCCCAGACCATCTTTCACACGCAACTTTGTCACACGCAATCTTTCACACGCAACTTTGTCACACACACACAGTCTTTCACACACAGCTTTGTCACAAACAACTTTGTCATACACAACTCTTTCACACACAACTTTGTCACAGACAATCTTTCACACACAACTCTTGCACTCACAATCTTTCACGCACAACTCTTTCACTCACAACCTTTCACACACAACTCTTTCACACACAACTTTTTCACGCACAACTTTTTCACACACAACCATCTCCTTTGTCCTTTCTTCTATCTCCGTGCCGCTTCAACCACTTTTCCTGATTATTGACATTATTGGAACAAGTTGACTTGTGGGGTTATCCGGTCCTTTAATTTTTGTTTTCCGGAGAAATTGCGAGTTCCCCGATTTGGCTTAGGCATCTCAGTGGGAGCACGCTTTGGCGCACAGGAATGTGCTGTGCCGCCATCAGAGCTTACACTGTCGCCACCCGCCAGGATTCAGGTGTCAGAATCGCAATCCCAAAAGTGAACGAAAAGACCGGGACCTGCAGATCCTCAGGTTATGCGACCGCGATCCCCTATGGGTCTGTGTGGGAATAGGGTATTTCGCCCCCAATGGCCATTTTGACAGGGTCAAGTAATGTCAATGAATATGATCATGATCAACCATAAAATTAGGGTGTAACCTATTTTCAAGCAAAACCATGCACGGAATATCTGAGTGGATGGTGCGAATAGATCACAATAATTCATTGACATTGAATGAATTGGCGGGTCTTCTGTGCTTACTTGTCGCTTGGACATCGGAGATATATTGCTGGAAGATACGACAATCATTCCACAAAAAGGGAATGTTCCTTACACTTCCAAATTGAGATTCTCTGCCAGGCAACACAATATTCAGATAATGGAAGCAAATAGTAAAAAACATATTTTAAACTTGGGTCGGCCCGCTGTTTCCAACAGCGGGGGTTACGATGGATGAAAGCAGTTAGTCCTCTGACCTCGGTTCCTCTTTCTCCGTCCCCTGAGCTCGGTCCTCCGTCTTCCATCCTCCGTTCTCCATCGTCAATCCTCCGTCCGTCGTCCTCTGTCCTCCGAGTCGTCCTTGCTTCGTCCTTTGTCTTCCATACGCCATACTTCGTCCTTCGCCCTTCATCTTTGGCCTTCATCTTTGGCCTTCATCTTCCGTCCTCCGTCCTCCGTCCTCCGTCTTCCGCCCTCTGCCCTCCGTCCTCCGCCCTCCGCCCTCCGCCCTCCGCCCTCCGTCCTCCGTTCCATCCCTCCGTCCTTTGTCCTCCATCCTCCGTCCTGCATCCTGCGTCCTCCATCCTCCATCCTCTGTCCTCCATCCTCCATCCTCTGTCCTCCATCCTTTGGCCATTGGTCCAACAGTGGTGGTGTGCTCTGTGCTCCGCCCTTCCTGCCTGCCTGCCTGCCTGGCTGGCTGGCTGCCTG